>OY982570.1:9024073-9202381 GCA_963859945.1 Euplagia quadripunctaria | reverse complement strand
GCGCACGCCTCGGCGCACGGCGCGCGCGAACACGGCGCCGAGCACAGCCGCGTGCACGAGCCGTGCGGGCACTTGCGGTTGCACTTTTCCTGCACCCACAGATTAGTGTCATACCTCAGTAGTCTATTAAACCATAGATCTACTACATTCCTAAAGTAGGTGTCTATGTATTGCACTGAAATACTTATTACACTATGTAAATTACTCCGACTTCTTCGATTTGCTTTCTATCTACATTTTATACTAACACCGTTCAAACTCTTATAAAAATATGAACTTTACCTTACATTCGACACACGGTTCACCACACATTCGACCACAGCGTGAGTGTTGACATTGAACTTCACAAATCATATTGCAGGGCGGACATATTTGATTACAAGGCTCTTGACATCTGAAAACAATAGTAACGAATTGGATACACGAACTTTAACAGATTTATAACTACTATTTAAAATTCATAATGACTTAATGATTGTTCAATCAAAGTACTAAAGCACTGTATGCCTGACTGGTTTTGATCTGTTGTCCGTCTTCGACCCTTGACGAAAGCTCCGAAACCGATGAATGAAATCATTTTTAGAGAAAACAAGACAACTTCTCCGATTTCACAACTTTTACCTATAAGGGTCTATCACGGATCAGTAGTACCACCATCGCACATAAGGCCCAAGCAATCTCTAGCGACCTGCTTTTAGCATAGCAAACCCTGCTACCACTGAACGCACCGCTCTTTGACCCCTTACTCAGCCACCGCTTTTTCCACTACCACCAAGCTATCTCCGTGCTTAACAAATGTCTTCTTCCCGAACTATCCAATCCGGAAAAGCCACCGATTCCATGCGTAGGCAGTCAGAGTTTTCACATTTGTCATATTAGTAACTTCGATCATATACGTAATAACAACTTTAATCGAGCAATTCATGTATGTATGTGTACACTAAACACAAAATAAAACTGGTAAAATAAAATAAAACTTACTGATGACCACAGATGTTCATTTGATGGCAAGTCTGTTTACAGGGCGCATGAAGCCGGCCTTGATAACACTGGGAGCAAGACCCGCTACAGAGGTGTTCACAGACTAGTTCCTTTCCACATGGACTCTTGCAATACTCCAGCAACTTTTTTGATAGTATTTCACCTTAGAACGTGTGTGCATTCAATTAGTATACATATTTTCAATGAAAAACGGAAATAAATAACGTATTGAAATAATAATTACAATCTGAATCGCATGTATGAAATGTATTACAGAAAGGTGTCTTATATTAGGTTCACGATTTTGGTGTAATACTCGACTTTATTCATACCAACTGTTTAACGGTTCCGTTGCTCAAAAAAAAAAACAGGAACCTTCATAGGATCACTTTGTTGTCAGTCTATCTGTCTATCGGTCTGTCAAGACCCATTGTCTCAGGAACCGCATCAAGTTGAAATTAATGCCAAATACTTATGTAAATAACTTATGGTAAATGAAAACCTATAGGGTACATCCTATTGACCTACAATCATGAAATTTGGTAAGAAAGCAAGGTCCCACAGCACAAGTAAAGGAAAAATCCGAAAGTCGTTAATTTATTGTTATATCACATAAAAAATAGTTTTTGTGAATACAAACTTATATTTTGCTGTTGGAAAGTTGACTTTGTCGTAATTCGATGCATGGGAGAGTATTTTTAGAACTGCAACGTTAAGTTTGTTTTTCGGAAAAGATAGGCCAAAATCGATGAACGTGGGTGGTGCATTCGAAATGCAGTCAGCAGTGTACGAACTCTCCTGTCAAGGGCATTTAATTCGATCCGAGTTCATCTAAGTATCCTAGAGGAATACACGAGAACTGGTATGACCCACCCGTTGCATGCACGTATTTTGTTACCCCCTGATTAAAAAAAGGACTTCCGAGTACTTTTTTCAGGTGGCAAAAGAAGCGCTCCTGCAACATTCGTTCGCTTGTTTGATATTCAATTCAATTCAATTCAAAATCATTTATTCAATTAAGACACTAAGTGACATTTATGAACGTTAAATTGAAGCTACTGTTAAAAATCATAGATCGACGCAAACAGACGCCACAGCATGTACTGGGTTGTCGAGGTAAATTAGGTGAAAACACCAAAATCTACTGCCTGCTTGTGTCGATCTATAACTTCCAGTTTCCAAAATGCGTAGAGCCTTATGAGAAGAATACTGGCAGAGAAACTCATGGCCACTCTTTTTAAAAGTCAGATCTTCAGGTACAATGGTATTAGTGTTACATAAAAGGTAAACATGATGCAAGCTGTTGCCACCTGAATTTCATTTTATTGAAATGCTCCAAAAGCTAACGTACAAACAAAAAATATCACTCAGCGATACCGTTGAAGGTTTGAACTTATTAAACATAGAAATCATTCAAGGTGCGCATCAGTTACAAAGTCTACTGTTAAAACTAATTCGTGACTGGATTAAGAGGCTAGAGTTGCAGTTGAACGAACCAAAATAATAGTATAGGCTAAAGCATAGCTGACTAGGCCGACCAGTCACCCCAAGCAGCACCCGTTCACGAGTATGACGCATGGACCAGCCATCGTCTCCTTCGCCATATCAGAGGGAAAGAAACGACCCGCCCCATGACGACGCCGCAAGCAATGACATTTTAGTGAGCATGACGAACCATAGTCGAGATACTGATAAAAATCACTACTAGTCAAAATTACCATAATATCGTCACGCATTACTTTCAACTAACAATGGTTTGTTAATAATTTAGCTTAATTATAAGACAAAGAAGTTTGTATGTACCTAAAGACACCTTAAACCCAAGACTGTTTGTCGATCAGATAATCGTTGATCGTATAGTAGGCTTTCCTAATAAGGTAATTTTTTACAGTTCGCTTAAATTTATCTACAGGAAGGTCGATTACATCTATAGGAATTTTATTATAAAAACGTATACCAAGACCTTCGAAGGAGTTGTGTACCTTATGTAAGCGATGATAGGTCGCAACGAGTTTAGACTTGTTTCTTGTATTAATATTGTGTATATCACTGTTTTTCTTATAGTCATTGATGTTGTGCCTAACAAACATAATATTTGCAAATATATACTGTGATGCAACAGTTAAAATACCTATATCCTTAAACAACTCTCGAAGAAAGACTCTACATTGTATATTGAGCGGATGGCTCGTTTTTGAAGAATAAAAATCGTTTCAACATCAGCCGCCTTGCCCCAAAGTAGTATACATTAGGACATGACGCTGTGAAAGTAGCTAAAATAAACTAGCCTTGCTGTGTCCGTATCAGTGAGCTGACGTACCTTCCATACTGCGTAAGCTGCCGAACTAAGCCTACCTACAAGGCTGTCTATCTGGGCTCCCCATTGCAGTTTACTGTCTAATGTAATTCCCAAGAATACTGTTGAGTCTACAATACTTATCATTTCATTATTTAGAATTAGATTAGTGCCTAACTGTTTTACATTAGGCATAGTAAATCTCACACACTTTGTTTTATTTGAGTTCAGTAGGAGATTGTTAGTTGAAAACCAATACAATACATCATTTAGTGCCCTACACACATAGTCAAAAACTGTTTTTTTACGATCGACTTTGAAAATAAGTGACGTATCATCAGCAAATAGAACTATATCATAGCGATCTTTTAAATAATAAGGTAAATTGTTTATATTTATGAGAAAAAGTAGAGGACCCAGTATAAAGCCCTGAGGAACGCCCATAGTAACAGGTAATCCAGACGACCTCGCACCATTGACATCCACATGTTGAATTCTATCTTTCAAGTAGGAAACAATTAGTTCCAAAGCAATACCATTAACACCATAATGTCTAAGTTTAAGAAAAAGCGTGTTATGTTCTACACAGTCAAAAGCTTTTGAGAGATCGCAAAATACACCTATCGCATCTTGCGAATTCTCCCAAATATATGTCTCAAAAGAGTTGCACCAGCATCAGTTGTTGAACGAACTTTGTAAAGCCAAATTGTTCTTTGTGAAATAAATTATTTCGATTAAAATGGCTATCTAGTTGTTGCAGAATAACTTTTTCAAAAATTTTACTAATAGCCGGCAAGATTGAGATTGGTCTAAAGTTACTTGTTTCAGTTGTACAACCCTTCTTGAATAAAGGTAGTACTTTGCTAATTATATTAGATTCAGGTGTTCCCAATGACTGTGACATACCTAGATACTTATAGAATTCGGTGGCAGACAGAGATCCGAGTTTTGTTGAATCTCAAAGTTCGACTCTTTTAGATTCTACTATCACGCCTTTCTATACATGCATGACAGCGTTGACAGCACAATTGTCCATCCCAAATTCCATCCTGAGAGAGTTACTAAAGTTTTTTGCTAACCTTCAGTAACGCTATCAATAGCAATTGAGTAGGGGCAAATTGTTTTAAATCATTCATGTAAAGAAGGTGAGATATAACTCGATCGTCTTCCTGCAGCCTATAGGCTAGTCCTGAACTCTCTTACCAAGTACTAAGAGGGTTCAAAGCCAGATAGAACCACAAAGGACTCAGACTGTCATCCTGAAATATACCCTGCTCGATCTTAATTGGTACATCGTATAGAAATGATCGAATTTTTATTAAAATGTGTAGGTAGTAATTTTGAGTCTCAGAATGTATGTTAGAAGCTTATACACAGTTGGTAGGGATGTAATAGGTCTATAAATTCTGGTATGCACGACACTAACGGATTAAGAGAGTAAGTGGGTTATACCAGTGGTCATAAATTGGGTAACAAAACAAAAAATGGACTTCGAACTGAAATGCCAAACGAGCATGTGAGCTTCGGAATCATTTATTCTAAAGTTATTGTTATTATAAATGACAAATATTATACATTACCTTTAATGAATGCATTGTACACATTGCAAGGTAGTTTAACCTTGTGACCACAAGGAGAGTCGACCTCAGTAGACACTAATGTCTTGCAATTAAATTCATCGCATGCCATTCGACAAACAGCCTTACAACGATGTCCACAGGGTAGTGTCCGTTCACATTGTTCAGTACAATCTTTTCTACTCACAACTACCTGACATTCCACCTTAACTTTGTGATTACAATCTGGAATGACTTTTGTAACCTAAAAATAAAGATGTTAAATACCTCTTTCGGTTAGTGCATTCAACTTACATCTATACTAATATTATAAAGTTGAAGAGTTTGTTTGTTTGTTTGCTTGAACTTGCTAATCTCAGGAACTACTGTTTCGAATTTAAAAAAATATTTTACTGTTGGATAGCCCATTTATCGAGGAAAGCTATAGGCTATATAACATTACACTACGACCAATAGGATCGGGCGCATCAATGAAAAATTTTGCAAAAACGGGGAAAATTTACAAACGCAGACAAAGTTTCGCGGGTCCGCTAATAAAATCCAAGACCACAATCTGCAAGGGTTCTGGTCGCATTTATTTAAAAATTAAACACACTACTTTATTGTTTATTTTTCTTCTGCCCGGTTATTGAGGTACTTTTATCGGGAGTTTATCTATTCGTGAGCGCTATTGGTCCGATAACTTATAAAAGTGCATTTCCGAACACGGCATCAACACTCCGTTTAAACTTAGGTTAACCTAACTGACCAATGTGTGCTGTTTATCGGTTCCATAACTTTATTTCAAACAAACTGACAATCACTGATGCTCGCTAATAAACTAAGACAATTTCGAACCTTTAATCATAAACTGGATTAATTAAAAATTAACGTTTTTCAAGTTTTTAACAAAAACTGAATTACCTTCGTCAGTAGAATACGTACAATCCAACAGGGATGTTATAGAGCTCCGTAACCGTAACCGAAACTATCGGATATCCGAAATAAAAATATAACCGTAACCGTATCCGTTTCATAAGTTTTGGATAGATTTGTATAAGGGCGGAGTCTAAATAAAACAACATGTTTCGACAGGTTTTTGTTTCACCGCTCGCGCGCCACGTGAATCTTGCAGTTTGTTTGTTAGTTCTAGTCATAACATAACCTCTTTCATTACTCATAAAAATAATTAAAAAGAAACCTCTCTTTATGTAATCACACACACATATTTAATAGGTTATACATAGGTTATAAGGTAATATTTGCAAGGTGTAAAGCTTTTTCTCCAACTCTTAAATTTATTGCATATTTATTTTAATAGATAAATCTTAAAATTGAGTAGGTATATAATAATTACTTACCTATATGGCTGATTATAATACCAAATGATAACCTAGACTAGATAAAACCTATAAATGAAACCAAATTATTACATACTATTTGGGTTCATATTTTACTTCAATCTAATATTGTAACCGAAATTAACGGATAATCCGAAATAATTACATATCCGTAACCGTATCCGAAACCGATATAATCTTATTACTATATCCATATCCGTATCCAGATCCGAAATATCATACCCATAACATCCCTACAATCCAAGTTCCAACAGCCGACTCAATACTAATGAAAATGACAGAGATATTTATTTTTTGGGATTTTTTGAAGTCGTCAATCTAAATATGTCAAACTTTAAATGCGATTTCCCACAAAATTGAAATTCTGAGTTAATTCAGTTTATGAATAAAGCTGCGATTTGTTAACGAAGTAACAAGATATATTATTAAAATAGCGCCAGGCCACCCAATTTTATTACTTTTTATTAGCATTATTTATGACGGATAAGCAAAAAACAATAAAATTAATTTTAAACTCTCAAACTTAAACATATACATCTAGTGGGCAGTGGCAGCTTTTGTAACTGTTTATCGGCCGTATAATCAGGTATTGAATAGTGCATTGCGTATACAGAAACGCAATGACGGTTAATCGAAGTTTTTCTTATATCTTTATTGAACCAACAGTTACAGGAATTTAACCGAGAACTTCAGAAACCGGGCATTAGCCGCATTGGTGACAGCCTACAGTTGCATCATTGCTAAAGTCTCTTAAATTAAAAGCTACCCAGCGATTCCCACACGGCAAAAAGGAGCTGAAAAGCAAAAAATTTGGCTAAAAACTTTGCACTTATATCGTACCATCGTTTTGCAGTCACCGCATGGTTCTGAACATTTCTTCTTACAAAAATGTCCGCAAGCCATTGTACGGGCGCACTTTTTAGTACAAGGCGTATCGTCAATGTTTACACAACAGGCGACTTTGGCCGCGTGTTTGCAATTCAATCTCTTCTTTGTTACCTGAAAAGTAATACAGTTATTGATTATAGACTAGGTAGGACAAGAGGTAAGTCGCAAATTGTTTGCCTCAGCGAGGTTATAAAGACTGCTGAACTTTCTACCAACCGGTACAAATATTTCGCTTGCAGTCTTTTCTACTCCCAATACTTGACTATGCTGATGCACGTTAGCTTGATCTCACTGAGGAGCAAGTCAAACTTGAGCGCCTTCAAATTTTTTTTTTATGGTTTATATTTGGCCTACTCAAATGTGACCACATACCTGAATACCGCAAATTGCTTAAGTGGGTCCCGATTCGCCTTCGTCGGAATACCTACGCATGTCTTTTTTCTACTTTATAACATTTTGTTCAACCCCCTTACTCGGTCTTATCTCAACGTTTTAGGTTCCTACGTGACACATTTACGTGATCATCGAAAAACTTCAAATACCAGACAAAATTTGATGCTACATCTTTTACAGTTGGAGCAGTACGTCTCTGGAATGCCCTTAGAGTTCTATCAGGCAAGCACAATCATTCAGATCTTTCAAAAAAATGTTAAAGAATACTGTCTGCTAAGTAATGTCTAAGATAATCTATATGTTTGTGGCGTATACTAGTAGTAGTTATATATTCTATATTTGACACCAAAACCACCCACGTTTAATGTTTAAAGTCCTGTCCATCCAAAAGTTGCCTGGAAGATATTGCTTATTCTAATAAGGCCGCCCATTGCGCATTTTATGTTTAAGTTTTTTTTTAAATATGTATTTGATGTACACTTACTTACGATTATGGGGTTTTTTAGACTTACTAATAACTTGGGTTTTATTGACAATTTGCCTAAGTGGAGGTACTTTGCTCGTTAGTTGTGTTTGTAAAGAAATTTTTATTTACTAGATACCTATCCAATATATCATACATCATTAGATGACATTTTTATTAACTTCAACCAGATACTACCATGAAAATACACATCGAATAGTCGTTATTTTTGTAACGAATTCATAAATATAAATATTTGATCAAAGACCCAGTGCACACATAAAACGATTGTTCTACTACTGATTGAACTACTTAACTAAACTCATTTTATTAAGAAAGTCTTTATGAGCTCTTTGTATGATTGCTTCGACTTACTAATCTCTATTTACTAGCTCAAACTCGTATCTATACCTACTATGGTTAGCCCTCAAAATATTGTTGGTGGATTAGTTATCCTTCCTTCAAACAGATTCGGAACAACGGGTAAACGTTTTTGCATTATTATAATTTATTGGTCAGCCTGTAACATACGCTACTACTTATCAGTTATCATAGAAAAAATGCAACGTCGTAAGAGATAATATTGATTGTAGAAACACAGGAGAAAACTAGTTAGTTGTAGTTTGTATTCGTACTTACTTGGACATTGCAGTCGTCACATTTGTCGTAGCATTGTTTCTGGCATAGATGAGGACCAAGATCGTCAGCGGACTCTGCCATACAACCCTTGTTCTTTCTAGAGCAGGCTTTGTAACATATATACTGTAAATTTAATGTATTATTATGGTGACAAGATCCACTTAAAACTTTTATTGTGAGGGTTAACAGTCAAGTACAAGACACCGCTGGCTTGATACTTCGTACATATATAATTAAGTAGGTAAATTTTAAGTAAACTGCGCTGTAGCTTTATTGAGGCTGAAAAGATATATATCCATGCATAGATACAAGCTATCCATAAAAAGGTAATTAGGTATGCAGGGTAAATTTTTCAAGTGGTTGTACTCAAAAGTCCTTAAAGGAGTCTCGGAGCCCAATTTTGATGAAAACTAAAACTGCATCATTAGATTTTTGAAAAATCAATATTCCTAGCCAAGATTCTCAATGTTTCTGTAAAAAAGTCACGAGTTTACAGGGTTGTTATAAGGGTTGTTGGGTACAAACATGCTTTGATTGACAAACGTTTTGATCGCCAAAACCAATTGGAAATTGTTACGTACTACTACAATAAACATTAAATTCGTCAGTAAACTGATACCGTAGTTTGGAAGTGTTCCTCAAATCTATACTAATATTATAAATTATTGTTTGCTTGAACGCGCTAATCTCAGGAACTACTGGTTCGAATTGAAAAATTATTTTGGTGTTGAATAGCTCATTTATCGAGGAAGGCTATAGGCTATATAACATTACGCTACGACCAATAGGAGCGGAGCAGTTATCATAAACGCAGTTGATACTGCGGGAACGGCTGGTATGAAATATAATAAAAGTAAATAAATCTCAGTAAAACTATATAAATAAAAACAGTATCAGTGTTTTTTCTGAATAATATCTAATTGTTAACCTTACCTACATAAATTTGCATTTGTGTTGCATTCCTCTTAGTAAATTGTGGATGGAGATGGTTTTGATTTTGAAAAAAAAACATACTCTATTATTACACCATTCGATAGTGTCGCTAATTGAGAAAGAATCTGGGAAGTAAATCAATAAACTACTTCATATTTCAAAGTAATGTCAATGTCTTTAATAATCGTACGTACATATCCTGTACCTTGTTCGAAATGATGCTCAATATTGCTCAATGATGCAGTTTTAGTTTTAATCAAAATCGGGCCCGAGACAAGTACATTTCGCTATTCCTCATAGTTTTGGATTTGGTCATGCACGCTCACTTGAAAAGTTCACGCTTTATATAATTGTGTAAAATAAATAAATAGGTGGTAGAATTATCCTCTGGCTGATACTTATTAGATCTAGACAACATATCTTGTTATCTTGACAGCATAACGACTGTCATGCACAATTGCACACAGATTAGAGTGAGCGCTAATTACTGTCTTATGAGAAGTTGGACTTTTTTATAAAGCCAGCAATTAACTACACCTCAATAATAACTATTTAATGTGAAGTTTTTGGGAAAAATACAAAGGTGTGGGGCGACTTATGATGTAATTTTTTTACATCTTGAAAACTTCTTTGGTGGTCTTTTGTAGGCAAATTTTTGTAGGCAGTGAATACCTATATATACAGTGTGGTATTTAGTAATTACGCGAGCCCGGGTATGTTGTGAAAGATTAAGGGCTCTTGCTTTACAGCAAAACGGGTTTAGGGTGAAGATATTTCACCAAACGAGAACTGATTGGTTGGATAGGGCGCACTTTGCAAAGTTAAGTCTTAGATTGAAGATTTTTTATTGAATGTATAAATAAACTAACATCTTCGTGATCGGGATACAAGACGTGGCAATTACGTTCGCATGCATGCCCACAGTTTTCTAAACGTTGTTTGCATTTTACTGTACACTTCACTTTTTCTATATCCAAGTAACATTCTTTCTGAACCTGTAAAAAAACATATTCAAGAGATAAATCGTTTATTTACAATTTACGGCTACAACACTAGCCATGGAAATTATAGCTTAGTAATAGTTAGCTTGTACCTAACATTTAATGTAGAAATTATTAAATAATTGTTAATAATAATCTAAATGCCGAATAAATACCTAGATTTTACAATAATTGTAGAAATATTTGCATTGTATTTACATAAAAAAATTCATTACAATTAAAAAAAATAATAAAGTCAATATATTAAAAACAAAATGATGATTATAATAAATATGTTTTATAAGTGTTATTGAAAATATATGGTCATTTTATGAGAAATATATTGACGGAACAAGTTGTAGCGGACCTGTCAACGTTAGTACCTAAATTAAAAAATTTGCGTCTTTAAACAGATATTAATAGAAGAGAAGACCCACTGAATTACAATAGCGCAGAATCCAAGTGAGCAATCCTACCGTATTATATGCTTTTAACTCTCCATGTAAATAAAGAAATAATATAATAAATTATACCTTATGACCGCATTTCGGTAATACCACGTCAATTTTAGTGAAACATTTATTTTCGGGGTCATCAGGTTCACGATAACAAAACACATCCATTTCGTGGCCACACGGTAAAGTCTTCCGTACGTATACTTTACAGTCCCCACAATCCTTAGAACATTTTAATGGGCATACGTGACCGAGTTCGCAGAGAATCCTTAAATTTAAATAAATACAGTAATTATAAAATTATTTCAATTGTAAAAATAACTGGAGAATTGATTTAAAAATTAACATATTCGACTTCTCCATACATTTACTGATAGCGGTCCTGTTGAACCAAAATAATGCATGGAAAGATTCGTCAATACTTATAGTAAACCGTAAATACTCAATACCAGTGGTAGAACTCAGTTATTTACTACTTAGTTGTAAATCTGTGGTAGTCTGTAGCGTCTGTACTTTAGTTATAAATCTGTTTTATTAAGAATATTATAAGTAAAATCTGTTTTAGATTTCTACGTAATTTGTAGGAGTCCGTCTGGACAGAGTAGCTACTTTGGATAAGGTCACTGCAAGTATTAACTTCATGATAATCGTATAGGTCTAATTAAAGCAATTGGAAGACGCATTGCGTACAAAAGTTGCTCTAAAAGTAAAAACCAAAACTCCAACTTTTGAAATGACACACTATGAATTTGATTAAATAAAGAAAGTTATTTTGAGAAGAAGAAGAAGAATTATGTTGAGAAGGGGAATGCCAATTCTCCTTAGTGTGTTGGGCCCAGAACGGACAACGAAAAGTGGTATAATAGTTGTGTTTTAGAATTTTACGTGTCTCAAAAATCTAAAAAAATATATGAATTATGCCGCCAATGCTTTATAAAGAGTAGAACAATCAAAAAAGTTTTCAAGCTATATTTCAATATTAAAATATGTCTAACGGCGGTGAAACAAGCATTTCTTATTTTATGTTCTATCTATAACATTTTGATCAAAAACAAGTTTTTATGCCTATTGTTTACATTTTCCTACTGACATGACCAATATATAATACAAAAATGGCGCAGGAGGCATATGCTGCACACCTACACCCACACACACCCAAACACCCACACATTAATGAATAAGGTGCTGACAAAATTCAATGTTTAGATTAGCGCCCTTTAGTGGATCTATATATGTACTATTAGCATTCAGTTTTTTTTACCCCATAGCAAAAGTGCACAAACGTGCCTAAAGAAGTTTTGATTTCAAAAAGGATAACAGATAATACCGTATCTGCCTGTATCGATATATAACCGCCCGTTTCCAAATGGTTGAACCTTGTGAGAAGAAATCGGACAAACAAACTCACGACCACTCGATAATATCAAAAATATCGAAAATGTGCGGCTGGATGAAGAACCTTCTACCTCACAGATTTTATCGACGACTGAGGGCGTGCACCACTGAGCCAGTCAGCTTATGACCACGGCCAGTGCAACCTGGTCAAACGTCAGACAATCCAAAGTATCAAAAGGTATGCAAGTAATCATTTCATAAGTTGAAAACTGCATTATTTTGGCAAAGTCCTACTTGCATTTATTAAAATTATATTATATTATTTTAGCAATCGATTTACATCATCATCATCATACTATACGAGACTGAATATCAAAAATAGCTGCTCTATTTGTACGCGCTTGCCGTGGTGCCGGTAAACAAGTTATTAATAACCTAAACTATGTTTTACTGTTATATAAATGTTGCACATTGTGGCACACTTTACTGAAATTTCGAATTTTGAGGTGGGAGTACTCTCTTTTGTTAAAAGTTTGAAGGTCGTGTTTTCAGTGAAGTACAAGTTCATTATGCCTACCTTTCACATGGTTCAAGACATTTGGTTTCCACATGCCTGCGGTCATAGCTATGACAATAGAGTAAACAGCGATGACCGCATTGATACCCGTAATTACATTTCTTTAAGCAACCGCCTTCGGGTACTTTATGAAAATCTTCCGCAGTCACGACCTGAAAATGTTTCGAATACTTAAGAATCTGAACAATGAAACGCTAATTTATAAGTCGATATGCCCAAAATACTTACAGGTGTTATGTTATCCGGATGCACTTGGCATTTTAAGTTTAATACGGTCCCTAAGGAACCATCATTCTCCAAAGTAGCAGCAATTTTTCTCCACAGTTCAGATTTTGTTTTCAGCATATCGATATTACCAAACATATAAAATCCTGTAAAATAAACAACCAAAAAGTTTAGTTACTCTCATAACACGTATATGCAGTAGCATATATTATCAGAACGTGAAACGGAGCAGAGTCAGTACGTATTAACTTCTATACAGGGTCTAAGAGACACCGTACCATAGCATTTTTTGCAATCAGGTCTTGACGACGCCGCACGTTTAAGGTCATTCATCGTACCGCACAAAAAAGATTACCTACGCATGTTGCATGTCCATTGCGTAGCGCCAAATGAAACTAATGACTATAGTCCTTAATTTCGCATTTTTATGATGAACTGACTTTTATATTGTGTTAAGTATAAACAGAAATAGGTGATTGTAAGTTTTTCGCGTAGCTCAAACTTACACGCTGTAGATGTATGTAAATACGTGAGGAGAATTCTTTTTGTAGCTATACATTTTTTAAGCAAACACGCAAAGACAGGAATATGAAATTTGGGATTCGAAGTGCAGAAAGCTAAAATTTCATAATATATTTTGACCTGTCATGGTACAAAAGGCTATACATTGACAGGTCAAGTTATACTGGTCAATTAAATAAAAGAAGACATTCAAAACGGTCGAAATCCGACCGCCATGCGATTTCTAGTTTAAATAAATGGGCGATTGACTGAGCTTTAGACCTAGAGATGAGAATTATGCCGCGTTCCAATAAACAAGAAACGATTTGTTTTGCTTACGGACGGTAAAATTTTCATTGAATATTCAACGAAATTTTACCGTCCGTAAGCAAAACGAATCGTTTTATTTATTTAAACTAGAAATCGCATGGCGGTCGTTAAAAATACAGATAAAACAGACATCTGGCTTGAAATTACTATCCGGCCGGATACCGGATAATAATAGTTAGGTACACCGGATAATAATAGTTAGATACACCGGATAATAATAGTTAGGTACACCGGATAATAATAGTTAGGTAGGTACTTTATTTAAGTAAATACATCAATTTTTTTACAAATCAATCAATATTTATTTTCATTAAGAGAAAACAAACGGTTTCGCTTGTCTTTATAGACAAAGCCAGCTTCAGAAAAATCTTCCACTTAATCTTTTATATAAATTCTGATACACTTGGTTAAGTCCGCGTATTCTAAAGCATTAGCTGACCACCAAATATAAGGACTGACTACAGGTAAATATGAATTTCACATGAAATTGCGAGTTTTTCTTCATCGTGAGATTGATTACTGTAGTTTTTATTTGCTACCTCATTAAAGCAACCCAAAAACGTGTCGCAAGCTTCGCGAGATACATTCAACTGTGTCTCCTCATATCTAGTTAGTATAGTATTAGGCTAGTAATATAAGCTGCGGTGTTATAGATTAACTGCTACTGGAGGACAATTTTATACCTAAGAGGCAAGATATTTATTTTATAAATTTCAATACAATCGTCTGTCGAGCTCTTACAGCTTCAACAACCCAAATGTAGTTTTTATTAAATCCTTCGTTGAGTAGTTAGACTAACTTAAAGAGTTGAACAACTTTCTAATTCTGCTTTCAATGAAGCCCTCATGCGCAGTGCATCAGTTCTTTGCTCAGTTTCATCTTCATCATTTTTTTTAAGGCCGCATAGTGTGGCGGCTTTATATTTCCGACACGCAGGACAGACAATCGACAATCTATGGCCGGGTATCCGGCTATCCGGCCACACATTGTTAGCTATCCGTTTCATGTCTACTTAAAAGTAGTTTTATAATACTAATCCTTGTTGGTTACTCACAACTAAAAAAACTAATATAATGGTGATAAAATAGTTACAAAAGTAATAAACAATGTGACATCAGACATACGTCATCGTACGCTCAGATGGACATGCGAAGAAATAGAATGACTCATAAAGATCTCCCGCCCAGAAAAGAAAGTAATTTTTTTTTTATTAAATTAGATTACCAATACATAACCCATTAGTTTTTACATTTAAACCTCTTTTTCACCAATTATAATCCTACCTAAACTGACTTGTCTGTTTAAGTGTGAAAGAAGGAATTCACATTTCACCGTTTTACAACAAACCTTGTTTCGCCCGCGAAAGTGCAACACAAATTCTGTTTTCAGTCCCGAGAAATCCGATGATATTGTCAGGATTGTTTCTTACAAGGGATAGTAATATGATCCTTGATTCTTCTCCCTGATAATTGTCTACTACGGTAATTTTTACGTCCTTCAGACAAGCATATTTTTGTCGTTCCTAGAAAAAACATGTTCCGTTTTATAGCTTATACATACGAGTATTATAGTAGTAGCTTATACTACCTGAGAGATAAGAGACGGTGAGTAAAATTTGGTAAATTGGTAAGCAGGTAGTGTCATGATTTGACTAGGGCAAGAAAGACTGTACGAAGTTTCTTAAAAGGGAAGTTCCTATGACATAGTACGCAGTTATTCAGCAGCTTGTGCCATGTTGTAGACGATCTCTGATCGGCAAAAGAGCTTTAAATAACTTGATATACATTTACATCTACATTTTATTACAATTAGCGATTAGTAGGTACATACTTTTCTCATGTAAAACATTTGGCCCGAGTAAGCAGTTAGAACCGTGACTTCATCACTTTTATATCCCTGTTGCATAAGATAATTTGCAAAAGCGAGTGTTAGATCCGCCTCTTTGTAATTCGCTCGGCTATTGCTGTCGTTGGAATCGTCCTGAAAACAAGTATGTTATGACACTAATGGATGAAGGTAAACAAATTTGAATCTCACTGATAGGTAAGTTATGTTACTAGATGTCGTAGAAGAATAAAATAAATATTTAGAATTTTGTAAATTCGTAGTAGAGAATGAGAATCTTTCTATGGCTATTTGCGAGAGAGCTTTTAGCCAACAATGTATTAGTCCTTGTGAAATTATCTGTAAAATTAGCTATTTTTAATACTGGCTAGTAACCTACGTAATTACAATTAAATGTATCAAAATTCATAAAAGATTGAACATTACCTGTTCACGATATTCATGAGAAAAGAAGAAAACATTTTTTTCAAGACCTGGTACGTTGCCAAAGTTTTCAACAGTAGGGTGATTCTCTAATTCAGGGTATATATGTGGTGAGATAAGTGCTGCAATCTCTGGACGCATACGATGTTGAACATTAAGTCTGCGACTGTGTATTCCGTTAGTTATCATGCGTTCGAACAACGAAACTTCTATATTGTATTGCCTCGCTAACTTTACATACGCGGCTGACGGCCTCAATTGTTGATGATCGCCTATAAAAAAATGTTTTATTCAATTGACTAGCAGAGATGATCATTCAATTTTGAAATTTGAAGTGTTCGTATAAAAAACCTACAGCTCACAAGATGTTGCGGATATCGGTACGTAGATATACGAATATGCCGTCGTACGAACTTCAATAACTGGTGACTGCCTTGAAACTTACGTGCCATGAGTTTGTTAAAAGTTGGAAAACTGATACAGTCACTTCGGTGTGTACAACAATTTTTGACAGCAACAATCCCGCAACACTCCGCAAGTTCCCAACGTCCGAAAAATCGCTGCAAACGGTGGCAATTCATTAGCGCCTGACGCCGACGCGGCAGGTTGCTTCGCCTCTTAAGTCCGAAACTAGGCGGGCATCCTCAAAAAACACACGTTGTACTCACGTGTATGGTACTCATCATGGTTTTAATATGATTACCACTCAGGGAATTTTTATTCTAGTTTTGTATTTACATACACAGTTAAGACTTTAAAGTTAGGCTGACTATGTATTGCTATAGTGTTAGAGTCATGTTTTGGCACGTATGGGCCCGCTCGACCGGGGTGATACAACGGTCTTACAGAAAACCGGCCGTGAAGCAATGCTTGCGTTGTGTTTCACCGAGTGATTGAGATTACCGGAGGTCCGAATTCCCTCCCCTTCCTTCTCCTACTTCCACCCTTCCCCTACTTCCACTTTAAAGTCCGGCAAAGCACTTGTGACCCTTGAGTTGCAAGTGTCCATGGGCGGCGGTAGTCACTTACCATCAGGTGACCCGTCCGCTCGTTTGTCAGCTATCACATAAAAAAAATAGTAATTACTAACCGATAAGGATGAGGTGTTGGCAACTGTTTGAGAGCGATGTAATGATATGCTGCTCCAAGACTTCAGCAGCTTCTTCAACTATCACTGTTAATAGAACAAACATTCGTTGTAGAAACACACACACCACATGCTTAATTTCTAGCACAACAATATCAATATTGAATTAAATGCCTGTGAAATATTAGTCGGATCAAAATAGCTCGTAAAATAGGGGTAAGCTTGCAATCATTGCATAGAGCTGAAAATTGGTACGAATGTTGGGAACACCATTATAAATTGAAATGAAATTTAAAAAGTCCCCAACGATCGCGTGTGTGCAAAAAAAGTTACTCAAGGTCAAAGTTCTCAAATATGGGTTTTTTTGCATTTTTGAGCCAAACGGTAAGTTTTAGTTTGTAATAATAGATCATAGTATACATCATGCAATTATCTATAAAAATGTCCTTGGACTTTTTTCCTAAGAATTGCTAATTCTGAAATATAACGATTCAAATAGTTGAAAATGTCGTGTTTTCCATATTACGCCACCTGTACAAACTGACAGGAAATGCGATACATTCCTTTTAAGAGGTTTTGCTTGTGGTCCTCCACCAGCAAGCAAAACCATTGAAAATTGTTAAACTTAAGGATGTATGTAAAATATATCAACTTATCTAACTTTAAATAAATTTAAAATATATGATAGAGTTATCACGCTGCATCGAATGAAAAAAAGAAAAAGGCACTTAGCTGACGATTTGAAAGAAATATTTAAAATATAAAAGAATTTTCAGAATTTTTTTAAATTTTTCACAAAAAAAAATTGGTTGTCTGTAAAGTCGGTTAACGGACGATAATTTTACGTGTAACGTCATAAGAAAAAAGTGAAAGAGAGATAGATGCGTGACAAGCCGAACGCTTGGGCCGATCGTGCCTCTCTCTCGCTTGCACGCTCGGCTCAGGCAGAAAGTGACAATGAGTCATACTTTTTCGTGCGTGCAGCCGGCGTTATCGATTTATAAGATGTTATTACGTCAAAAAACCATCGTTCCCGATGTCGCTGTGGAGATATATATTCGTGGTTAACAGAAATAAAATTATTTGATTGGCTGAACTCGTACTCGGTCACAACTATCAAATTGCATATTAGTTTTATTAAAAATCGTAATTATACGAGATGACGTAATTTTTCATTAAAAATTATAAAAAAAATAGGCAGTCATGGGACTGCCGACAGAAGTGAAAACTTAAACGAAACGACGAACTTAAAACGTCACATTAGCAGGTTGGTGACATTAATTAATTGGGAGCTGACAGAACTCAATGTTTAGATTAGCGCCCTCGGGTGGATCTACATTGTATTAGTAGCGTGACGGTCACGAGTTCAGTGCTTTTTCCCCATAGCAAAAGTGCACAAACGTGCCTAAAGAAGTTTTCACTTCAAAATACAAACAACAATGATTTGGCACTAACATTTTGACATAAAAATTAACCTCAAAAAATAAATAGATGTACTGCGGATTTGACCTTACATACGATGTGTGGGAGTTAGGCAATCTCCTTTAATACCAATAAAAAAAAAATAACGTTACATTAGGACGCTCTGTGTTGTGCTATTGTAGTATTTGGACTGCAAGAGACTGCGCTTTTGTCAATGAAATATTAATGGTCTACGTGGACAGTCCCTTTAACTCTATTGAATATTAATCGCTAATCAACACGTAGGTCATAAAACATTAAATCGTAGTTACCTATCTTAGGCGAAACTGCGTTTAGAAGCTTTCGCATCCTGGCAGCTCCAGAAGTTGTCAGCCCTAGTACTTTAATACTTTTGTTTTTTAATAATTCCATGTCCATGACCATCCTGGCTTCTTCGTAATTTGCCACTAGTGGTGATACTACATTCTGAAATAAAAGCCCGTATTTTAATTTAGATATTGTATTTGTAATGGTGTTACATTGACCATTGAAGCGCTTCAATTGAAAAGTTGTTTCAACTCCTGCAAACCTGCTACGTCGTGAGAGATATCCAGAGACATCTATACGGAAATTTTAATACCAATAAATAAAAACCTTTTAAAACTCAGTGAGTGTTATTTTATTCAGTCAAGATACGTACGACCAATCTGATGTATTTGATAGAGCAAGGATGGCCACGATCTCTAGCTGGTCATCGTAGAGCTTTGTAGCGTGGAACCCTTTTCTTCCGACTGATGCAGGTGTTTTCCGGGCACGGCTGCTTTGGAAAATACCTATACTCAGTCGCTAAGAGTGAATTGAGTCCCGCTTGCCCTCACTGCAGTAACAACGAGGACTCGCCGCTCGACTTGCCACCGCCTCGGCGGTGTTTCAGGAGCCTAAATGTTCATATCACAATAAAATTGTACTTACTTCGAAATCCGCAACCTTCTTCTTTGTAACATTTACTATGTTTTGTATCCACATGAAGTATACTCGCCATCGCACTTGTGGAGCAATTCTAGAAAAATCTGTTATATTCAGAGTGATTGCTCGGGAACGGTGTTTAATCATATCCTGGAATATATAAATATGTACCTATACTTAGTTGATGCAGTAACCTTTGAACCAGATATTTATGCCTAGGTACCGCATACAAGTGTACTTTCAATATTAGTACATTGACTGCACTAACGCTAGATCACGTGGAATGCGTTATTTTTTTGCAAAGCAGCGAAAAACAATTTTACTTACAGAATATAGATTTATTTTTGAATTTAAAACTGCAATCTCCATTTGTGTATTATATGTTGGCTTAGTATTGTAGTCACCAACCAACTTCCTGAGCAACAGTTTTGAGTCCATTAGCATAAATGATGCCATTCGTTTTTTAGCATTTTCCAAATTATTATTTTTATTTTCTTCCAATATTATATTATAGTCGGTTCTCATATTGTTATATTCATTGTCATGATTATCAATTGAAAAGTTTTCATATTCCATTAGACATGTTTCAAAGTCACTGTAATATTCTGCATTATTCTCAAACAACCAGTGCATTAAAGGATCTTGAACAGATGGAAAATGCTGCTCATAATAATTGCATAGTGATTGAACTTGAGGAACATCGTCAATTAATTCATGGTTGATAACGCCGTGATTTAATATATCAAGTAGCAATAGCGATTCCTGCAAATCCTGAACTGACTGTTTTAACACATTTTTTATTTCTGTGAAATAATTATTTACCTTGGACGCCCGCATAAATTCAGGCCTTCGTAAATTCGTTAAATTAAATTTTTCTATATCTTTGTTGCGGGACTGACCACCAATACGTACTATTTTACTAGTAACCTTTGAGATTTCTACAAGAAATTGATCCAATGCGTGATTAGTATAACATATTACGAGCATAAGGCACTGGTCATCTGATTCAATATTTTGTAACAGAGCTTTCGCTATATTTAAGCCCACATAAGTCTTGCCCGTACCTGGCGGACCTTGTATAACAGAAAATTCGTGCGTGAGTGCCAATTTATATGCTTCATATTGACTTTCGTTGAACTTTAGTTCGTCTTTTGTTGGCCAAGAGGCAGGATTTAAAACTGTAAATGTTATGTTAGAAGTACCGAACAAATCTTTGTATATTGATATTTCTGATGACGATTCGGAATCGGAATCGGACTTGGGATTTGTTTCATCGCTTATTACAAATTGTTTATCATCAGTCAAATAAGCAGGTTTATCAGTAGAAGGCTGAAAAAATAATGTGAGAATAGAGTGTAATTCACATATAGAATTATCTGAAAAATACTTTAGAAATGTTTTCATTTGTAAACCTATATGAATGTATGTACATGTATCTATATGGAGGCTCATTTGTTTATTTAACACTTTCTGCACAAAAAATGTTCAATGGCGGACTTAATGCCATAAGAATTCTCTACAAGTCTGCCTTAGGGTAGTGCAGAAATTCAAACAAATGAAAATAATACATCCAAAAAAGAACTAGGGATAAAACAAGGAACATATATTTTTTTATTTGTATATGTATATACATAATTATATTATTATTACATAGATACACACATGCTGACATTCATACATCTCACTAATATCCCACTAATATTATAAATGTGAAAGTTTAGATGGATGGATGTATGGATGGATGTTTATTATTCTTTCACGCAAAAACCACTAAACCGATTGCGATGAAACTTGGTATGTAGATAGCTGGAGATCTGGATTAACGCATAGGCTACTTTTTTCCCGATATTCCCACGGGATCGGGACTTACGCGGGTGAAACCGCGGGGCGCTGCTAGTATATAAATAATATTTAAAGTATTACTGTTGTTATGATCCTGCTATGTCTTTAATATTTTCATTTAAGAAAATGTGTGCGAATCGCCACCACATTTTTCTAGAGGTGTCGATTCGCATATTAATAAATTCAGTATGTGCGAATTGACCACTAACAAAATCCTAAATTTAAAAAGGGTCGTTTGCAACAAAGTATCCGCACAAATTTGTGCGAATCGACCACTAAGCCGAAAATTCAAGCATCGTTTAGTTTCACTAATAAATACAAATTAGCCAAGGCATAGACAGGCATTTATTGAAACCCAATGCAAATATGTATATGTATGTACATAGGTTGACTGCATCGCACCTTCATAATGAAACATATACTTACATTAACTTTTACGATGTACTGCTGCATCGGTAATTGTTCCGAAAATGAAGGCGCTTGGAGAGCCTTCAATACATGTAAATACGGTTCAAAGTAAACTTCACTTTCTATCATCGTGTACGCATCACTGTCGCGGATGTTACTTCCGTAACTTGTATCGACTATTGATACAGCCAACTGTAAAAAAATGTTTGGTTTCTATGTATTTCATATTCAGGAATAGGTAATTAGCTACGAGTAGATACTATGGGTATTGAATCTTAAGTGGACACCTAAATATTATTACATTGTCGATCTACAGATTCTACAGTGCATTTACATACCTACTCAGTGGCCTGCCTGTTGGCATTAAGTGACAAATATGACGTAGTTACCTAGTAACCAGATGATTTTAAGGAAACTAATTTATCAAATTGGGACAGATAGAAATTGCTTCAGTCTATAAATATATAACAATTAGATGCTAGTGCCGATGATAAATACACGATTTCATTACAAACATTTTAAAATACTTATTTTATGCATTCTCCTTAAAAGCATTTTATATTTGATATATATACACAAGTAAATATACAACAGCCTCTCGCTGCAGACCATTCATGTCGCAGAGCGAGAGTGCGTGGGTGTCCACCCCCTCGTTATATATATATATAGTGATACATGCCAAAAAAGCGGCCGAAAGCGATTGGGAGAAAACTGTAGTAAATCGGAGTAGGAAAGACGATGTGATCTAGTCTGTGTCGACCCTCAGATAAAGTTAAATTAGCAGACGGATAGAGCCGTTCTGATGGCACCTACAGAAGTTGCTACACCTGTTAGCACACACGTTAGTTACACGCAGAGCTATATTACTCAAGGATGTCAAAATTACTTTTCTTGCCCACTAGTAATGGAGTCCTTCTACAATCTAGTAAGTTCTTTTCGAAGATTGGATCGGGTCGGCACAACCTTAATCCGATCCGCCGAGGGCACAACGACCTCCGGTCTCCAGGAGCGCTTGCCTGAGGGCGACGAATAGGGTTATCCATCAGCAGAAGCTGAAAGAATTCTTTCTGCTACTGAAGAATATCTGAAGAAGGCCACGTTCCGCACTCTCTGAATAAGAGGGGGCAAGGGACGTGACTTGTCCCCTCTTATTTACACAATAATGCATAAGGCTGAATATAATATATACATTTAATTCATATGTTAGAACATATGTAAATTATATGTCTGGCCACGACATATTATTTTAATAGGTATATAGGTCGTGAGCAGATCTTAAAATTGACCACCACTTTATGAAATGGGCCGTATTTCATGATGTAGCCAGCTAAAACTCATCGTATCGTTTAAACGTCAACATTTGATGATATGTCAATCCACGGTTATGATTACTTATGATATCATTAATGTAGGGTCTCCATTATATAAAAATTCAAAATGAAGAAGGAAATTATATATATTGCTCTTTTAAGTTGACAATTCACTGCACTTTTGTCTTTTATGTGCACATTATTATTCGTGTTTAAAACAGAATAACTGTCCGCCTCTATCACAAAAACAAAATGTCTAACTGTGAATCTAACTATTTTACGATATGATCGTAATGTTTCACCTTATCGTTAATTGATCTGGCCAGACCGTATTATGATGTGATGGACCATTTCATGAAATACGCATGTTTCATAAAATGGTTGGGCACATCATGAAGTGATCAATTTTAAGATCTGACGTCGTTGTCGTTTCCCACTAAAATAAGTAGGAGTCGCCAGAAGGAATGTTGCAAACTTACAAGTAGCGGTAATAACTCGCTATGGAATGGTACACAATGTCTCCACTTTTACAATAAAAAAAATTGTTTCTTTGAAATTGTAAGAACTAAAAAAAATTCTAACTTAAAAAAAAATTTCCTATTAAGTACATTTATTTCTCCGATAAGATGAGCTGTGGGATTTCCAAACGATAAAAAAAATATTAAATTTACTAGTTGTTAAAAAAATATTTTAAACTTACCTTGCCTGTAGACAAAAGTATATTATCGCGTTCTAAAATGGTAGCGATTATAACATTACTAAAATTATCCTTAGTAAACAACACTAGCGAACCAAAAAGCAATCTCTTGCTGTGAGACCAGTTAATTCTTTTAAATTGCTTATTATTTTCAATATCAATTTGTACCAGTGTTCCCATTTTGAAATTCGAAATATACGGTCCAATAAATTTAACGTTGCGAATAATGCTAAAAAAAAAAGTTTATCGAAGGTATATTATATAGGTACAGTTGATATTATATCTATTTGTTTATTTAGCGAATTACAAATGAACTTACCGAACGTGGTCATATTTTCGTTTAGTGGGATTTGACAAAAATTGATCTGTTTGAAAAAAAATGTTCATTAGTATACCGTGTAAAACTTCCCATATTCGCTGTAATGTTGGGGCTACTACTTGGAATTATATTTCTACTTTTTCTATAAGGAATTAATTATCTACAATACGGACATTCTTTACCTATACCTACATTGAACGTCTATGTATATATTTCGTTATTATTTCAAGAGAATCACGGATATATCCAAAATTCTGAATTCAGTAGAATAAGTACAATAGAAATAAAAACTTAACCACTAGTTATGCCAGGAGAAAATGACCAACGAGCTATCTACAAAAATACCGAAAAATGTTCTTCTCTAAGTCGCCTAGTCCACAACATTTTTGGAAAATACTCATGATTAATATTTAAATAAACTTACTAACTGACTAAACTAAATAAAGAGCTGATTATATAGGCATACAAATGAAACATAAATCCTTTTAACTATACTAGCGGACCCGACAGACGTTGTCCTGCCGGAACGTTAAAAATATTATTCCTGGAACCCTATCGCAGCGCCATCTACCGGGTCCAATTGTAAATCTAAACCTTTCTCGAATCCACCAGAATACACACAAAAAATTTCATTAAAATCAGTCCAGCCGTTTAGGAGGAGTTCAGTGACATACACACACAAAATATATATAAAGACTAGCTGCACTTGACATGTGTTGCAATGTATTTTTTTTTTAATGATGGGACAGCAGTACTGTGAAAAATACTCTACGACCTATTCTCATACCTAACAAATATTAAAAAAAATCATTAAATCGGTCGAGCCGTTTCGGAGGAGTTCGACCACAAGCACCGAGACACGAGATTTTTATATATTAGAAGATGTAATATCTTCTAATATATAAAATTCTAATCTAAACTTGTAATAAGTTATATACTTCAAACCTTCGATTATATATACCATAGAAGTTTGATCGGCGTACAAAAATTATCACCAAATAAAATGCGCTTAAATTAGTTCTAACCACAGTTTTGCTAACAGACAGTTCACTCGTTGATGTGACGTTTCGAGTGGAAAAAATGCAAAACTATTCTATAGAAATACAAAAATTAACCGGTCAAAAGAAGGACGGAACTGAATAACGAAAAAAAAACTTGTTAGCCTAAATAAACTCCTACACTAATGTGAATACCTAAACAATTTTGCGTCGGTATACATAAAATAAAATTCTTACTAACCTAACTTATGTATAATATACGTCATTAGTCATAAGTACTAATTAATCATTCATTGTTATTTGTTATACATATTTAAACAATGTGGCTTCAACAATCTTTTATTAGATTTAAAGTTCTCATTAAGACGAAATTAAAAAGAACAAACACTGCCTTCCGCATCTATCATCAAGTCAAATACAGGTCTCCGTCATGTTGTATTGTTTGAACTACATAATTATATTGTTGCAATGGTTTACGTGGTCGACTCGCCACTACGCCGCGGCAAGTGTTGTGAATTCAAATCCCACGCGGGACAAAAATTTGTGTAATCCACAAATAGTTGTCCTGAGTCTTGGTGGATCTTCGTGTCCGTTGTTTAAATGGTTGTGAAGCCCCGCGCGACACATGAATGTATCAAACTATTACAATAATTAGAAGGACAATAATTGAATGATCCGGTTTATTATTAGGATAGCTTATTAAATGCATGCACGTAAAGTAGTGTAGTAGTGTTGGTGCGATTTTTATTAGGGAACGTGTATCTATGGTATATTTGATCGTAGCTTCAAAAGAAAATTTCTAACTTACTAAAGTTTCTATTGATCCCCCCTCATAATGTCCTAAATACACAACTATGTCCGTAACTGTTTTTTAACCTAACCTAAACTTAACCTTAGCTAATCTAACCTGATCTACCCCAATTTTAATCGAAATCTTGTCCAACTGAGTAACGGTAACGGTGTGTGTTTAGACCATAGGATGGGTTAAGCTTCAGCTTTTCTTTAATACTTTTTTAAATATATTTAGCAGTATATTATTAGTATAGATACTTACTGACTCCTACCCTGATTGGTCCAAAACAATCTTCTCTTAGGAGTCTGAACTGAACGTCTAAATAATGTTCAACATCAGAGTATGCACCGTTGACGATATTTGGTCGTAGGAACGGTTGGGCGTCCAATAAATCTTCTCGAGTTGGTATCACACTTAGCTCATGAAAATCGTCAGGCGGTTTTACATCCACGTCGCTCACAAGCACGTCACCACCATTTCTATTCACTTTGGTTTCAGGCTACGGTTAAAGAATGACTTATGTATTTGTTTTCATTACAATAATTGAAGATCCAAGGTACAAAAGTTTTGAGTTTGTTCATAAGAAGACCAGCCTACAATCAAGACTAGGCCACTTGTAAACAATTGAAATCCAAGGACCGTTTCCATTACAGTGATAAAAAAAATTGGTTTATTACGAAATCTGCAAAACTAAGATTGCTTGGGTGTAGAAATGCGTAATTATAAGGACTGAAGATCGCCTAGTGAAAAAATATTTAGGGGTGGGTCACCCTTATCGTTTAGGGGTATGAAAAATAGATGTTGGCCGATTCTCAAACCTACCCGATATGCACACAAAATTTTATAAAAATCGGTCCAGTCGTTTCGGAGGAGTTTGGTAACAAACACCGCGACACGAGAATTTCATATATTAGAGATAAAACATTTTACACAACCTGTACCACTATCAAGACAAAATCTAAGCTGACTACGAAAAAACATACTTTTTTAAATACATACATGATATTATACATAGAAACACCCAGACCAATGCAAATAGTCATATTCGTGCATATAAATATTTACACTGAGCGGGAATCGATAAGTACAGGCTCTGCTTAGTTTGTGTCTAGATACACTTACCTTGTCAGCATAATTTATCAATTTATTTCTTAGCTCCTCGAATCTCAATGCATCCTCTTCTAATAACACGAACGCGTGTCTCGTATTTAGATATTCCAAACATGTTTTAGATACACTTTCTATTAAAGCTCTACATGTTCTAACAGCTGTAGTTGGAGATATATTCACTACATCCTGGCAGAAGGTTATGAAGTTCTTCCAAAATGTGTTTTGATTGTTCCAATACATATTATTTTTTGATTTATCTCCAGTGTAAGGTAAATCCGTTAAGTAATTCCTCAAACATGAAATAAAATTGGAATTACACACATCCAAAAACAATTTCGATTTCATCGCTTCAAATGGTGATTGAGATGCTTTAGATAGTATTTCAAATATAAGTACTATCATGTCGAAGCGGTGTATAGGTGCATTGAGGAGATCCATAAAACCTTCTTTGTGTTCGTTTAGAGTCAGAAATATGTCTGATGTGTTGGAGTTGGCTATCCGTTCCAATATTATAAAACCCATGCATCGATATTTATCGCGACCACGATTTCTATAATTTGAATTAGAGTGGCCATTACGGTCATGTGCCGTTCCTTGTGAATCTAGAAGAAAATAAAATTGCGGTCAATAAGAACTTAGTTAAAGGAATTGTCCGAAAAGAGCTCTCTTTCGTCAACTTCATCAGCTCTTGATGCTATTACCGAGTCAGGTGTAGTTGATACCCTTACCAGTGTTTCAGTTTGACTTTAGTCTTGAATTTTATTAAGCTCAGTTTTAGTGTATAGGCTTGGGATTTTGTTGAAACGTACACTTTAATTGGTATGGCATGCTATTTTGCTAGAGCGTAGTCAATGACTGCCTATGGGCGGTACCTGCTTGTTCTTATTCCTAGTGTTAATGCTATGTGCGTCGCTACATGCAACAATAGTTTATGGGTGACTAAAAATTCATCCCAAATTGTTGATCATTAATTGTTGACTTGGCAAATGAAATTAACTTAACATTAGAATGAATGTTTGGTGTGTGTTTGTTGCATTGCCGAATATTTCATTAAAGAATTTTGCAGATCCTACCCACCTTATAATAATTAATGCTATTCGCTAGTATAATCACTAACGGACGAAATCATAGTTAGTAAAATGTGGGTGTTTGGTACGCCTCTGCCTACGTCTTCGGAAATACAGGCGTGAAATATTTATATATGTATTATAAGTGGAGGATCAGGGCGTTGTGTCTCTTCAACACAAAGGGAGGATCCTCCTGGCATGGTGATAATGCCTGGCGGACCGCGGCCGCACGATGTTGGGAAGTTTTATACATATATACAGATCGATGCGATAACTTTCTTTGCAGCATGTCGGAACTGTATTCCGCTATGGGACTAGCGGAATACCCAGTTCCGACATGCATGTATTCCGCTAGTTCCAGTGAGTCGGGGCTGATATCCGTTGGTCTCACTGAGTGGGAAGCTGCGTGCGGTGCTGGAGTGCTATGGTGCTGCAGGGAATTCCCTATAGCACCATAGCACCCCACCACCACACTCAGTGAGTGGGGGCGCTATCTGCTTAGTGGCTGACTACTATGTAAACGGGATAGAATTGCTCTTCTTACGTGGACTGTAGGGAAGTGTGCCTAGACACTGATAAGGCAATAGCGGTAACAAAGCTGAACGGGTTACTGTGTACAGGCGTGTGAGAGAGATACAGCAGTTGAGGCCAAGGATGCTGGCTGACTGAAACTTGATTGGCGCTCATCGCTGTAGGAGAGTCTACGACGGTGGCGATGATGATGGTGCTGATCTGCTCCTTGAAGGCTGCTTTCAATCACGTCGGTTGCAGATTAGGAATTACGTCTGGGATACTTCTGTGGAGGATCAGGTTATTGTGTCCCTCCAACATAAAGGACGGGTCCTCCGACCAAGCTAGGGGATCATGCCTAGCGGATTTCAGCTCCACAATTGATGTTGAGTGTTGTATATACTAATCGGCACTAGAACTTTTAATGCGCGATGTAAGCTCAGTAGTTACTACGTAGTTCGGCTTGTCTTCGCTAGATGAAGTTGTGTACTGTATGTGGAAGTCGGCACATCTGTATTTAGATTTTGATTTCAGCCCTGTTATATTTTTGCATAAAAAAACAGTTTCAATCATCGGAAAATGCCAAGCAAGTGCCAGAATATCTTTTGAATTCTGGGGTTAGACGTGCTGTAGTTGCCCTGGGGAACTGGGGAAGATAATGATGTTTTATTACCGACGACGCAAGTCATGTTTCAAGAACAGAGGCCAATGAAATTCATTCAGGACCATTGTTGCAGAGCGTAGTTTTGTGAAGATACGAAACGAATTGTTGAATGTCTTTTCCACAAAAGAGGGAAAATTTGTGGGGCCTCATTTTCCAAGCATGGGATCGTTAAATACCATGTACACATCAAAATCGCATGAATAAGTGGTCAAAATACAATATCTCCAAGCAGTTATCGATGCAAATGGAGGACACAAATTATATCAATATTCATATCTAAATCATTCTCCGCGCCTTTTCCCAAATAAGTTGGTCGGCTTTCAGTCTTACTACGGTACGGCCGAACTTCGATATTTTACGTGAAGCGACTGCCATCAGACCTCCACAACCGAAGTACTAGGCGATATCGACGTTCTTTAGTTAGACCAGGTTGTCGAATTTTTTAGGGCTCCGCGGCTTTTCTAGGGTACCCGTAAAGAATGCCACAGATGTTCGTATGGCAACCGGAACCGACGGCTTAACGTGCTCGCCGAGACACGCAGGGGTGTCAATGTGTTTAGAATGGTCACCCATCCTAAGACTGACCTGGCTATTACTAATTAACCTTGTAATGTGCTAACCTACTCGGTTACCACTTAGCCACGAGCCCATCATAGCCCCTCAAGCCATTCATATCCATTCATAGCCATTAATAAAAATAACAAGTTTTGCAAAAATATTGATTTATAAATAAGTCCTAATAGCAGAAGCGTTTCTCTTATTACAACTATCCAATTGAATTTACTCATACATATTATCCTATTATATGTATACTATACGTATTATATGTAAGCGAATGAAACAAACACTATCTCGTAAGATGTTACTGAAGATCATGACCGACAAAATTAGACTAACACATCTAAGCATCGATTGCTTTTCACCTACTTATGGAATATTGATGTTCACCTACTTTTGGAATACCTATTAGTGTTAAATTTATGGAAAACATGTGTTTAGTGAATGTTGTAAGTTTTTGATGTTATGATAATTATTATTTTGTACTCTAGTTGCGACAGTTACTTAAGGCAGATTCTTGTGTTCAAGGGTTTGTATATTAAAATTTGATTGTTTTATTATTATACTCTTTCGGTACCATCTCTATGGTGGTAACGGAACGCACGGTAGGCTCGAAAAGAAACGAGGGGACGAATAGGATATAGGAATAGTATTCCTGTATCCTAATCAGGCAATCAAAACGAGATAAATAGTAAAGAGAATAGAATAACCCATGAACGTAAGTGCATATTAAATAGACAGAGTACAGAAAAATACATGTAACGCTTTACCTGGATTGCCTTGTCTTGCATCTTGCATCTGTCTTGCATCTTGACTGTGATACCTCCGATTGCCACCATCAGTTCTAGTATGTGCGTTCCAATGTGACCTTGGCTGTGAAGGTTCTGAAATTATACAATATACTTAGTACAGAATATTCTCGGATTTGGCAACAAACCATACTGTAGAAGGAGCGAGAACACACTAGAGACACAAAAATGCTAACTAATCACTAAGCAACCACGTTCCTAAGCTGTAGCGAGGCAAACTAGTTGCCTCGTCACAACCGCACGCACGCTCGTGTTCCTATCTCTAGTTATCAACTCCTCTGCCTCTAGGTGTCAAGTTCTCTGTCTCTAGTCATTGTGTAACCGATTTTGTAATTTTGGTAAAGTATTGTATAAAGAGTGGACCTTCTGAGTTTCTTTTATTTAAAAGAGTAATTAACCTAAAGTAGTGAACCTCGAACCTTTACCTACCAAGTGAAGTGACTGTTTTGTCTTTGTGAATGGTAAGTACGGCTGTGCCTTTGTTTTTCTTTTTTTTCTCGTCTTGGCGGGGGCACAAGAGTGCCCTCAGTTACATATTATAATACACACATGTACCTAAGGTATATGACTATATCGGAAAGGTCAATAGTCCGGGAGCTAATTTGACGAGACTTACGAGACGCAAGCGTTAGACAGATGGCGCTTCTACAGAGTAGTCCGAGAGAGTCACTTCGCTGCCAGCTGCCGCGTGGACAACAAATCAAGGAAATGTACCTACTGCGGCTCGTTAGAATTTGAGTGTTAAAATCTCTTTACACATGTTTTAAGCCCGTTTATTGTATTTAGATGTAAGTTTACTCTAGTTATTGTGTGTCTTAGGTGTCTATGAATAAAACATGTTTCTTTCTTTTTTTTTCTTCTTTCATTCTTTCTTTAAATCTTTAGTGTGATTTGTGATTGTTTGTTTATTGCCTCGTATCGAGCCTGCAAGATTTCTTTAAATTATGAATCCTGGTGAAGGTTCTCATTCGAATTGGGCTCTTTATCCGACATATATATATTTCGGTTTCCCATCTAGCATAAGGTCTCCCCTTTCTCCTTTTGCCATGTGGACGTTTTCACGTTCGAACAATGTAAATCAACCTTGCAACAAGTTGTAACGTTAGCATATCCGTTAACAGCAACCCTAACTCGTCAATGGCCGTCGATTTGGATAATTGCCTATCGCAGGCTTACAACAACATGTTAACAATAATTGGATATCACTTGGCTTTAATACTCAGCAAAAATTTTAGGACAATGTTTGAAGGTCGAGAATTTATTATTAGGACCACAAACCCTTAACTTTCGTTTTTAAGAAATTAAATTCTAACAAAGAAACTCCAAATCGTAACTACGTAAATTGTTATTGTGATTTCAGCGAGTTCACAACCGACATACGGCGATACCGTTGATGTTGTCGCTGACTCGTTATCGCGGGTTAAAACACTATACTCTATTCAGTTTCGTTACACTTCGAAGAATTAGCGGTTGAACAAAACAGTGATAGAAATACATGTACAGGAAATTTTGTCATCTACTGATTAAAATAATAAAATACACAAAGTAACCACATCTTTATGTAATTTAAACTGTACCTATATACCACCAATATCATTCGATTTGGTACACATCCCTAATCCCTAATCATCTAGGTCTAAGGACTTCAACTTTTGATTAAAGGCTTTGTGGAGATACCACAATTTAACCAATGTCATGTATCCAGGTATCGGAAGGACAAGCTGTCAAAGGATTTTATGTAGAGCTGTGGTAGAGCCAAATCGAATTTGTAGAGATTTAGAAACTAGAGGGTTGAAAATCGGATTGAGGTTGCGGTTGGATAGCTGTCACACGGATCCTAACCTTACTTTTTGAATTATTAATTCTAATTGTTTTCTTGTAATCTTCAGGCAAAATTATTGATATTTAAGTACGTTTACAGTAAGTAGTTAATTTTGTTTAGTATAATTATATTATTTCTTTCTTAATTTTTGCATATAAGTATATATTTTGCTTCATATTTAATGTAAGTGAGAAGTGGCTCCTATTATGGAACTGCCTTCTCCTATTCCCCCGGAGCCTCCGGACCCTGGGGGTTCAGGTCAAATCCCGTCTCAGGTAGTGACTCACGGTAAGCGTCGCCTTGCCGATGAGGATGCTTTTTGCCATGGGGAACCGAAAAGGAACATTACAGAAAACAACATGGTGATTCCGTCTGTTGAAAATTTATATGTCCATCCTAGCCTTGTTGTTGGATTTAAATTATATAAGCCTTCGGATAAAGGCCCATTTATAGTTCACATTTCACGGATTGAACCAGACCCTTCCGCCGGTAGTTCCATACGACCAATAAAGTTTGGCCAATTTTTATTTGCCAATAAGGTAGCAAATATATCAACTGATGGGGTTAAAAAAGTGGGGAGAAATAAAATTTCGGTAGAGTTCTTATCTGCAGAAGATGCGAACCAATTTTTGGCCAACCCGATTTTAAACCATAACAAATATGTTGCAACCATCCCTTCCTATAATATCACCAAAATGGGCGTGGTTCGTCAGGTTCCAACGGAATGGTCGATGACGGATTTTGTTAAATCCGTAGTGATACCTGAAGGATGTGGAGAGATCCTCAAAGCGAGGAGATTAAATAGGAAAACCACTGAAAATAGTAAAGCAGTCTGGGTCCCTACTCAGTCCGTAGTCATTACATTTCACGGTCAAACCCTTCCCTCAAGAATTTTTAGCTACTACTCTTCCCTTCCTGTGGAAACTTATCAATTCCCAACAATTCAATGTTTTCTCTGTTGTCGTTTTGGTCACATTAAAACACAATGTCGCTCAAAGTCACGCTGCTTTCGATGTTCTCAGCCCCACGCTGGAGAGTCATGTGACGTTGTTGAGGCTGAAGCCTCTTGCCTTCACTGCTTGGGTAATCATTTCGCTAATAGCAGGGGTTGCCCGGAGCAGGGAAGACAGAAAAACATTAAAATGTTAATGTCTCAAGAAAATTTAAGTTATGAGGAAGCTTCCAAACAGTTTCCTCAGATCTCTAAATTATATTCAAGAGTCGCTGGTGAGACTCCTCTCCCACATTCTTCAATCTTGTCTTCTTCTCAGCAGCAAAGCCTTTCAAGTTCTTATGTATCTTACAAAAAAACTGTCACCTCTACCCCGCGTCCCAGGGCTCCTTTAGGCAAATCATACGACAAGGCTGCTCATCAGGCTCTTGTTTCTGAAGAACCTTCCTCTTTGCCAAATGGTTATTCACTTCTTTCTTCTCGAACAGGCCCTCTGCCTACCCAAGAAGAAGGTCTATTAGAGTTGTTGTTGACAATCATTATTAATTTGATATCAAATAAAAAATCTTCCTTACCGCCCAACGTTGCCCAAAAATTAACTCAGATCCTTTCGCTCTCTACGAATTATGGCTGTAATCCTTCAATGGAATTCGAAGAGTCTTCGTCCTAAGAAACATGAGCTTCTTTACTTAATTAACTCTTTTCTTCCCTCAGTTATCGCCGTCTCGGAAACATGGTTGGTGCCTGGGTCCCGATTTCGGGTGCCAGGTTACTCTTGCCTTCGGGACGATAGAGCTGATGGATATGCAGGCAGTGCCCTATTTATTAAGCGCTCCCTATCTTTTTCCCAAATCCCTCTCCCCCCCATCTCCCCAGACATAAACATGGTAGCCGTTAGGACTCTTAACATCACTTTTCTTTCTGCTTACATCCCTCATCCCCACTCTGGTTTGATCCCGGATCTTATGTTAATTATTTCTTCTGTTCCTCCACCAATTATTTTAATGGGTGACTTTAATGCCCACCACTCATCTTGGGGCTCTTGTCATGACGACCCCTTTGGTCTCTCTCTTCTGGAAATTCTGGATGACTCAAACCTCTGTGTTATTAATGATGGCTCTCCCACCAGAAGAGTTCTTCCTTCTCAAAACCCCAAATCGGCGGTTGATCTCACTATTTGTTCAGCATCTTTGGCTTCCACTGTTTCTTGGAATATTCTTCCTCATTCTCACGGTAGTGATCATTTGCCCATTATTATTTCAATATCTAACAGGGTCTCTCCCATGCGTAGCTTTAACCCCACCTTCAAGTATAGGATAGTTGAATCTAACTGGCCCTCATTTGCTTCTTCTCTTGAGAGTAAACTAGAGGATCTTCCTTCTCCGGATACTAATAACCAATTAGATTGTTACAATAATTTCGTTAATTGTATTATTTCAAGTGCCGATCAAAACTTTCCCCTAAAAAAGCCATTTAATTTTAAAGTATCAACTCCTTGGTGGGATTCGGAGTGTTCTATGGCAGTCATTGAAAGAAAAAGAGCAGAAGACTCGTATAATTGTAACATGACCATTCAAAATTTTATAAATTACCAAATGAAAGCTGCCCAGGCGAGAAGAGTTTTCGCAAAGAAAAAGAGGGAAGGTTGGTTCCGGTTTTGTGAAAACCTTTCTCCAAGGACTCCCTCTACTTTGGTTTGGAAGCAAATTAAACGGTACAGAGGTTCTTTTAACAATCTTGACATGTCGGTCAATGACCCCTCAACCTGGCTTGAATCTTTTTCTGACAAACTGGCTCCTCCTTCCGTCCCAAACTCAGACTGCTTTCCTTCTCGACCTCTTCCTATTCCACCTCAAAACTGTTTTGACGAAGCATTCTCATTCGCCGAGCTTCAGCTGGCGCTAGACGGTCTTCTGGATTCTTCTCCTGGAATGGATGGTATCCCTTACTCTTTCCTAAAACATGCTTCCGATAAAAGCAAACAATATTTCTTAAACTTAATAAACACTTTTTATACATCTGATTCTGTTCCCCAGGCATGGAAAAATCAAATCGTGATCCCCATTCTTAAACCTGGTAAGAGTTCTGCTGACCCAAATAGTTATAGACCTATAGCTTTGTCTTCTGTCTTATGTAAGGTTACAGAACACATGATAAAACACCGTCTTGAATGGTTTGTGGAAAACAGAAAATTGTTAGGGAAATCCCAATATGGATTTAGAAATATGGATGGATAATCTTGGTTTATTGACCTCTGACATTCGAACCTCGTTTCTTAATAAGGAATACTTAGTAGGAGCTTTTCTTGATATTTCGTCAGCCTATGACAACGTTCTGATTCCACTTCTCAAACACAAACTCGTAGATCAACTCAAGATTCCAGAAAAATTAGTTCGTTTTACTTGTAATTTATTTTTAGAAAGATCCATCTTCATTAAAAGTAGGGACTTATCTCTGTCGCCCAGAATGATTTGGAAGGGCTTACCTCAAGGCTCGGTGCTAAGTCCCCTCTTATATAGTCTATACACTTATGACCTAGAGCTGTCGATAGGCCCTTATGCTCAAATTCTTCAATACGCTGACGATCTAGTATTATATAATTCTAACAAATCCCTTGAGTCAGCGGTTGATCAGTTATCGACCGCGCTCAATTACTTATCAGAGTGGCTAAATTGCCACGGTCTCTCTTTATCGGCCCTTAAAAGTTCGATTGTGGTGTTTACCAAAAAACGAACGATTCCTCACGTTGACATATCTGTTTGTGGTGAAGACATCCCGCAGGACAACAAAGTCAAGTTCCTCGGAGTTTGGTTGGATTCCAGGTTAACAGGTAGCATCCATATCGATTACGTCGTTCAAAAATGCGAGAGAAACATTAATGTTCTTCGTTCCCTTTCTGGGGTTTGGTGGGGCTCTCATCCATTTTCCCAGAAACTTCTTTATAATGCCATAATCCGTAGTCATTTAGATTACGGTCTATTCATTTTGGACCCTTGCAATAAATCTGAACTCCAAAAACTAGATAAAATTCAATCTAAATGCCTTCGTATTATTCTTGGAGCCATGAAATCCTCTCCTATAAACGCTATGCAGGTTGAATGTGGCGAACCTCCTCTATCGCTTCGTAGACAATTCCTCGCAAACAGATTCTTTTTTAAACTTGTTCAAAATTCGGATCACCCTCTCCTTCTAAAACTAGACCAGTTATCAAACTTATTTAATGCCCACTATCCCCGCTCTAATAAGAGCATTCCCTGTCTTGTTCTGGCTTACCAGCAATACTCCCGTCTGCCTAATCCTCTCTTCCAAAACTCCGTGTTACCTCTTTTTTCTACACCCTATGAAGCGTTGGTATTTCAGCCCAACATCATACTGGACTTTAAAATCAATAAATCCTCAATAGAAGCAAATAGACTTTTTATTGATAAAATTACCTCCAATTATAATAATTGGCGTATAATTTTTACAGACGCTTCTAAATCCTCAGTAAGTAGCCCAGTTGGTGTTGCTGTCTGGATTCCTTCTACTAGTATAATCTTAAACTATAAATGCCCAACTACTTCTTCGGTCTTTACAGGTGAATCTATCGCCATCTTGGAAGCTGTTTCCTTTATAAAATCTCATAATTTAAACAATAGCATAATTTTTACAGATTCCAAAAGCTGCCTTCAATCTATTCTTTCAAACCCTTTTCGATCGAAATCTAATATTCCTATTATCCTTAAAATCAGGTATCTTCTATTTCAATGTCAGAGGCTGAACATAAACGTTGTCTTGGCCTGGATTCCTGGTCACTCAGGGATTTCAGGAAATGAATCTGCAGATTCATGTGCTAAAAACGCTATCTATACGGGTTCTCTTGACCATTCGGAAATATACTCTTATGACATTTGTTCATCCTTAAAATCGCAGCTGCTTGACTCTTGGTCTAGGATTTGGCGAGTGTCAAAAACTATAAGAGGCAAATTTTATGGTGAAATACAACCAGAAATTCCACTTAAACGTCCCACGTCCCTTAAATTGATCCTATCACTTGTCTTCACCCCTTTTGTATATATATTAGGCAAGTATATTAATGTAAATAAGATTAAGTTGTAATTTTGTGATCATAACATAATTCAATATTTATTTTTGTTTATTTAATACTATGTATTAATTTCTATGTATTCACATGATCTGGCTCTTTTATTCATGCTTTAATTATGCCTGTAGAAGTTAAGAATTCACGATTATTTATAGTCTCTACATCTCTACAATATTTTTTTTTTTTTCGTTTTTGGCTCTACCACAGCTCTACATAAAATCCTTTGACAGTTTGTCCTCCGTATACCTACTTGACATTGGCAAAATTGTGGTAACTCCACAAAGCCACAATCCAAAAGTTGAAGTTGAAGAAACTAGAGAAATAATTGTTAATTGTATGTTTGTCTTTCGAAAAAGACGGGCAAAGTCTTCGAGAATTGATTCCCGAGATGGACGTACTATCTACATACAAGTTTGCTTGCTTATGGAACCGGTTCGGTTTTTTATATGTTTACTTTGTACTATCTGCAGAAATGTCATGTTATTGTCGGTCGTTGCCGATGGTGAGACGCCGTGGGCTTGTTGTCGTTTTTTGGCTACAGACGACCGTGGCGTTCAAGAGGTTAAGCACTAGCATATTGATGTTATCACGCTGCTCTTTCTGTGCTCGACGCTCTTCCGTAGTGCTGTTGAACGTCAGTCGTTCGGATTTCCGTAAAATAGCGGCATCATACTGATTAAGAATTTCTGCATCTATACTCTGTTACGTGTTACGAAATTTAATTCAATATGTAATACAATTCGATCGAAACGTCAGGTAACTAAAAAGGTTATGATTAAGTCTATATTAACTAATCTGTGTCCAGCTTATGCGATATAATGCAGCAATTTCATTACTGCTAATGGTGTGAGAATCCTTTCAATGAGAACCGTGGTACTTCAAGGAGTGTGCGTGGTAACTGCGACGCTAATTCCTGCGAGAAGGCGATGAACGCCAAGGAAGCGAAGCGCTCTTTGCGCTTCCGTCCTGCAGCAATTGTATCAGACACCGGAAGGCTCCTACTAACCTCCGATCTCCATAAACCCATAGCCTGACTGCAACGGTTAGGTCAGCTTTTTGCTTTAACAGAAGTAGTCCCGGGACTGTGTCGCGAGAGTTCCACGCACCTCTTTTAAAGACCGGGTTTTGAGTAATTTTGACACACCCAATAAATACGGATAAGAGAAAGTATTTCGCAAGAGTAACCATCGCTCCCACTGTAGGCTTCCGTTACGACGTGTTTTAATCGTACCGTGACATCTGTGAGGGTTAAACACAAAATAAAAACCTTACTAAGAGGATCAACAGTATGAACTTCGGATATCATGAATCGAAAATGCAGACACTACTTACCTCTGATTACACTTGTAGGGCGTTGAGGGTGTCTCACACCGCTTGTTGGGTTTCTTTGTGCGTGGTTGCTAAAATGCTCGTGTGTAATATTAACTCGGTTGCCCTGATTACTACGTCTTGTAAACCCTGGAAAATATAACTGCGTAACACTAAATTGTAGTAGGTAATTCATATTTTTTTCGGTTCCTTAAACCCCACCCATGACTACGAAAAAACTAAACTGCTGAGACCACTATGAAGTGTTTATGTCGTAATTAAATCGACTAAACGTTGGGGTCACTTCATACAATAGGATAGGTGAAATTATTGAGACATTAGTGATAGGTAAAATTTAGATTGAGACTCATTTTGTTAAGTTGATATAATTTGTTTAATTTATGTTTAAACTTACATTTTAAGATGATCCTAATGATTTTTCAGTGTATTTGATTGGAATGAGGCTGTGCTTAACATATCTAAGAATTCTTTTTTATCATAATCATTATAAGTTAAAAAAAAAATTGAGTGATTAAGAAAAAAAACATTTTATCGTAAAAATGCTTGGGGTGCTAGATGTCAATTACTGTAATATTTTATTGACAGATATTGCTAAAAGTAAAGACATTATATGATAGTACTAGCAACCCGCCTCGACTTCGCACGGGTAGTAGACATCTTCAACAATCATCATCATATTTCAACCGATTTACACAAATCCTAATTAATTATACACCTAAACCTTCCTCATGACTCACTCTGTCTATTGGTGAAAAGCGCATGAAAATCCGTTCAGTAGTTTTTCAGTTTATCGCGAACAGACAGACAGACAGACAGACGCGGCGGGGGACTTATTTAAAATATGTAGTGATAAAAGCACCCCACGTTTTTTTACGATAAAATGATTTTTTTCTTAATCACAATTTTTTATTCTAACTTATAGAAAATTATTTTCTACTTTTTAGTCAGAAATAATAGTTAAAAAAACTAAAAACACGCTTTTATAACTAACAAAAACGTCATTTTTAGTTTTTTCAACTATTACTTTTCTACTTTTCAGTTCATTGACAAAAGCGTGTTTTTTAGTTTTTTAAACTATTGTTTATTTTTGCTTTTTTAGTTTTTAATATTGTATTGTCATCGGTCCTTGATAAGTGTGCGAAGTTTCTTCTATCCGACGTTCTAAAGTGGGTGAAAATCACAATCAAAGATTCCGTTACCTACTTAGATACATACATACCAAGCTAATACATTATTATTTATTATTATGAATTTAATAATATATCATAATAAATAATATTAATACCATGCAAGTTTTGTCCAAGAGAAAGAAATTCTTATTCAAAATATTTTGTCAGTTGCTACCAGGGTTGCCAACCGTACGAGGTTCCTCGTACAAATGCGAGATTTGTGGTCTGTTGTACGAGGTACGATGACACGATCAGGCTCGTACAATTATAAACGAGATTTTGATTCAGAAAATGAGGATCAGTCACGTTTTTTGTTAAGTATGCAGATTTATAGCTATAAAAAAAACAATAAATACTGTTTAAATTTTTTTAATCGGATCAAAAATGACCAAGATACAGAGATTTTAGTGCACCAACTTAAAAAACGCTCGCAAGAAAGACCGTGAACGCTGTGACGTCATTCATAGCGCGCGTGAGGCAAAAGTGGCGGGTCGCCTTCGCGTCGCCAGCTTGGTAAGCTTTTAGTCTAGCGCAGTTAGTGCTACGACCTGACGATTGCTGATTTTTCAGATTATTTTTAAAGTGATAATGCCGTCAGATAAGTATTGCATTGTCCCAAAATGCAAAAATACAAGTGTTATGCAACTAATAAGCTTTTTTTGACTGTGCCGAAAGATGCACAAATAATAAAAAAAATGGTGTAAAGTAATGCGGAGAGATGACAAAACTCCTCTGTCATGCCGAAGTGGTTAATAGGTACTGTTGCAAAGATCATTTTGACTTAAGTAGGTACCTACAGTATCCTAGCTAGAGTATCTACCTAATATCAGTAGGTACAATATGGTCAACGGGTCTACTGCTAATCATTCGTAAAGTTAGCAGTTTCGATGCGCAGTAGACAATTTAGTATGAAAAAGCTGCACTGCGCATGTCAAACAGCTAAAATTCACAAATAGATCCACTGACCGTATAGAGTATAATATACCTACGTATTGTGCATCATTTCTATCATTTCTTAATAACATTTGAATTTCCGCGGATAGCTTTGATGTTCGTTCATTCATGCCTAATGCCTACCTACACAAATAAACAATCGAACACAAGGATATTCGAGCCCAGGGCTGTACTCAGACCACCACCGCGATGTTACAGAGAGGATTTTTCGACCAGTGTGATACCACGGGCTCACAGAAAACCGCCAGTGAAGCATTGCTTCACTTGCATTACTTTTTGCCGCGTGAGTGAGGTTACCAGAGGCCCTAACCCTTCCCTCTTCCCTATTCCCGTCCTTCCACTCTTCCCACTCGACCCCCCTCTCCCCCTACTCCCACCTTAAAGGGCGGCAACGCACTTATGACTCTTGAGTTACAGGTGCCCATGGGCGGCGGTAGTCATTTACCATTAGATGACCCGTCTGCTCGTTTGCCCCTATACCATAAAAAAAATGCCCTGAGCGGGCAGGTGATTTTGTCATGTGATAAACGCGATCTGTGATTATGTGTGAAAGAGCGCGCCTGCCGCCCGACGCCCGTTACTGACTGTTGAGTATTGTTTTATTTGTATCCTCTCCCATTCGGATGAAATGGTCAAACAATAGTTTTCGTCATAGTCAACTTCGTGTACAGCTAAAGATTTATCTTGTTCAAACTGAGGGCTCGCTACGCAAAACAAGCATTTTCTTTTTCCTGCCAAAAACATGCGGTTCGGTTTGTGCTTTGCACTTATTAGAGATAATATTAGAATGATTTAATTAATCCAGAAAAATCTCATCCTCAGAACACGCAGTTAAAGTGGGTAAGTAGGTAGTTAGATACCTATTTTAGGTACTTAGTAGGAGTAGGTAGGTATAGACTTACTTACCTTTTCATTTTATCCCTACAAAACCGACCTCCATAACAGGGAGCTACCTACTCGTATCTATTTAGATATCAATAGATACTCACTATCAATATAAATACTGTTATACTAATAATATAACATCAAATTATAGTAAAAACTAAATAATTAACATACCACGACATAAGCGAAATGGCGAATAATCTGAACCAAACTGACCTAACTAGCGATTTTGCACGAGTGGAGGACGCGATTCGCGACGTGTGACGTCATCATAAAAAGCGCAGCTCCGAGCAAGCGTTTCGAAATAGCCGAACAGAAAACTTTAATAACTTTGTCATTTCTTGTTGGATTTGAATCATTTAAAAAACGAAATGATCAGAATGTTATAGCGCATACGCTCTTATATTTAGAAATCTAATATTTTGTTATGTGAATGATCCTCATTTTATAGCATATATTTTTATTGTGGACAACGTTTTACAGCGTCAATAGCCGCAATGGTTTTTTACACTTTGGTTACATTGGGTCTTCTAAATGAAAAGTGGACATATTGGGTATGTTCATGGACTTTTTTTTTATTTTAATATTAGCGCAGGCTTATTATATACTTCTAATTTGCGTTAAAATGATACATGCGCGACATATTGTTACTCAGCAATTCAAAAACTGTTAAATGTAATAAATAAATTTGATAGATTGTAGTAGTCAGATGTGCCGGCCACTGTACGTTCTTGTTTAGCCTCAATCAATAGTTAAATATGATGAGCGTGAATTTAGCAGACATATTAAAATTAAGAACTCATTACAAAAATAGAAAAATAAATAAAACAAAATGCACATGAAAGGCGTCGGACTTGTAATCAAGTGGTTGCAGGTTCGAACCCCACCCAGTGCACTACCGACATGACCCCGCTCCTAACACAAGCATTTTGCTTGGCTAGAGGGGTTAACAAGAATACTAGTAACGTGTGACCCACGTGCTAGTATTCTTTACAAAAAAAAAGCAACATTTGCATTTTATTGTTTTAAAAATATCAACATTTGTTAACCACTACTAAATTTACACTCATTTAATATGTCTTATTTTTGGTTTTATAACATTTTAAATGCTTGATGAATGTCTGAGGTTTTAAAGCCAAAGTCGAAATTTTTAGTTTTCTATGTACGAGAAAAGAATTTCTAAGGTTGGCAACCCTGGTTACTACAAATGGTGCTCGATGGCGTCTCGGTGAGGATTGCATGTAAGTGGGTACAGTCAAACGTAGCCAACATCTCTGGGAAATCTGCCGTAATGCTTTGGGCATTTATATGAATGACGTTAAAATCCTTAGGAACATCGGAAAACTGAGATGAAATTATTTCTGCAAGTGGCGCAATCCTTAAAAAACTTGCATCAATAGTTGCGGTATAATATTCGCCGCTGTCATTACTACAGTCCGAAACTGACATATATTTTTATTTGTATAGGAAATAAAAAAATCTTTTTAACAAAAAATTTAACCAACGAAAAGAATTAAAAAGCAAAAAATAAATAAACCCTTTAAGTCTTAAGTATTGAGCTTATTTACATAAACTATAAAATTTTATGTAAACTAATTTTGAGTCGACGAATTTCTAAATTTTATATGTATTAACATAGAAATGGACATAGCTCTACGTAAGTAGTTAATTAAGATACGGTTGATTGAGAACCTCCTTTCGTCGGTTAAAAAGATAAGACCGTGGCTAGATTGTCAGCCTGTAATACATAGGCTGAGATAAGAGATAATAGAAGGTTGACAATATACACATAAGTGTAATAATAATAACACTTGAAGGACACCTATAGACATAATCACAGATGAATAAAACATTTATCTTTACCTGGATTGCCCATTGTAGGATGTGCTTGTCTTGCGCCTTGGCTGTTATGCCTCCAATTGCCACCTTGAGTTCTACTATGTGTGTTTAAATGTGTCCTTAGCTTTGAAGGTCCTGAAAACATAGATTCAGAAAACTCTAATTGAATTTCAACTTAAATATGATAAATTGATACAATTAAGGAACTATATAGTAAAACTGTAGCTGTATGTAATATTGTAATTGAGGAAATTCTGGATATAAACTTTATAAGGGTTTGTAGCTAATCTATCAACATTTAACTAACATAAATAAACAAACTTCTTGTGCATGTTATGAATTATCAATTTTAGCAGAAACACCTAATATAAATGTCACCTGAAGGTGTACACTTCGACAATATGCTATTATATACTGGAGAAACTGGACTAACATTTAATCTACATTCATTCTTTAAAGAAAGGTCTTAGAATAATAGTTTCTTAAGCATAGAACAGTCAATGAGAAATATTTTTAAAACTAAGGGAGATAACCATACTTAAAATGGTATCTAGAATTATGTCTATTTATAGAAAATTATATTTTTTATTTTAAATTTGCTTTAAATCTTTGAAGCAGATTTAATTGAAAATAAATATAAGTACAATATTAAGTTACCTACAATAATTAACAGTATGATATAATATAAACATCTTATGTTACAGTTGTATGTAATAACTTCCCAACACCTTTAAATGAACTGAATAACACTATCATTAAAATTAAGTTAAAAGGTGATTTATTGATGATATTTTTTACTCTGTACAAGTTCTTCGCAAAACAGAAATATTTGTTTTGTAGATTAATTATTATTTTCTCTTTATTTCTGTTTTTCATTAATGTTGCATGTCCAATATCGTTAAACTATTGAAGTGTTGAGACAAATGTATGAATTAGACCTATTGTATACATTTTTGCAATAAATACATCTTTATCTTTAAAGCTATTTAATTATTATTATTTTAGACTTTAGAAGCTGACACAGGTATACCAACCTATGGCTTTCAAGAAGTTTAAAGTTTTCAATGGCTACATTATCCATTTTTTTGTAAAAAATACTACTAATGTGATTCACCCTTATTAGGAGTAAACAATCATTCTAGTGACATGTGAGCAACTGAACTCGATTGTGTTAGGAGTGGGCTCACATTGGTGGTGTACTGGACGGGGTTGAACCGAACCTAAGACATTATTGGTATTGGTATTGGTGTAGGGCTCTGTTTCCGCATTTAGACTCACAGACGGTCCATTATGCGTTCAGATTGGCTGACTAGTTGAGCCAGCCTAGCTCCTTCCAGAAGCACAAAAGCCTCCTGGGGCTTTCACAGGCTTCTAGGAGCGATCTCGCACCCGCGAGAGTACTTGCCCGTTGTGTGGCCACTCCCTCGCACTCCAGGATAACGTGGGCGGCCGTTTCCTCCGCGTTGAGACATCCTCTGCATAGAGGACTGTCTGTCGCACTGATGGTGAATAGGTGCCGGTTTAGGGATAAGTGGCCCGTAATTGTTCCTACAACTATTCTGATGTCGAGTCGGTTAAGACTGAGCAGTCTGCAAGTTAAACGTGGTGAGACCTCCGTCAGCACCAGTTTAGACTGCCTGCAGCCCGGTGTGTTGGCCCAGCGACCGTTATGCGCCTCACGAGTCCGTTGCCTTACCCATGAGCGAAGTTGATTGAAGGGAAGTGGCAGTAGTGTTGTTGGGCCTGCCACTGAAGTTACAGATCCCTTTCTTGCCAGCTCATCGGCGGCGTCGTTCCCGAATGAATTACTATGCCCTTTGATCCATTGCAGAATTACCCCGTTCGCAGAGGCTAAACGCTCTAGCGTCTGGTGGCATTCATAAATGAGACCGGAGTTCATGGTGTTGCCCTCCAGGGCCCTTAAAACGGCCATACTGTCTGACAATATTCGGATGTTGTACTCCTTTATGCCTTTTGACATGACCGCGGTCGCGGCGTAAGTTATTGCAACACACTCGCATTGAAATATGGAGCTGTGTTGACCAAGCGCCAGTGATATTTTTATATTTAGGTCTTGTGAGAAAATTCCGGCTCCTGTCCCTGACCCCATCTTGGAACCGTCCGTATAGATTCGCACTTCATGTATGCCAGATTGATCTCGGTTGTTTTCAAATAGTTGTATTTGATACTTCCTCTTGAAAATGTGTTAACCTAAGACATTATGTTACTGCCTCTCTTTTCTCTATCTATGTATATAGACATATCTGCAATATAAACTTTCCTACTAAGCTTTCAATGGTAGGTATAACTAACGGAGCCCTATTTATACACACTACTTGTTAAATGCAAAGTGAATGAATTTTCAAATTGATTATAAAACAACACAAATATCCCTTAAGCGGTCCCTAGACAATCATGCGGCATGACATGCTAAATCATCATGCTGCATGAAGGACCTATTGAAAGTCCATCATGCAGCATGATAATTCGCTTGGTGTAATCATTTTATTCAGTCGATATAGATAGTGCAGTGAAGAGGTCTTCTGCGCTGGTATGGAAATGTCTCTGTCAAAGGCAGATTTATAAATAAATAAATTTATAAATATAAAAACGCAAGGCTTTGTCAATCAACTGCCAGCACGTAGTTTGAATGTCATTCGCATCAATCGTCGTCGATTGATCGTCTAGGGACCGCTTTACATCTCTACTTAAAAATATTTGACAACTAGCTGTTGACCGTGATTTTGTTCGCGTGAAATTTATACCACGGGAACCGTACGTTTTTCCGGGATAAAAAGTAGCCTATGTGCTATTCCAGACTATAATCTATTACTTTACTCATATTATTACAAATAACCGTTTGTTTAGTCTATTGATTAAAATCCAAAGAAGTAACGATGAATCGGTAAAAAAATTATAGGTTTAAACAAAGGAAAGGAAAAGTACCTACCTGGTTTCGTCTTTTCGTCTTCGTCCATGGTTCATGAGATCGTAATTTGACCTGAAGCTTGTACAAATTCCACCACAGAAACAGAACCACCACACACACAAATATTAAATTTTAAAGTGGTTTTCGTTAAGATTTCTAGCAAAATAACCACAGCAGACTGATAACTAAGACAAAATGGCTTCTAGTGTAGTATAAAACACTCAGAACAGCTAAGTAGGTAGATAAAATGTACAAGTACTCTGTCCGAAAATGTCCCCAGAAAGGAAGTTGCAATGTTGCCATGTTTGCCACATGATTTTTATTGGCTATAGTTTACCGATAATTTTAAGTTGAAAAACAAATTAATATATATATAATTTTATAAAATAATTATAATTTTGTAAAATGTTATAAATTCGTTAAATTTGATATAAATTCCATTATGGTTCCATTTGGCTCTAAAAGAGCTAAATTGGCAACACTGGTAATATTATTAAGGTGCGTTTACACTCACGTCGTGCAGCCTGGCAAGCAGCCCGGCACGCAGCTTGCCATGCAGCCGGCCATGCAGCCTGCGCCAGGGCTACCAGATTGTAAAATTAGATACAAAATTCGTATAATTCGGTTATCTTATGTATCCTGTTTGTAAAGTAAAATGCATTGTATAATTGGATACAATGTCCTTACTGACGCTATAACGAAATAAGTACGTACATACACATAGAGTTAAAGTTTAAACACCTTTATATTTATTACTTACTAATATAATATATTGTTAACATATTTATTGAAATCCCCACAGAGTGAGGTAGTACAGTTGTAGTTTGTACAACACTAATTTTGTATAATAGTACGTGATTTTGTATAAGTTCTGAGACTCGGTGGTATAAAATAATTTGTCCTTACTGGCAGCCCTGATTCACACGCTCGGACACATATCGAATCTGTATTAATTGTGGCGTGGATACACGACAGGACAGTAGGGTGTTGTGCCCCTATGACCATTGTTTGGTTCTTGGACTGGGCAAGGTTTCAATCTAATATAAAACCCCGAGCCTAGTTTCTAGATGACGTGTTAATTATATATTTAAGTGAGGACGAATAAAGAATCGAAAAAACATAAATGTTATTTTTGGTTTCCTCTTTTTTTTAAGGTTTTTTTTTTAAATAATGTATTTATGTTTTAAGTAATGTAATGTATGTATGTAATGTTTGGCTATCAAAACAAATTTATGTCATAGTCCTATCGAAAATATATTAACGGTTCCTAAGGTTCCTATATATCTATGATTTCAACCCTAATGCCTAAAATTTATTTCATTCATATGTAACATTCGAAATTCAAACATTTATGAGTGGCCAGAAGCGCAGAACTTCCAGTGCACCCTACATATACATTTAGATATGTTATTACCTACTTTTTATTTTTAAATTTTAACTATTTTGACTGGCCTGGTGGCCTAGTGGTTAGCGACCCTGACTGCTATGCGTTAGGCCGTGGGTTCGATTCCCACCAGAGTCTGGGTGTTCTCTGTGTCCGTTCTTTGTATGTTTGTAAAGTCCCCCGCGACACAGGAGTAATTCCTAATGCGGGAGTTGTCTTTTAAAAAAAAAACCTAATTATATATATACAGATGTGTGTGTGTATGTAAATGCAAATACATTGTGAAGTTATGTTTTCACGTCTGACGTGCAGTCCTACGACTGATTGTTTGTTTTTTGTCTTCATGATGCTTATTTTGGGGGTCCCATATTATTTTTTCTCCCTGGTAACTTTCCAGGAAGCGTAATATTTGCTAGCTAGACCATTCCGACATATTTCTTATCAAAAATTAATTTGTCATCTTCGTAAAAATTAATTCAGTCATCGCGTCGTCCATTCACTACAAAGATGCAAACTATACTAACGCGGCTGAGCGCCGAACGCGTGTGTGTGAACACACACACAAGCACATTCACCCTTTGATGTGTGTTAAAAAACCGACAGTCATCCCGATCGGCGCCTGTAGCCAGCCTGTTCATATGCTTGTGGCGTTTTGTTTTTTTTTTTCTCTTTATTTTATTTTAGGGTTTTGATCCAGTTAGGATATGTCAACCCCATCGTACCTTAATCCAAGGTGAACATAAAAGAAACTTAAAATTACTTACATCTTTGGCGAACCACTGTAATCAGATGACATAATTTTTTGGCTGCTGCTGACCTTGGGCAACTCATCACAGTTTGAATTAAACCCACATCCAAAAAATTTAATTTTAGTTCTCTTAGCAAAGCCTGTTGCACATCTTCAATTTTATTACATACGGGACAGTTGGGCGAGTCATTTTTTTTCATTAAATATGCAAATTTTGCTGATGGATGGTGACCAGATCTTATTTTTAAAGCTAATTTTATGTAATTTCTACTAAGTTGAGTGTCGTCAAACCATGCTACCTGAGGCGGCATTGTCTGTATGGTCCTATACCATATACCCTTGTCTTTAGATTAATGGTTAAAATATGTTACCCACTCATCATAACAGGCTTTTTTAAATTTAAGCACTAATTCCCAATGATCCGAAATGTGGTTCATAGCGGTTCCGGTTACTGCTGCTAACTTAGCTATTCGGTCCGCCTGCTCGTTTCCCCGTAAGCCAATGTGCGCTGGAACCCCTGCAACCTTACATCTTTACCACTTCTATTTAATAAAATAATAGTTTTTAAGATTTTATAGGCTATCGATGCACCTCTGGAGCCAGAAGCGCATCGAGCCATATGCTGCAACGCACTCTTACTGTCGGAGAAAATAACAATTTTGTTTAAATTTAGATTCCTTGCGTAAGATAAGCCATGATATATTGCAATCAGCTCCAGCGACATTATGCATGCCTCGCCGTTAACTTTAAAACCAACCTCATATTGTAAAGTTTGATCATAAAAACCAGCTCCTAAACCACTTTCGCTTTTAGACCCATCTGTAAATATTTTATGCCATTCGTTGTAGGTACTGTTTAATTCCGACACTACGTTACTTAACAATAGATTAGGTTCATAACAATTTTTTGAGGATTGAATACATTCTAGGTTTAATATAATATACTTTTTAGTTTCTATATCTGTCACCCAAATGTCTGAAGAAAACATACCAAGAATTTTAAACGAATTAATATTACATTGACTCACAGCACTAAAAGTTTTAATTTTTCTTTTGTTTTCCCAATATCTATTATTAGAGAGGTAGTTTAAATTTAAGAGTAGGTTAACAGTTTGATTACTATTCCAGGATGCCATCTTCAAACTATATTTATAAGCTAAATATTGCCTTCTTAAAAATAATGGTGTCAAATTTATCTCACTTTCCATAACATGGATAGGTGAACTTTTAATAAAACCTCCTACTACTCGTAAGGCCTGGTTTTGCAGCCTATCAAGTTTTAGTAAATGTGTTTTCGAACAACAGTCATAGAGGAATGACCCGTAATCCATTCGACTTCTTATTATGCTAATGTACAACCTACGCATATGTTTTATGTGTACTCCCCATGAACTGCCTGCAAGAACTTTTAAAATATTTAAAAATTTTGAACATTTTGCAATAACCTCATTTATGTGCTTGCCCCATTGTAGACTTCGGTCCAACCACATACCTAGATATTTAACAGAGTCTTATAAAACCAAATTTTTGCCATTTAATTTCAATATGGGGAGTATTCTTCTATGGCCCCTGCTATAGACAATGTAATTGGATTTAGTAGGCGATAATTCCAGCCCAAGTTCCCCTAAAAACGACACTATGACATTTAAGTCACTTTGCATAATATACATTTCACATTTTTTAATATCCCTGTCGTAAATATACAAAACGTAATCGTCTGCATACAGTGACCACATTACGTTTATAGGCAGTGTGTTAAACCCGTGTGTTATTAAATTAAAAATTAAAGGAGACAGAGGGTTTCCCTGTGCTAAGCCTTTATTAGTCCATCTGGTAATTATAGATTCACTACTATTATCTAGTTTAATATTTAGTTGTCTTTCACTTAGAAACGACCAAATGTAAGTACATATTTTAGATCCTATATTAAGTTTGTCCTATATTAAGTTGTTGTTTAGTCGCGGCTTCTATTGACACATTGTTATAGGCGTCTTGAATATAGAATGCCAAAGTAGGAAATTTTTTTGTGAAACCTATTTGTATATACGTAACCAATCGAGTGATTGCATCTACACAGGAATGTGATTTCCTAAAACCAACCGTATTAGGTGAAAATATACGTCTCTTTTACCACTACCACTCCTGTCGCTTGTATAACATTAAATGGAATGTTTTACACAAACAAGAAATTAGGGATATGGGTCTAAGTTTAAGTTGAGGGGAATTATTATTGTGCTTTGGTATGGGAATTACTTGAACCTTTCTCCATTGATGAGGGACACTACCAGAGTTTAAAATGTTATGGTATATGTTAAGTAAAAATAATTTAGCTTCAATGGGAAGATTATATATTATGGAGTATGAAATTCCATCCTCGCCTGGTGCGGAGTCCTTTTTCTAAAGGCTTTTCTAAAACCAATTAGTGTGGTGCCCGTTGAAATCCCCAGCAATAATAGTAGATTTAGAAAAAGTCGAAAAAATATCATCCTAATCAGACTGTTGAGTGTAAACAGAAGAAGGGCAATAGATACCTATCACCTGGTCGAAATTTATGCAATTTGTCAACTTAACACCAATTATTTCTATTGCGGCATTATTATAAGTAACGGGCAATAAATACGACTGTATGGACTTATGTACTACTATTGAAACCCCTCCATATGAATCACTTCTATCACGCCTATAAACATTATATCTCTAATAGTAATCTGAGATTCACAGTTTAACCATGTCTCACTTAAAATTGCTATATGTATGTTTTCCTGATTCAATAGCTCAGCAAATGCTATTAATTTAGGTCTTATACTCTGAGCGTTCCACTGCAAAACATTTATCTTTATATTAGCCATTTATAAAACTAAAGAGTTTATCCATATACTCTCTTCTAGAAAACATATTTACCAAAAAATTACTAAACTCGTCCCATATTATTTTAAAAACCGATACAATCTTATCTTGAATTTTATCTTGTGACATAAAAATACATTTCAATTTTAAAAACAATTTCTTAAACTCGAAACTATACCTTAACTGCTCATCTCTTAGATTACCATTTTCTTTGTTTACATTTTGAGGTTTATTAGAGTTTTCGTCCTCTACCTCCTCCGAGAAGGCTTGAGTATATTCTCTTCTCTTTTTTTTCTTGGCACTAGTTCTATCTAGTGATGTATGTATTGGTTCCTTGTTGTTTTCATGTTCTATCGCGTTTGATTGCAGTGACATTGGTTCCGAACTTCCCGTCGCCGTCCCAGCAACTATGTCACTATAAGTATAATTATTTCTTACTAGCTTCGTTGAAGATGGCAAGTCTTGAATAATTATATTTTCATGATTTACCGCTCTTCGCTGCTCGATAAAAATTTGGAGTGCTTTCCGATACGGTACTTGTTTTTCACTCATAATTACTCTTATCTGTCTTTCTTCTAAAAACAGAGGGCATTTCTTATCTAATACCAGATGTGCTCCCTTACAGTTCAGACATCTCATATTCTTTTCTTCGCAATTTTCGTGATTACCTCCACATTCAGGGCATACCAATGCCAACAGCCTGAGCACTGGGTCACGGGGAAGGTATAAGCCTCAACTCTAAAACGACAGTCATACGCATATACATGTGGTGGTAATGTATTGCTTTTAAAACAAATCCGAATAGATTCGCTATCTATCCATTTGCCCTCCGCGCTTAAGCGTTTTAGCCGTTTAATTGAAATAATTTCAATTTCACATTTTATTATTTCCTGTAAATCCTTATCGCACAAATCAATGTCTATACCTTTTACAATGCCATATGAGAATGACATTTCATTAGTTTTTTGGCACCGAAAACCCATATCTTTTAGTTTTTTTGCATTCTAATAATTTATTAGCTTCTTCTTGACCTTGAAATTGTATCAACACTTTATTGAAACTTTTATGTTTTATTCGAGTGATACCAGTAATATTCTCCAATCTGAGTAATTTTGCCAGAGCTATTTTTTTTGGCAAACTTTCCATGGATGTGACGCATATCTCACACATTGTAATCTCTTCTGATTGTTTATCATTTTTATTTTCTTCTACCCTCTCATTATTTATCATTTCCGAGGATTTACTTCTAATAAACCGCTTTGGTTTCCTTCTAACTACAGTAATAAAGTCATCTTCTCCGCTACAATCATCTTCTCTTTCCTTCCTCTTTTCTGCACTTCCTGATTCACATATTTTCTCCATTACCGCATTATTCATTTCTGATCGTTCAATTTCTTGTTGGCACTTACTTAGAAAATCAGCGTCACTAGAATCTTCTCCTTCACTACTGATTTCGCTCATTATACACAATAAAAAAACTTATGTACAACAAAATAAATAATAATCAATAATTCGAAGTTACTCTGTACAAGCAATAAACGCGCGCGTTCTGTGCGCGCTTTACCGGGCGAGTGCTTGTGGCGTTGAATGTCGGTTTGAACGCGAGCGTGTAAACGCACCCGACAGTCGTCCCGGTCGGCGGCAAGCGCGAGCACATTCACGCATGCATTCACAAACAGCCTGTTCACATATAGTCTAGTCAACAAGTTCAAAAACGTGTTAAATAGAAATAAAGCTCCTAAAAATATGTGCGATAGCTCATTCGATTCGGAATGACGTCTTGAAAAATGTTTTTTAAGGGTATATTAGCACATAAAAAAATTGCGATTGTTATTAATAAAATAAGATTTAAAAAAATAGGTATTTAGATTTTCGTTAATAATATTTAAAATAATGATATTTAAGGAATTTTGAAAAAAGATCCTGAAAGAGGAGGAAATTTCCAATAAAAAAGTCCAAACTCCCGGAACTCTATCTTTATTATTTATAATTTTGTTTTAACGCTGGAAATAGGGCTCCGCGAGGGCGTTACGGCATAGGCGCGCCGTCTAAAAAGCCGTTATATCACCTAAAATATATTTCTTTTAATATTAAATAACAATTTAAAAATTTGAAAAAATGATGGTGTAATCTAATCACTTGGACGAAAACAACCTCGGGGAAAAAAAATTTTTTTGTCGATTTTTCAAAAGTTACACCATTGTTAATTAACTAATTTTTTTCCAATCTCTGTTTTTATAAATTACGGCATAAAAGTTTAAATAATTGGTCTATAAATTTTTCGCTTCGTGGAACTCTTTTTATTTAGGTACTTAATAAAGTTATGCAAAAAAAATTTATTAAAGTTTATTATTTTGTTAATTATAATTTTTTTAAATTAACTAAAAATGAAATTTCTAAAAAATGTTATCAAAAATTTTTTTTTGGTAATATCTTATTATTGCTGTTTTCGCATCTAATATAGGTATTAATTAACATTGGAAAAAAAATTTTACGTCATTTGTTAAGAAATTGTTTATAAACAAATAGACTATTTTGGGATGAAAAAAAATTTTTTTTTTACTATCTTATTGCATAGGTGAAATGATGATTTTTAAAAAAAAAAAATATTTTTTTACATTTTTTGAAATTCCATAGCTTATAAATTGTTAAATAATATAGATACAGCTACGGACCCAAGAACTTTTTTATTCTATGATAAAATATCTTTCTAATTACGCATAAATTATAGCAATGTTCATTTTTGTTTAAATAATATACTAATTCAAATTTATACTTACCCAATTTATACTCTGCTACAGATCATTTTTCATTTATTTATCACTTGAATTATTAATATTCTGCTAAAGTTTAATTATTTATTTATTAAAATAAGGCTTAATAACTTTCTACTGGAGCTCTATATATTATTTATTTACAAAAAAATGACATCTTTTATTTAATAATTGAATTTATTTTCAATTTTTTTTCCTCAGGTATATTTTCTAAATTATAATATTATAATTGTTAAACTTTGTTATATATGGTTGTTTTTGTAATTTTTTGAAGTTTTCGAAAAAAAATATAACGGATAATATTATTTGTTTATAACAAATTGTTAAGTTAATAAACAATTAAATTATTAACAAAAAAAAATATTTCTCTCTTATTCCTTTGAAAAGGGTCAATAATGATTTTTAAGAATTAAATAATTTCTTAACTAATTATTTAAACAATTGAAATATAAAAAACGATTATAAACAACAAAAAAAATTATTTAAGACAATTTTTTTTTTTTTAAATCATCATTTCACCTATGCAATAAGATAGTAAAAAAAAATTTTTTTTAAATCCCAAAATAGTCTATTTGTTAATAAACAATTTCTGACGTAAAAATTTTTTTGTCCAATGTTAATTAATATTATTAATAAGATATTACCAAAAAAAAAAATTTTGATAACATTTTTTAGTTAATTTAAAAATTTATAGACCAATTATTTAAACTTTTATGCCGTAATTTATAAAAACAGAGATTTGAAAAAAAATAGTTAATTAACAATGGTGTAACTTTTTGAAAAATCGACAAAAAAATTTTTTTCACCGAGGTTGTTTTCGTCCAAGTGTCTAGATTACACCATAATTTTTTCAAATTTTTAAATTGTTATTTAATATTAAAAAATATATATTTTAGGTGATATACCGGCTTTTTAGACGGCGCGCCTATGCCGTAACGCCCTCGCGGAGCCCTATTTCCAGCGTTAAAACAAGATTATAAAGAATAAAGATAGAGTTCCGGGAGTTAGGACTTTTTTATTGGAAATTTCCTCCTCTTTCAGGATCTTTTTTCAAAATTCCTTAAATATCATTATTTTAAATATTATTAACGAAAATCTAAATACCTATTTTTTTTTATCTTATTTTGTTAATAACAATCGCAATTTTTTATGTGCTAATATACCCTTAAAAAACATTTTTCTAGACGTCATTCCGAATCGAATGAGCTATCGCACATATTTTTAGGAGCTTTATTTCTATTTAACACGTTTTTGAACTTGTTGACTAGACTAATACTTGTGCACGTGCTTGTGCTCGTTGAATGTCGGTTTGAACGCGAGCGTGTAAACGTACCATTACACTACCGGCACGTTATGATAGCCGTTTTGACGTTTGTCCATTCATGAAGTTTTGTATTATTTAGGAATAAAGTGCTTATTACACTTGGCTGAATTCTTATATGTATTATTTGCGTGACGGTCACGACTATCAGTGCTTTTTCCCCATAGCAAAAGTGCACAAACGTGCCTAAAGAAGTTTTCACTGCAAAAACATCAATGGCACTGTGGACTAACCTATGGCAAAAATAAACTTCTTTATAAACTTTAGTTGGCAAATTAGTGTCCAGATTCTACTAATCTAGGTCCAGAAAATCACTCCTTTTTCAAATATTTAATGTCGTACCATAAATGTTAAATATTGATTTATAATATTTCGTATTTGAATAATAAAATTTACTATTGTTTTATTGAAATTTCAATGCTCACAATTTTTTTTATCAAAATACGTTTTTTCTATCGAATGGTACGACTGTAGCACAGAGTAAATAAAAGAAGACTACTCCACCATAGTAGGGATAAAACGATACCAATCAGGTACCAATACTTACCGATATCGATTGAAAAGTATCGATACATTCTCGTATTTATTGTTTTTTAATAGAATTTGGGATAATTAAAAGCAGCAACAAGTATTGATATTCTTTATTGATTTAAAAGCTATGAAAAATGCTGTTTTCGAAGTACCCCCTAACAACAATATATTTATAAATGCACCAGCTCTTAAGACAAACCCCACGTTTTTAAAGCATTTTTGCAGCTGGCATTTTTCTCGTCTATTTTGTAAAATACTGCCACACACCGACACACTAGTCTTTGGAGGTCCCATTATCACTCAATATATTTTTTATTCTAATTATATTATAATAAGGTAGAATACTATAACAACTCGGAAGGTAAGAACACTTTACAAAACTCGGACTAGGATGCGTTCAAAAGTATCAATTTTAGATTCCCAAAAAACCTTTTTTATCAAAACAAATAGATGACTTGAACAAAGTGATAAAGTAACATCATGCCATTCATTGTCATACGAGTACTTTTGACCGATACCTAATTGCTATACGATAGAAAAGTGTCGAGTAAGTACTTGTATTTACTCGTATCGTGCATCCCTATTCCATTGTACTCAATCTGTAATGGTACGTTTACACGCTCGCGTTCAAACCGACATTCAACGAGCACAAGCACGTGCACAAGTATGTGAACAGGCTGTTTGTGAATGCATGCGTGAATGTGCTCGCGCTTGCCGCCGACCGGGATGACTGTCGGGTGCGTTTACACGCTCGCGTTCAAACCGACATTCAACGACACAAGCATGTGAACAGGCTGTTTGTGCATGCTTGCGTGAATGTGCTCGCGCTTGGCGCCGATCGGGATGACTGTCGGTTTTTTGACACACATCAAAGGGTGAATGCGCTTGTGTGCGTGTTCACACACACGCGCCTTCACGTTCACCTCAGCCGCGTTAGTATAGTTTGCATCTTTGTGGCGAACGGACGACGCGATGACTGAATTAAGTTTTACGAAGATGACAAATTAATTTTTGATAAGAAATATGTCGAGTGGTCTAGCGAGCAAATATTACGCTTCCTGGAGTGTTACAAGGGAGAACAAATAGCATCATAAAGACAAAAAAAAAACAGTCAGTCGTAGGACTGCACGTCAGACGTGAAAACATAACTTCACAATGTATTTGCATTTACATACACACACACACACACACATCTGTATATATATAATTAGGTTAAAAATAAAAAGTAGGCAATAACATATCTAAATGTATACGCGCACTGGAAGTTCTGCGCTTCTGGCCACTCATAAATGTTTGAATTTCGAATGTTACAAATGAATGAAATAAATTTTAGGCATTAGGGTTGAAATCATAGATATATAGGAACCGCTAATACATTTTAGATAGGACTAGGACTTAAATCTGTATTGATAGCCAAAGCGGTATGACCCTTGACTGGCAAATGAGAGGTCCTAAGTTCAAACTCAAGTATTTCTTCTGACTTTTTGTAAGTTATATTAATTTTTTATGTTATATGAGTGTATTATATAAAAAAAAACCTTAAAAAAAAGAGAAAACCAAAAAAAAACGTTTTTAGTTTTTTCGATTCTTTATTCGTCCTCATTTAAATATATAATTAACACGTCATATAGAAACTGGGCTTGGGGTTTTATATTAGATTGAAACCTTGCCCAGCCCAAGAACCAATCAATGGTCCTAACATGGGCACAACACACTACTGTCTTGTCGTGTATCCACGCCACAATTAATACAGATTCGATATGACATGTGTCCGAGCGTGTGAATCAGGGCTGCCAGTATGGACAAATTATTTTATACAACCGAGTCTCAGAACTTATACGAAATCACGTACAAAATATATAAAATTAGTGTTGTACAAACTACAACTATTTGTACGTCACTCTGTGGGGATTTCAATAAATATGTTAACAATATAATATTTTAGTAAGTAATGAATATAAAGGTGTTTAAACTTTAACTCTATGTGTATGTACGTACTTATTTCGTTATAGCGTCAGTAAGGAAATTGTATCCAATTATACAATGCATTCTACTATACAAACAGGATACATAAGATAACCGAATTATACGAATTTTGTATCCAATTATACAATCTGGCAGCCCTGGCGCAGGCTCCGTGGCAGGCTGCATGGCAAGCTGCGTGCCGGGCTACTTGCCAGGCTGCCCGGCGTGCGTGTAAACGCACCATAATAATATTACCAGTGTTGCCAATTTAGCTCTTTTAGAGCAAAATTTAGCTCTATTTACAATGAGTTAGCTCCAAGAAAACGGATTTAGCTCTTGTTTTATAGAATTTTAGCTTCATTCCATACCATGATAAAAAAAAATATGGATGATTTGTCTCACTAATTTTTATTCGAATCTTTTAGTCTAAGTTTATTGTCTATGAATGATATGAATAATCGTTGCGAGCTGCGGGGAATTACCTGGAATCCTATCGTAATCTACGAGAATAATCGCAACAGAATTACGTATCTTTCGTTCTCTGATTTTGTTCATTAGTGTATGACCCGGAGTGTGTTTTGTGTTGATTTTTTGTGTAGCCATAGCGTCAATCACATTAAATTAATATAGAAAGGTGTAACGTGAAAAATGTCATCGAGCAAACCATACACACAAAAATTCCGCAAAGAACGGCTATCTGAAACTTTTTGACGTGACAACGTCTTATAAATTGGTTTGCCGGGTGACACTTCAAGAAACTGCGTTACGCTCCGCTCACGTTATGCGCTCACAATGAGAGCGAGTGAGAGGCACGCGTCCCTTCCACTCGGGCATGGTTATTATTTTACCACTCAAAGTCGTTGTCACGTAAAACTTTCGCCCGTATACCGACTTTACAGGCAACCAATTTTATTTTTTTTAAAAGGTGACTCCTGCATTAGGATTATTTCTGTGGCGCGGGGGGCTTCACAAATGTTCAAACGACGGACACAAAGAACACACACTCGAGACATAGCACCATTCCTGCAGTCTGGATGACGACGACGCGACGGGTTAAAAAATGCTGTCACAAATACGAATTGCCGAAAGATGTATTACAAAAAAATTGTACAATGGCAACTGACGCAAATAGCTAAAGGGCGAATGAAGAAGAACCAAGCACAAGTGCAAAAGCATTGATACAGACGATACAGTTAATAAATGATTGTTCTGACGACGGTAATAATTTATTATAATCAATCATATTTTGTGTGACGTTTATCAACGTCTAAAAATTCTTCGTTTACATACTTATTTGCATTAATCTTTTAAGATAATTGGACAATTATCTTATATATTACGCTATGTTAGTATAAGCCGTTGATTAAAATGTTAATTTCATATACTTTTTTTATTTAGCTCTTTTTACCTAAAAAAAATAGCTCCTTTATTCAAGACCTTCTAGCTCTCTTTTTAAATAATGTGTTGGCAACACTGAATATTACTGTGCTACTCTACTTACACTAAAATATATTAAACTGACTTACTCTGTGCAGTAAATCTATAGCAAAGCATAGTTTGTTTTGTTATTAATAATTAATAAGTTATACCTCTTTTAACCATAGTATTAATTGTTAAAAATGTTTAAAAAATTCAACAGGCTTATTAGATATTTTAGGAAACCTAAAACATTGTTTAGGTTTGTTTCTACTGCACCTGTTCCTGACATTGACTTAAGTTACTATTGTAATCCTCAACATGCACTAGAAATTGAAAACAATATTAAAATTAGAAAAGGTGTTGGGGATCTTTGCCGAGTACTGGATATGTATAACATATTTAAGACAACAGCCCGCACTGATAAAGTCTATCCAATGATAAGGGATGATTTGTACAGAGAACTCTGTATTCTCCCCAATAAAACACATTCTTCAGTCATTGATTATGTTGATCCACATGTATTAGCAGAAGTTAACCAGAAGAAAGATTTTAAAGAGTATGCTCCTTTAGAGTTCAGTGAAATAACTAGACGTTTAAACTTGGTTCGAACTGACAAATTAGGACATATATGTGGTCATAAAAGCTATTATTTCTTAGGAGAACTTGCAGAGCTGGAAGAGGCGTTAATTAAATACACTGTAAATAAATTAATTACGTATGATTTCCAGCTAGTATCAGTACCTGATATCTTACCTAGAAAAGTGTTGGAAAGTTGTGGCATGACTGTGAATACAGATAGAACACAGGTACTTTTATTATAAAATTATATGCATAGAATTACTATTGCTCATGCATTTGTTTCTTTTATATCTAGCTAATATTTTTTAAGCCACCAGATGTTGCAATAACCTATTCAGACATTCTGGTAATTATTTAAATGATAGAATTATGTTGTCATGAATTATCATTAAGATGATTTTCTAATGAAAATCATCCTACCCCACATCAACAGACATAATGGTTTTAACCAATACATTACAAATTATAACAACTATTCTGCCCGTCTGGGGCTTATATTCTAGTTATTATTATTGGTTTTAGTGCCTAAAGCTATTACCTTCATTTCCGTTTTTGTACCGCAGTCTTGCTTTATAATTCACTGCTCAGACTTATAATAATAATAACTGAAAACTTTAGTAAATGTATCAGGATGGAATTTGGTTTGGATAAATGTGCAGTCATGCATGTAAAAAGAGGCAAGATTTTGGAATCTGAAGACATGGAACTCAGATTCTACACACCTTAGACGTCTTTCCGCGAACGAAACTTACAAGTATCTAGGAATGTTACAGGCTTTAGGTTTAAATGAATTGACTATGAAGCAATTGTTACAGGAACGCTTCTTTGGCCGACTGAAAAAATTATTAAAAAGTTTTTTGTCAGGCGGTAATAAGGTGCGGGCCTATAATGATTGGGTCATACCAGTCCTAACCTACTCCTTTGGCATACTTAGATGGACTCAGACGGAACTTGATGCCCTGGATAGAAGAGTCCGTATATTGCTAACCGCGTACCGAATGCACCATCCACGTTCAGCGGTAATGAGATTGTATACCCCGCGGAAATGTGGGGGTCGTGGTTTTTTAAATGCCAAGACACTACATAACCGCGAGGTATGCAATCTCAGAGATTACTTCCTCTCTGTTAACGTGGAGGTGCATCGGGATGTTGTGGCAGTTGACAACGGACTCACCCCGCTTGCTTTAGGTAGACAGAACTGGCGCAAACCTGCAGTACTCAATATTACAGATCGCAGGGAAGTATGGAAGAGCAAAGAGCTGCATGGACGTTTTTATCGGGCCTTAAATGGGCCCGAAGTAGATCTATTATCATCTGTGTCCTGGCTACGTTTCGGTGACCTCTTTGGAGAAACTGAAGGTTTTATCTGTGCAATTACTGATGAAGTTGTTATGACGAACAACTATCGGAAACATATCCTGTAGGACGGCACGATTGACATTTGTCGGGCATGTCATCGTCCCGGAGAAAGCCTCAGGCATAAAATTTCCGGTTGTTCTCGTCTTGCCAACAGCGAGTACTTGCACAGACATAACCAAGTGGCCAGGATAGTCCATCAGCAACTTGCTCTTAAATATAACCTTGTGACTATGTAATTATAATACTACAGGTATGTGCCCGACCCAGTTCTTGAAAATGGTCATGTAACATTGTACTGGGATCGGTCTATTATCACTGACAGGACTATTGTTGCCAATAAACCTGATATAGTGGTAATAGACCGATTAGAGCGCCGAGCAATGATTGTAGATATCACCATTCCCCATGACGACAATCTCTTAAGGGCTGAAAAAGAAAACAAATGAAGTATTTGGATTTGGCCCATGAGGTTTTCGACATGTGGGATGTGGATTCGGCAATCATTGTGCCGATAGTCATATCAGCCCATGGGTTGATTGCAAAGAGCCTCGACCAACACCTTCAGAGGCTCATATTAGGCAGCTGGATTAAGGGCCTAATGCAGAAGGCAGTCCTTCTTGACACGGCACGTATTGTGAGGAGTTTTCTGTCTCTGGAACCCTAACCACCGGTAGCTTGGTCCCTGTACTCGATACCGGTGGGACACTATTTTTTATATTTTTAAATATATTTTGTTTTTTTTTTATTGTAAGTATATTTAAAAATGTAATTTATATGTTTATGAAATAAATGAAGAAAATAATAATAATAAATCTTTATTTCAGACAAAGTCCATATTTATAATGTTTACATAAAATATACTAATGAATCTGAGCACGAATATATGCCTTTATGATATTAGAATCCTGCTTTTCCCCAATGACCTTCAGGATGCTATTATTGCTACCTCATACCCTGCTCATCATTGACGTCAGCCTCTTACGTATGATGGCATGAAACCCATCAATTCTTGCTTCAGCAAATATTCCAGAAGCACTACAAAATCGAGGCAACCCCAACAACATCCTGAATCCATTGTTATATTGGACACGCAGAGCATTCAACGATCTCCGAGTATAATTGAACCACAGGCGACTTTAAGCAGTCAGTTCAGTTCTTATGAGCAGTGAATTTAATATTTTCTTTAGTGGTTGCAAGATGTGCATCCCTAGGTTGATACTTTGGTACCACATTATTGAGTATTGGGTGTTTATGATTGAGTAAGTTGGCTGTTTAGTGAAATTAAGTTACTTTGTTCTATAGAATGAATAACATTTTACAGATATATTCCTTAGATCCTGTTCACCATGGTCCTGATCTATGTTTGTCAGGTACATCAGAGATGTCCCTTGCAGGCTTGTTAATGAACACACTGCATGCTAAAAGAGATTTACCTCTTAAACTAGCAGCTGTAAGCAGGTGTTATAGAGCTGAAACTTCCAATATCATTGAAGAACGAGGAATATACAGGTGAAGTCATGTACTAATAATAGTCACATATAGTTTAAAGAGCTTATTCAGAGTTATAAATTGGTAAAGACAGTTTAATTTTACTGTATATGCAAAAAAAACCAGCTTCACCCTGCATTTTCACACATTATAATATATGGGTCCTTTAGGATTCTTTCCTTTAATTTTTAACCGACTTCAAAAAAGGAGGTTGTCAACTTTTTTTTTGTTTTTACCTCAGAACTTTTAACTGGGTGAACCAATTTTGATGATTCTTTTTTTATTTGAAAGCTGGTGCTTCCCTTGTGGTCCAATTTCTATTTGGTCCAGTTCTGACAATGCATCCATGAGAAAACCATACAAGTCTTTTATGGAATAGGTTTTTTTAAGTTGTTTTTTTTTTTTAAAGAATAGTTTTTTCAAATCAATCTGGTAGAACCTGAAATTGGAACTGTTTTGAACAAACTCTTCTTTTATATCATTATTTATAAATATATAAGTAATTAATCCACAGGGTACATCAGTTCACCAAAGTGGAGATGTTTATAGTTACAAGTAAAGGTCAATCAGAAGCAATGCTTGAATATTTAAGAAGAATACAAGAGGAGCTATTTAAACCTCTGGATTTTAACATGAGGATACTTGATATGCCTCCACATGAATTGGGTGCACCTGCTTATAGGTAGGTATACTCACAACTTGCATAAAAAATAAAAACAAGAGAATAACACTTATGTGTAGACCTGCAACATTTAAGATTGGAATATAATTATTTATAAGGTTATTCTAAATTATGCACATAAATGATTACTTAATAGATATTAAAATGTATGGACTAATCTAATTTACAGAAAATATGACATGGAGGCATGGATGCCTGGACGTAATAATTATGGAGAAATTTCAAGTTGTAGCAACTGCACAGACTATCAATCACGAAGATTAAACATTAAATATGTTCATGATAATGAAACAAATTACGTTCACACCTTAAATGGCACTGCTTGTGCTGTACCTAGGATGTTAATAACTCTAGTTGAAACTCATCAAGACCCTAAAGGAAAAATATATATCCCGGACGTTCTGCAGCCGTACATGAATAAAAAGAAATATATTACCAAGAATACTGCTGTCCCTGAATTAAAACTGATGAAAATAAAACGATAATTAAATTTCTTTGGATGTTTTGTCACATTCCCAAACATATTACATTTTAAGGTTTTGCAATAAAATACCACTATGTTAAAAAAATCATCAGTATAATCTAAAAAAGACTACTACTATTATCAATCAGATTTTTTTTGCTCCTTTTGGTTGTTTAGTGACCTTTTTGATTTTAGATTTTAGTAAGTTTAGGTCGACAGTGTCTGTAATAGCAGATGTAGTAGCACTATCATTTTTCTCTTCTGGTGGTATAAAATCTTTTTGGCGCTTTTCATCTTTTGCTCGTTTGACTTGGGCCTGTTTTTCTTCCTTCTCATTGCGCTTCTTTGCTATTTTTTGTTCATCCTTCAGGAAATATTGTCCAAAGGCAAGTTCATTGTCAACTTTGCTCTCTGTTTGTGGCGGAGGAAATGGTGTGTAAGGTTTCTTTTTAACTTTATTTTTAGGTGCTTTTCGTGGAACATTTTTACTCTTGAATTTAGGCAAAAATCTATCCCAGCTTTCGTTTTTTAGTCTAGGATCTTTTGACAATTCTCGTTTAATCATCAAACTTTTAATATTGTACATAGGATGAATATTTTTCATTGTGTCTTCAATTATTCTCCTAACCTGAACTAATCCTTTATATGGTCCTACAGCTGAAACAGTATTTCCTTGCACTAACACATAGCATTCTGTTAATAATTCAATAGATTTGAGGGTCACTCCATTGGGACCGATTAGGCGTTGTCGTCTTTTCAGAAAAGTTTCTTTTTTTCGTACGAAAGAGTTGATTTTAATAATATCGCAACCTATTTCGTCTTCAAGCACTCTAACAGCCTGTTCGAAGGGAACACTTCGTGACAAAAGTTTCATTAGATCTCTGGCCTTTATTATTATGTATGGATCCCATGTTTTCCGCGTTGTTTTAACAGTTATACTTCCTTCAATAAGGTCTAGTTCCGCCACTATAAAGTGTTCTTTTAACACTTTTTGCACAAGGGGCCAACAATCTTTTAAGTATTGTTCTCTGTATTTAGGAAACAAGGTAGCAAATTTACTTTCTTCTAATAGACCATGTGGATTATCTTCTGGTTTGAATTTTGGTATTTGCATAGCCCAAGCATTATCCACAGGGTTTGTGTTAGGATTTTCTTCGTCAGTGTCTTGATTTAGCATAGTTACTATTAAAATTACTACGTCGCGAAAAAACAATTCAGGAGATCGACTTCCGTAGAAAATAGTTCAGAAAATAGCGCATCAGTAACAAGACGTGTCTGTCTTCCACATCCAGTTAGTGAAGGGCAATGGCAAGATGTTTAAGTCGATTTATGTCAATTGTTCATATATTTCAATGACTCATGCATGATGGTTTTCACTCGTCATAGGCTTGGGCAATAAATATCGATATATGTATATATAAGCGATATTTTTTTCTTTGATTTATTGATTTTTGATTTTTTTAGAGCATCGAATGTGTATCAATCCCACTAATATTATAAATGTAAAAGTTTGGATGGATGTTTGTTACTCTTTCACGCAAAAACCACGAAACCGATTGGAATGAAACTTGGTATGTACATAGTTGGAGACCTGGATTAACGCATAGGCTACTTTTTATCCCGATATTCCCACGGGATCGGGACTTACGCTGGTGAAACTGCGGGGCGCTGCTAGTTTTGATATAATTTTTAACGCAACTCGAGTTTCATATTTAATGTTACTCTTAACATTCGCCTCGCACCTCGTTTATCTGGTTTTTTTCTTATATTAATCGATTTTAAAACTGCATATATTATACATTTGAATAGACAATATTCCAGCACTTTTGTTTCTTGAAATCATGATTTACTGATTTATACTCTGCAATTCTTTTTCATAGATATAATTGCTTTATCAACAGCAACTGCTAATATTGCATTTTGTGCATTTTTAAAAGATTTTCTTGTATATATAAGTATATTGTGAATGCCTTTCAATAAATCATTTTGCACTGACAAATTTGATGTTTTAATTTGTTTAGAGTCGTGTTTTTTAAAGTTTATTAGTGGTATAACTAAAATAATCATAATAGCTTAGCGTAGAATAGCTGTATCTCACAATTAGAGCCGCGGCAAACATATAAAGTAGAGGGTACCGTTACTGTTCAAAGCTGACGAAATAGGCGGCTGACGTGATAGGCAAAAAATGATATTTTGCTCAAATTTATGTTTATTTCACAAATTTTAAACCTTCTGGGAATGTCTCATGAATCGTAAAACTGAGCACAGTAGAATATCATAATGCATGAAATGTTGACACTGTAAATATCGATTGATACGATAAAAATCAATTTACTCATCCCTAACTTATCATCGATGGTTTCGAGACAAAAACTGATGCATGGTACGCATATATAAAAAAATAAACAAAAAATATATACGGGTTGACTTGAGAACCTCTTCCAATTTTTCGTCGGTTAATACAGTGCTACCAAATAAATATTCGACACCAATCGTTTTTTATTATGAAACGATTGTTAACAAAAAATAAACTTCCCAATTACTGCAACTGCAATTTGGACCGAATCACAAACAAAAACGTCCCACGGTCATTTATGAAGTTAAAGGTTTGTTATAAAGGAAGTAAATGACCATTTGTTTGGATATAACAAATATTAAATATTTATATAATATTTATTTATTTAAAAAAACTGTGTGGTGTCATGGGACACCAGACAGGAACGAAGTTCCTTATAAAAATATTAATTTCAAGTTCTATTCGAGGTATTATACGAGAGGTTCTATTTTATTTACCATGATTTATAAAAATATTTAATAATAATAATAACAGTCATCACGTAGACTATACATTAGACACTGGATAGCCATCATACATAGACTATACATAAAAATCTTTCGCTTTTTTTAATGTTAGGGACGTTTTTTGCCGGCTAGGGTGGGTGGAGAAGGGGTTCTTCTTCGTTCCAAAAATGGATAACGAAATTGTGAAATCGAAAAATCTTTATCAAGCATTCTTTTTTATAAACCATTAAATGCAGTATAATATGAGTGTATTGCTTGTGGACAACCACACGCAATACACTCAGGTTGTGTTGCGATGACAGTATCGAGGATGAGAGGTATGCGGACCGCATCGCATGGCACATTAATTATATTATATCCTCATAGTGCCATAATGTTTTAAGCCCTTACTGTAGGTACGACATCATATCCGTCTGATCCTTCTGGAAGATAGATGTGCCTTAAATGCCCCAAATACATACTCAAACTCTTTCTAAAAAAAACATTTTGATGTTGAATGGGGAAAATGATTCCAATTATTTTATTATACCTCACGCACGTGACTATAATATCCTTTCTACTCGTTTTCTTTTATCTATGTGTGAAGTCAAGTCCTATTTAGTAAAAACCAAAGAGCTATTGCTCTTAGGTAAAAACAAAAACCATAAACCCTGATTTCAATTTCAATTGTCAATTTGACTGTTGACGCCAATTTACGCGGCAAAATCTCGCAGGCGGCAAATCCTTTCAGATGATTGTCAAAAGTTCAATATTTCATTAACATTCTCTACATTCAATTTTTTTTATATCCGCTGGAGTGTATACTTTTAGTGATATCCATAGTGTGTTCATTTGTTGACGTTATTCATAAATCATGAACTAATTTTAATTGTTTATTGGTGTTCTGTTATTTGTTTAACATGCCGGTTAAAAATGGTAGACTTAATTCAAAACTGGATTCTTCGGATACGGTTGCTACCGTGGAGAAATTGTCACCCTCCCAACAGTGAGTAATTAATACATATTTATATATTAATACATATTTATATATTAATACAATGATATGAATTGCACCTTTTATGTGAGTAAATTATAGTGAGTAAGATTCTCAAAACCTTGTTTTTACTTTTATTACTGTTGGGGTTTCAGTTCGAAGCGAAGGTCTCCACGGAACGGAAATCAATTAAAACTGACTAGTATGTTTACATGCAAAAGGAATAGAAGTCCAGAAAGTCCTGAAGACAATCATCCTGTAAGCCGTATTGACATTTTTTGGCATGTTTAAGTTTGGCTTAGCCATTGAACAGTAGGGAGTATGTTCACTTTAGGCATATTAGAAAAAGTAACTTGATTATTTGATTTGATTAGTAGGCATCTATCATACCACTATATATATTATCATTGATTTACAAGTTATCATATATATATATATATCATGTATATATTGATTTATATACGGAGTGTACCCTTTTTATCCATTAATGTATCCAACGTTGTTTGTTTTGGGTATGGTGGGATACAACCGACTCAAGGTACGCAGAGAATACGCGCTTGCGGTATATGTAATTATGTTATTACGGGGAGTAGAGCACAACGCGGGAGTGTTGAAGCACCTTTAGCTTAACGTGCCAGACGGATATGTGTCTAAATGTAGACGTCCACAGCTGTTACGTGTACCAGCAGCTAGGACTAACTTACGCGCAAAAAATCCGCTAACACGTACAATACGGGTTCTGAATGAGGTACATAACAGAATAGACATATTCTCGGATAGTTTGAGGGAACTCACAAAAGTGATAATGTTTATTGTTTGCTAAAGCACATTCACGATTACGATTGTGTAGTGTGGGCGCTCAACAGGGATGAGTGATATATAGAGGCGCCCTATGGAGAGCCGTAATATAATTGCTTGTTCGATTGCTACATATATATTTTAATAAATTAGATTCAATGTTTTGGATTTGTTTGATATAACTAGTTTGGAAACTGTGTGTCTTCGACTTATATAATTTACATTTACACTAGCATCACTAGGTTTGATATGTACCTGTAATGATAGTGTAAAAGTTATAAATAAATAAATCATTTTGGGATTTTATAAATTTTTTCAGAAAAAACAAAAATATGACAAAGAGGAAACCAAAATAGGCAATGCATGTGATGGTAAATGTGAAGACAGTACTCCGGATTCTCCCAAGGACTATGTAATAATAGGTGACACTGATACAAACAAGAAATCAGCTATGACCAGCAAATCTGAAGAGACCAGCCTGAAAGAGAAATTAGAGAACATCCTTATTGTTCCAACAATTCCTATGAAATCTCCGAATAATGAGGATATTCATTGTTTTAAACCTGTTGTTAATGAAACCAGCACTACCATTGAAAACAATAATGATGAACTAAAATCGAAATATACTGCAATAAATACCTATGATATGGAAAAATGTCACATATGCAATCAATTTTTAAATAATTCTGATTTAATATATTATCAAGGTCATCCACAAGATGCTGTAGAAGAATACATAGCATTAACAAATGAGAAACTTGTTCTAGCCTCAGGTAATATTCACTGTTTTCTTTTGTTTGCTTATCTTTTCTATAATTATGGAACCAGTAAAATGGATTTTTTTTAAATTAAGAGTATCCACCAGGTTTAGTTAACAAACACCTCTGAAAAAACTCTACACTACATGTGACAAATAATACCATCTAAAATAAATTTGACTGTTGCTAGTAGTATTCCTAATATTTTCATTAAAGGTTTAACTAAACTGTTTCTGATCATCTGAAATGTGTTAATAGGGTTGTTTCCTGTGGTTAAAATAAATTGTTTAACAGTCCTCATGAAATTAGGTATTACATAGGACTGTTAAAAATTATATTCTTTACTGTTTTCAAATTCCTTCTTATTTTGTAAAGTTTAAACCAAATATGAAAAGTTAATGATTTGGCTGAAGAATTATCATACTCATTATTTCATACAAATTTCTGTAGAACATACCATTTTGATGTTTAATAAAGATAAACTGATCTAACTGGCCAGAATAATACTCAAAAAAAAGAAATAGTTACAATAATAATTGCTGTAATTTAAAAAACTTATATTGTCTTATTATATTTTTTATCAGACGCTTATAGTTCCAGGAGTACTTTTTAGGATAGTATTAGTATAATATTTTGTACTTGCAGTGGAACTAGTGTTATTTTCTATTTTAAATAAGTCTTATAATAACCCTCAAGGTGAGGCTAATTAGAATCATCCTAATTTATGATGAAAAACAGGTTATTCATTGTAACTGCATGCTAGAGTCATATGCTTTCAGTGATTTAAGTAAGTGTTCTATTTTCTAATACACCCTGTATAGTACAAAGATAAAAAACATATTTTTTTTTATAATGTGTTAGTGTATCAAATCCGTTTTGGTGCATGTCATAAGTACTTTAAAAACATGCTACAGATTTATTTCATGTAATTTAGATAAAAATTATCCTGAAATAATTTTCTCAATTATGTATTTTTATATTTTTAGTTTCTGTTCTATAATCAAAGCAAATTCATATAGATAACAAGAATGGCATGTTTTTAATTTCATTTAATTTATGTTTATTTATTTTGTTTTGTTATTTTGGCTAAACAATAAATTATATTAGTAACACTTAATATAGGTCCATAGAACAGAATATATATAATAAATACAGAATTGATCACAATTAATATAGGAGTTTAATAAAATACTAAATTGTATAAATACATTTTTTTAGGTGATGAAGGAGATATAATGGAAAGACCACAAACCAATATAACTAGTTTTTCTATATTTGATGAACAAGGACACCTGTGCCCAATTGATGGGGGACTAGTGGAAAATGATATGCGCATTTATATGTCAGGATACTTAAAGTCAATTTGTTCTGATACTTTAGATATTGATGAAGAATCTGTACCTGTAAAAGATGTTGGCCCTATTATTGAATGGTAAGTAACTTTCACTGTGGTCAACAACAGTACTAACATTATTGGGCTTGTTTTTTTGCATTTTTTTGTGTCTCCAATAAGCATGAGCCTGGTAGATGGTGCTGCTTTTGTTGGGACGAGTGAGCTTCCAAGAGACAAAGGAGATAAAGAGAGAGAGATGAAGATATAGTTCAGTAGAGATAGAGGATCCTGATAATATTAAATGTTTAGTAACTACTTGGGAGTGGCCTGGACAGACTCAATCATACTTACAAGTGGATACTTTATTTATTGCTTGTGAATATGGATGTGTCATCTGCAAATGTGGCACTCATGGTTCTATCGGTAATTTCAGCAGAGTGTAAGATCCTTAAATTAGACTGCCTGCATACTTGCATACTTTGTAATGAGACCACACTAATACCCATAAGGGCTCGTTCACGGAGACGCGGCGTCTGTCGTCGCGTCGCGCGATCTAATCAAAGACTGCTTAATATGAGAGCGTTCACATAGAAGCGTTTTCACACACGTTTTATTTGATATCTACAACTGCACGCGGCGGAGCCCGCGGCAGTAACCGCGTTCCCAATATTGTATTTTATTCAATACTAGCTGCGCGGTTTCACCCGCGTAAGTCCCGATGCCGTGGGAATATCGGGATATAAAGTAACCTACGTGTTAATCTAGGTGTCAAGCTATCTATATACCAAGTTTCATCGCAATCGGTTCAGTAGCATTTGCGTGAAAGACAACAACAACAACAAACATCCATACATCATCACAAACTTTAACATTTATATTATTAGTAGGATATAATCAAAGGTCTTAATGGACATTTAGGTATATCCATAAAATACTTTGATCTTATTGATGGGTACAGAGTTGCACATTCACGAAACTGTTGGTGTTTTGCTGCTGTATACAGAGTGTTAAAGAAAGGTGTGGACATCCCTATAAATGTGGGGTTCTCCTAGAAACCCCTTCTAGAAACGTTTCTAGAAGGGGGGAGAAGGTACACGTGTACCTTCTCCTAGTATTCAATCTTGTACGATGGTGCTGGTGACTGATGATGATGGTGACTCGCGCATGAAGGGTTCCCTTCATGCGCGAGTCCGACACGCATTTATCATAAATCAACTATTTGTTGGCTACACTTAACGCTCGTAAAATTTTCTCTTAAAAGTTTCTAAAGTAAATGCACTGTTTAGGATTCAGAAATGGAAATCAAAGCCATTACAAATTAAATTCATTATTATTAAATACTTTATCAATTAATGTTATCAATACATATATAGTATTTTGTATACTACAGGTTCATACACGGCTTTGATGGTGGAGATAAGAATTGTATCACATTGTCGACGGAATTTGGCGAATACAACTTATTAAGGCCGAGTGAGCAGTATACACCCCTAATGAATAATCTCTATGAGAAAATATGGTTAAGTAAAGTTGTTGTCGAGTACTTAGAAGAGTATCATTATCTGCAACCAACATATGAGGACTTGCTAGAAGTTATCAGAGAAGCTTCCATTCCGGAGCTCAATGATATGAAAATGACTGAAGAGATGCTCCACAAGCATGCACAGTTTGTGTGTGATCAAGTTCTTAGCTTAGAAGCAGACGAAGATGATGAACCATTAATTACTTTACCTTGTATAAGAGAGCTTATTAAATTAATGGGTATTAAATTTGGCAAACGTAAATATCGTACAAAAATAGATTATAAAAAAATTGACAAAAAAGCTTGGACGAAGGCAACCACAACGCCACTCGTTAGAAAAACATTTGAAAGTTTTTTTACGAATCAGTTAGATAAAACAAATCATGAGTTAGTCTTAAGGAGAAAACGATGTGGCATATGCGAAGCGTGTCAGTTACCTGATTGTGGGGAATGTAATGCTTGTCGAGCAATGGCTAAGTTCGGGGGACACGGTCGTACGAAAAAGGCTTGCGTTAGAAGATTTTGCCCAAACATGGCAGTGGAACAAGCTGAAGATTCCGATCCTGACGATGAAGATGATTACCAAAAAATGGTCGAACAAAAGCAACAAGACATTATTGAAGATACAGTGCCAGTTAAATTGACTGGATCCAATAACAGAAGTATAAAATGGATTGGAGACCCCATTAAAGCAGATGCCGCTAAGATCTATTACGAAAGAGTTGAAATTGATGGCTCCGAACTTTCTAATGGAGATTTTGTTATGATAGAAACATCCCAGTCAAATATTCCTGCTCTTGTTGCTAGAGTTGTTTACATGTGGAAAGAAACAATTAATTCGAAAGGTGGTTATTTCCACGCTGAAGTATTCATTAGATCCGCTGATACTGTTTTGGGTGAGGTAGGTGACCCTAGAGAAGTATTTTTAGGTGACAGATGTTGTCATGGCGCTCCTCTGTCGTCCATTCTAAGAAAAGCTTATGTTGAGAAGAAGGAAACACCCTCAAACTGGTTCAAGCTTGGAGGTAAAGAAGTAGATGATAAACACGTCGAAGATGACGGTAAAACGTATTTTTACAGTAAGTATTATGAGAGATTTACAGCGCGGTTTGAAAACGTTCCTAATGATCCGATTTGCCCTAATCAGTTAAGAAAACATAGATTTTGCCCATCCTGTGAACGTAAAACAAGAAGGGATGCTAAAAATATTCCTAAAGTTTCTGGAAAATTAATGGAAAAATCTAACTTGATAATTGAATCAAACAAGACGGAGTGGACATTAGTAAGGTGGCAAGACTTTGATTACAAGAAAGGCATTGGAGTGTTTCTGAAACCGGGTACATTCAAGTTTAAGAATAACCTTATAACTGGAGATGATAATCCCAAGCCTAAATTGGAGAACATTGATGAAAATACTTACCCTGAATATTACAGAAAAAGTGATAACAATTTGCGTGGGTCAAATATAGATACTGGTGAGCCATTTTGCGTAGGGTACATTGCAGCCGTGACAGCAATAGGCGAAGGGCCTCTTATTGTACCACAAGATATTTATCTTAAAGTAAATGTTCTTTATAGGCCTGAAAATACGACAAGTCGATTTCCACAGCAAGAAGACGTTAATGTTGTTTATTGGAGTGATGAAATACGTGATATACCATTTTCTGCAGTTGTGGGCGCATGTCATTTGATCTATGAACAAAACATTCCACAAAATAATCTCCATGAGTGGTTACAGCAGGACCCAAGTAGGTTTTATTTTAGAATGGCTTTTGATAAAACCTCTGGGCAATTTAAAGATGTACCACAGCAAGCTATGACTGTCGGAAGGAAAGACAGGGGCAAAGATAAAGGAAAAGGCAAAGGGAAATCTAGCAAACCCCTAGATGTAACTGAAACGAAATTTGAAAATATTGAAATTAGACCTTTGAGAACATTAGATGTATTTGCTGGGTGCGGTGGACTATCCGAAGGTTTACACAGCGCCGGTATCGCCGAATGTAGATGGGCTATTGAAAACGTCGAGGCCGCCGCTCACGCCTATGCTCTTAATAATAAAAACTGTATAGTATTTAATGAAGATTGCAATGCGCTGCTTAAGAATGTGATATCTGGGTCTACGCATAGTGCTGGTGGGCTAAGACTCCCGATGCAAGGCGAGGTTGAACTACTGTGTGGCGGACCACCATGTCAAGGCTTCTCTGGAATGAATAGATTTAACTCGAGGGAGTATTCCAACTTTAAGAACTCTTTAGTAGCCTCCTATTTATCTTACTGTGATTATTATCGTCCAAAATATTTTATACTTGAAAATGTTAGGAATTTTGTGGCATTCAAAAAAGGCATGGTCCTAAAACTGACTCTGAGAGCGCTGTTGGATATGGGATATCAGTGCACTTTCGGGATTCTACAGGCTGGCAATTATGGTGTACCACAGACTAGGAGAAGGCTTATTATTTTAGCAGCAGCTCCCGGGTTCAGTTTACCGTTATATCCCGAACCGACACACGTTTTCAGTAGACGTGCTTGCTCCTTGACCACGACAATAGATGGCAAACGGTTCGTTACCAATATTCATTGGGACGAAGCTGCACCTCGCCGAACTTGTACAATACGAGACGCAATGAGCGACCTACCCCATATAAGCAATGGGGCTAATAAGATAGAAATCGATTACGGTTCGATGCCAGAAAGCCACTTCCAGCGAATAGTAAGAAGTAATGATGAAAACGCTAAGCTGCGTGATCACATATGTAAAAATATGGCACCTCTTATTCAAGCGAGAATGTGCAGAATACCCACCACACCTGGTTCCGATTGGAGAGATTTACCGAATATATCAGTCACTCTTTCAGATGGAACTAAATGTAAGGTACAGTAAAACCGATCCTTCTTAAATTTAATAAAAATAGTTTTTATAGAACACTTAGTTTACCTTGCGGTAATATTCCACTAAGTTGTTATTGTATATTTTGGAAGTTCGTATTTAGCACAAAATTATTTATCGTGTATGTACTCTATAAAAGTTGTAAACAATAGCTTAAATGTCGTAGGTGTTGCAATATCGTTACGATGACAAGAGAAACGGGCGATCTTCGAGCGCGGCTCTGCGCGGCGTGTGCGCGTGTGCCGCGGGCGGCTCGTGCTCGCCCGCGGACAAGCAGGAGAACACTCTCATTCCTTGGTGCTTGCCGCATACTGGCAACCGACATAACAATTGGGCTGGTCTCTATGGTAAGAATTAATCTTATGTGAGTTTGTTGTCCGTTTGTTATGCTTTCGTACGTAGCTAATGGGTGCTAAACCTTATTTTAATAGAGAATTTTTTTTCCGTAATCAAATAAATTTAAAGAAAAGGCAGGAAACTCTAAAATTCCAAGTTCCAAGGTTTAATTGAATTTCAAATTTTACTAGCTACTAGCCCGTGCGTTGTTGTGGCTAAGTAATTTACCATAAAAAGATATTGTGACTATAAATTGAGATAAAAATCCTATCCTATGGGTAATATAAAAGGAGTGCCCACTGAGTGGACACCCGATGAAGTTATAGAAAATATTTCAGTCCTTGTCGGCTGCGGCAAAGTCCTTAAAGTTAGGCGTTTAAATTACAAAGTGCATAGACCTACTCCAGTCAGCCATCCCAGACAGCTAGCAAGTATGCATGCCTTCTAAGTCTACTAATACTACCATTCGACACATTTGTTCGTCAGAAAATAATAAAGGTCTGGTGACCCTGGGATCTTGGTCTAAAAGCTATGATATACGCGTCCGATTGCTGCAAATCTTACACTGCTAAACCGCGGCTCGACACTGTATTGTTATTCATTGAAATTATTTGCTGCTGCTTTGTAACGAGGACGTGCAACCTAAAAGAGCGTTTATTTATGATTTTTTTACATTTTGTTTAAAGTATACACTTACACCTTTCGAGTATTTCTAAGCATGTTAGTCCGTGTCCTAGAAACCATAGTACAAGCTATCCTTAATTTGGGTATAAAAAGCGACGTGTACCTAATAGTCCGTTATTTTCGTAGTATTAATATTGTTTGTGGAGAGAAACCTACATCAAAAGAAGACTATTACGAAAAGATTTTTTATATTGTTGTGACTGATGATAACCAGGTTAGGTTTGCACGGGCAGTTTTTCACAACTCCACGACAAAGCGCGTATTTTGCGTAAAAATACGATGTACTGAATAACTCTTGCATATATAGTCTAAATCTTTAAATTAGTTATTTTCCTAGTTATTACATAAATAGAATTTCTTTTATAGGTCGTTTATGTTGGGATGGATACTTCAGTACTACGGTAACAGATCCCGAGCCAATGGGAAAGCAAGGTCGAGTACTCCATCCAGAACAAAATCGAGTCGTGTCCGTCCGAGAATGCGCTCGATCGCAGGGCTTTCCGGATACGTACATATTTGCTGGCTCTATACAAGACAAACACAGACAGGTAAAGATTTGGAATCTATATTATTAGCATAATAACGCAATATTGTGGGACATATATGTAGGCGCGAATTGTTCATGTGGATAGGCAGATTTAAATTAAATTACAGCGGATTGATTTTCGTTGTTTTCATTCTCATTTAAAACATAGCATTTGATTTCTCACACACAACTAAAAAAGTTAATACAGGCCCAGCCTAGTTTTAGCCAGAATTGCAGGCTACAAATAGATCCCTTGCATTAATGCATTTATTCGGAAATCGGACAGATGCAAACCTTTGCATTAATTTTACCGTATTTGGTGATAAAGGGATAATTTCAATGGCCCCTTATTGCAAGAAAGTAATCATTGGACCTAACAATTATATTACTTTCTATCTAGAAATATCTTAGAAACATTCTCTATAAAAACTTTATGTAAATTCATATGAATATCCTGGCAAAGGAGGACAACATACACACTAATGTTTTGAAGTGCTATTTGATGGCCCTCCTGCGGATGGGATTATATGCAGCACATCATGCTACAGACAACAATGAGGCCAGCACTGGAACTTTGAAAATTTAACGAGAATTAAGTGGAGAAACAGCTAGTGATATTTTATTATTTGTCCATAAAGACTGTGTTAATGTTTGGTATTTTAGCTACGGCCACGATTTATTCTCAATAAAATCACCTCTGTTGTAGGTCGGAAATGCTGTTCCGCCGCCACTGGTTGCAGCGCTGGGCAGAGAAATTAAGAAAGCCTTGAGTGCCAGCATAGCTACATGAATCTTTTAATAGTGAACATAAACTTTTTTATAACTTTAAAAAGTAATCTGAGTATGCATTATTGTTTATTACATATATATCATGTTTAAAATAAAGCTACTTGTTTCAGACAATTTCCTTTTATTTTTCTAACACTTTACTTTTTCGTTTAACATTTTTTACTAAAATACTTAGTTCAGCATCTTCCTTTGACTTTTTGGGTTGATGATCTTGAAGTGGTATGTCTGCTGGTCTACGTTTTAATTTCTCTTGTATAAGTTTATCCATATTTTTGGTTTTCTTGAAATTAGGATCACTTGGATCAATATTATAATGATGTGAATTGTAAAGTGCAGAAAATCTTTCATCCTTTACATTTATTTCAAAATCTGGCAGAGCTTGTTTTTGCTTATTCATTTTAGCTTTTAATTTCTTTTTCCTTCTAGACTGCTTACTAATTTCTGATTCTTGAATCGTTTTTAAACTGAAATGTGATTTACCATCTTCATCATCTAAAAGTAACTCCAGCTCAGCTTTTTTCTTTTCTTCGTCTTCGTCTACAATTGCATCAGTATTATTATTTTTACTTTTAGGGCCAGACTTCCGTTTATTGAATTCTGGCTTGTTTAATTCTTCAGCAAAATAAGGATCATTCAAGTCTATGTCTGAAGGTACATCATCTGACATACTATCTACAGATTTGGACTCATCATCATTAGACTTTTCCTTTTTTAGTTTCCTCTCTTTCTTTTTTTCCTTCCTTTTTTGAATCAACTTTTCAAATGGTGTCAAGTTCTTGTTTTCTAAAAATGAAATATAGATATATTTTAAGCTATTGATTATGTTAGATACTTATAAATATCATGTATTTTTCAAAACATACCTTCACTCAATTTCTTTTTTACCAGTTCTTCTGCTTTATCTTTGATTCCAATACCCCAAGTTATTTCCATTTCCATGTCTTTATTGCTTTTCTTTTCTTCTTTTTTATCTATATCTTCCAGCAGTTTCTTATACCTCTGTATAGAATCACCTTCATTTTCTGACAAGGTCTCCACATTTTCAGGTTGATATTCCTCTATAAAAATGTACAAATAGATTAACAATTTACATAAAAGTTAACTAAAACTATTGCCGATATTCGTTGATTACGAATATTAACATACATATGATATATGATTGTAAAACTTTCATTTATTCCAAAGCAAGAGGTTTTGGAAGAATTAATGAATCATCACCTTTCTTGTGACTGAAGTGTTCTCTCATTTAAGAATACTTAAGTCCTTTTCTTTGCGGTCACCGGGGATTAAATCCGCCGAGAGCACGTCAACACAACTCGTGTCGATACATAATTCCATAATTTTAAACCTCTGGGAATCTTACAACATGTCTTACCCTACTGCGAAATACTTGTATTGGTTGAATTGAAATATTTTAACTATATAATTATGTCTGCGAAAATTAACGCGATCATTTTGAATTGCTTAACGTTTCGACCAGGTGTGCAACCTGGCCGTGGTCACAGGTAAACAAATAATTATTATCATTAGTATATTGTAACTATACATATTATAAGTCAATTGAGTACCTTCACTTTCACTACTTGATGCTAAATACTCTTTTAAATCCAAATCATCAATTTTGCCATCTAGTGCACACTTGATCGTTTCTGTGCGATTTGGATTTGTGGCATCCCATGTAAGCTCCACTTTTGCTTGTTGTAGAGCAGTGGTTGTAAATAAACGCGGCTTGTACTTGGTTAAGTCTGGCAGTTTGGTGCACATCTCGCGAGGTTCCTGTTGTGTGTAAACAGCACTTTTAAATTTTAAAATCTTTACAGAACCTGTACAAAAGACAGAATCTTAAGGGTAACTCTGTCAGGACTGCTATCAGTTTTCATAAATTATTTTGATGCTAAGAAAACAAATTACCAAGGGTTGATATTACACCTATGGCAATAATCAAGCTGTTTATCTATTAATCATCTTAGTGTTTAAATAGGGTGTGTTCCCGTTCTAAATATTTTTGGTACGCCACCAGCTACTGATTATTTTACTGTTATTTCCATACAAAGGTTGTCTGGAAGACATCACTTTCTGTCTAATTGTGGTGTACAATAAAGAATGTTCTATCTATCTATCTATCTATCTAGGGTGTAGACATATGTATACATAATACCGCCAATACCTCATCAAAGGTGACGTCATCTGGTATGAATCTCATGTCAAGGCGAGTAGCACTGCTCTCGTACTCCCTTCCGTCACATTCATTGTAAAGGTTGTCGGCTGTTGAAACCGAATCGCATTCAACGACAGCGTAAAAATACTTAAGCCTATTCAATTGATAACGGCGCAGCTTCTCCATATGATAAGATGAACCTGAAATTACATTAAATATCTTGAAGTTTTGCTTGTAATAATCGTGGTAAGAGAAAAGAAGATATTGTAACTTATGTAGATTGTCGAATGATCTACTTATGTTGCAATATCCTCCTTATCAGTTACTAGTGTGTAATGTTCAATTAATACATATCTGTTTACTTGTGCTGAAATTGTCAAATACAATATAATATAATTTATGAGGTGGACCTGTGCGACTTGGAGAACATAAACGATCTGAGCTGATCCAAAGTAGAGCCGAAATCAATATACTGTGGAGATATTTCGTATAAATAACACGTAAGTATTAAAAAATATATTTTTTATAGAATCCAACCTTCTTCATTGGCATCACCCTCAGATTGGTCCTCAAGCTTTTGTTCCGTTAGTTCTATAGGACCTCGAATTTCTTCTTCTTTCATTCGTTTCAAACCATATTCTGATGGATAGATCTAGAAAGAAAAATAATCCAAAATATATCTTTACATAGTATAAAACAAAGTGGTTTCCGCCGTTTGTACGCTTAGATCTTTTAAACTACACAACGGATTTTAATTCTACACCAATAGATAGAGCGATTCAAGAGGAAGGTTTATACATATATTTAAATTTTTTTTTTGTGTTAATTTCTATAATCATGACGGTAATTGTTCACCACGTGAGTATCTACATTACACCCGTGCGAAGCTGGGACGGGTCGCTAGTTGGTAATAAAAACAATAAAATGCAACAAGCTTCATTCTCTAAAAAAATCTGTGCTAAGTTAAACAAACAATATGGCTAAGTATTGTATTGATACACACCGAAATCTTCTTTATAATTCCTCCTGGCGGCAGAAATGAACTGAGGAGAACCATAAGGTCGGTTGCTTTTATATTATCCCAGTCCATATTACAGATCGCAAGTCTGCAAAATAATTATAAAATACATATATGTATGTATGTAAGAAGCTTATCAACACAGTTTATATGTCATGTGAATGGTAATGATTTACGAATTCTGTTTGTCGAAATAGAAATTCACAGCTTAACATAATGTAAAATCATAATTATACACTCAACTTTTAATCATATTTTGTAAATAGCCAAATGTTTGGTATCTTGTACTTGTTGAAAAGTAAAGACGAAGAATAGCTTGAGCAGGTGTCAGGTTGTCAAAATAAAATGTAATGTTTTTAAAAAACATATTTTTTAAACTAATCTTTTTTATCAAGTTTTTGGTACAAAATTGTGTAAATTTTTTATGTGTTCGTATTACAAGTATACATTTAAGTATCATGATAGTACTTTATCTAAAGCTAAATACAGAGAATTTATGTCTTTTACATAAATTTATGTAGGCACACATTAATAATACATTAAAAAAAAATCTGTCAAATTTTTTTCAACATTGTTTAAAAAGAAGTTTCCGCTGATTATCTTATCTTAGTGGCAAAGATTTGTCCCCGATATCCCAAACACGATTCTACATACTTTAATTTACTGAATCAAATCAAGTAATGGGTTAATTTAACATTCCTAGCCTAGTGATGATGCCTGGACCCTATAGCTCTCTCGAATCCATCAAAAGCATATTACCTTGTTGTTGATTCATCTGTAGTGTCTGCATCAGCATCAAGCTCACCCCATTCATGTTCCAACTCACTATCTTCTTCAACATCTGTACTTTCCTCCTCGGAAGAACTGTCTGTTTGTAGAATACCTATAACATTCAACATGTATGTGCATGCTGTAGTCTTATTACACTGTGACTCTGCTGTGTATGTTCTTTGTAGGAGATCCAAAATAAATAAATAAACATTGATGATTATTAATTTATTTTGGATGACAGATTGCATTTAAAACCCTCTGCCACACCAGGATTAAATGAATTTGCCCATTATATTAAAACAGTAGTAGCTTTGATTGATTGCGGAGATTGGAATATCTAACAAAATTATAAATGTAGTACTTAATAAATGTTATGCACCCACTGGCTGACATACAGTGCAAAACATAAATCGAGCACTTTTTGGTTTCTTTATTGTAGCTCACTTAGTTATTTATTTACTTTAATGATAACGGTTATGCCAATTAAAATAATTAAACACATGTCATACATCAATACAAAAAAAAAAACAAATGATATTTTTAATATTATTAATTCAACCCATTGTAATTAATAGACATTGTTATATACCTCTACTCTGAAATGAGACCACGCAACCTAAAAGAGCTTTATGATTTTTTTCCATTTAGTTAAATAACTAAAACTCATGTAGTTTTAATAACTATAAATTGTAGTAGTAAGTACTTTCATTATCATTAAATTATCATTTTTTTATTTATTTCATTGCCTAATTTAATTAACAGATTCTATAATTACAGAATATTGGAAACTCAAATACAAACCTTCCCCTCGAGCATAATCAATTTCAAGATCTAACAGTCTTGATTCAACTTTTTTATTTAGTTTGCCACGAGTTAACTTATCATTTTGGGTAGGTGTTGTTGCCTCTTCTTCTCTCTCGTCCTCACTTGGAGGGTGTTTAACAAAACGACCTCCGACATCCGATTTGTCACTGTCTTCAGCTTCGTTTCTTTCCTCATTCTCCTCTTCGTCGGAACTGTCAGTTTCTTCCTCTACGTCGTAATATTTCCTAAGGTTCTCTGTAGAAGTTTCATTAATAGGACGGCCACGCTTGTCTACTGAGTATTTTACTTTGAACTTTTCATCTTTAAACATGGACTGGAAGCGTTTATCAATCTTAATCTTTCTCTCATGCTTTGGAATTTGTCTATACCGAGGATCATTTAAATATTTAGTAAAACGATTATCTTTTAGTATGTCATCCATAGTCTTATGAAATTGATGATGGCGTATTTAATATTTTTACAAAGTCACAGTCAAGTTCTTTTAGGTTATTTACTTTTTTGCTGGGTTATATTGTTTACCTGCCAAATGCACGTTGGCAACCATAGACAAAAGATTTCTCTTTTATCAATTTTGGGCAGTGATAAAAGGAGAAAAGAGGATATGCTCTTATTTTAATTTTTAATTACATTAAACAAATTAAAACTTAAACAAAAAATAAATATAATTGTCTCTTTTTCACTCGTTATAATTTACTTTGGAAAAAGACTCAATTATATGATAAACATTACAATTATATCACAGTTGATCGTAAATATCCATAGCTCCGCCTTGATGCCATTTTTTTTAAAGGACGCCATTTTAGGGTTGCATAGTTCGTGGGAGCCCATCTGTCATCGAACGCGTTCTCCGGAGTTTATTGTGTTTTTTAATCTGTCTATTTTGATGGTCTCTGTGGGATTGAAAGGATTTATAAACAAAAAAAAATCTGTGTCCGCTGTTAGGGGTAGCTGACCCGATAAGTTGCTGTGTATGTACTTCCCTAATATCTGTGCCAGCTGGGTGATCAGGGGTCAGGGAGGGTACCTAATTACCGTAGTTAAGTAGGTATCACTTGTAGCAAGGAGAGGTAGGTACTTTGGACTAGACCGGCCAAGCTGTGAGCTTTTGATCCGTAGCTAGTATGAAGTGAAACACCAGGGAATCGATCTTATATTACAATTTTGGTCACACAAGTTGTTTACATCATATTCCGTGCAATATGTGGATTGACCAATCAGACAACTTACACTATATTTACGGTGTCTTTTAGTAAACGGCCAATCACATTGCGTTGTTTGCTTACGCGAGCTATCGCTGGCTGTGTAGGTGACTATATAATAAAACGGTATGGGCAGTAGTGTCCATTCCGCTGCGCTGTTGATTTCGTCGAGTGCGGACGTATGATGCTTTGTTAGAAATACGCGGTATGCGTACGCTACAAAATAAATGGCAGTGTTCCATTAAAAGGTAGTATACTAATTCCCCTAAAAATTACGAAGAACTATCAACTGTCGGGTTAGTTATAGTTTTTTCCGTATTTCATGTATAATTTTTTGTCGGAATTATTTTCTGTCTTTATTGGGAAGTCTACATTGGTGTGAAATGTTATTTAAATTGTAAGATGATTACTATCAACTAAATTAAACGAGGAAAAATATTTTATAGGTAAATTTACACAATACAACATATATATGTTGTGTTCGTGTTTTGTTGTTATCAATAAAAATAATTATTACTTTCAAACTTTATAGTCTAGTACTAGTGAATTTAAACTGAATGAATTAGTTTATATTTTATATTGATTAATCTAAATTAGTAATAAAATAGATAAAACTTAACGGTATTTTATTCTTTATTTTAGGGAAATACTGTGAGTCGGTGAATAAAATATTCGAAAGGTAGGTAACCAACCCTGCAACCCTCCTATAAAGTGGATGCCTGTCTTTGCTGTCAATCAAAGAGTACTGTCATTACTGTGTCATATTGTCATTTGTCAAGAATGTCAATGCCTAGATGTCTACGAAGTACTGGGCAATTTGGGCATTGTCAGGGGTGATTTGTGAATTTTAAGACCGAATTTTTAGTTACTGACTACTTTGTAGCTTTCAACTTTCATTACATAAGTTAATGCACTAACAGTTTATTGATTTCGTAATATGAATAGCATTGGAGAGGAATGTACAGAATTAAAGAAGAAATATGATGATTGCTTCAATAGCTGGTTTTCAGAGAGGTTCTTAAAAGGTGACAATGATGATTCTATGTGCGCTGGAATATTTAAAGTTTATCAGGACTGTGTGAAGGTAAATACTTTCTTATTTAAATGTTTAATGTAATGCATCTGAAGTTGAGTTTTAAATCAGACAAGTTCATAGAAGTTTTAGGTTATGTGCTCTTTAAAAGCGCTTATTACATTCGGAAATGAATTAGTTCTACCAAAATTTAGATGAACAAAAGTGGAAGTCTTTATGGAGTAATGTGTTAAATTCTATAGTAAAATGCCTCCTAATGTTTCGAGAAGAAATTTAAAGCGGATAAAATGTCCACTATGTAAACAAGCATATAAATATAAACCTGATGCCAGCCATATAAACTTGATGATTATATGGCTCCTGACAATTCAAAATTATCTAAAATTAATTTGAAAACCATTTAGGTTTTTAAAATAAAAACTTTTATAAGTGATGTTCATGTTTATTAAAGAAATACGGTTGTACTCACATGCTTATTTCAGGGATGCCAGAATAGTTTCAGACCCCTTTTCAAGGAATGAAGCATTGTACCGCCACAGTGTCTTGAAAAGGGGCCTCTATCGGGTCCGAAACTAGTTGGGCATCACTAATATAAACATGCAAGTAAAACTGTATATGTTTAATAAAAAATGGTTTTGATTTGATTTGAGCTTTATAAAATGTAAGCTAACAGGTAGCAGTTATTTTAAATCACAGATCAAGCTAGTGTTATGTATTTTTGTGCAATAGTTTCATATTTCTTTTAAAATGATCTACTGTAACAGCTGTCTTATTATTTCAGAATGCTATGAAGCAACAGAATATAGATTTCAAAGAAATAGATAAAGATGTACTGGGTACTGACAGCGAGTTCAAAGCACCACCTTCAGGGAGTAGTAGTTGACAGACATTTATGTTATGTGCATTTTGGCTAAATGGGTGCTGGAATAATAAGAATTGGAGTAAACAATCTTTACAACCCATGAAAGACAGTCAAAATGTTATCAAATACCATGATAGTCTTAAAGAATTTCCATTATAATTATTTTGGAGTCTATGTTACTGCTGTGACTTTAGTTCAGCATGTTCAATGTGTTTTAAAATGTATTGTAAAAAAGTAGTCTTGTATTTGTATAGGTGGAAGGAATGTTGAATTGTTTTTACTTTTATTTAAGTATGTCGTTATAAATATGATAGGCATTAAATATTTTTTGTATTGTATTGTATTTTCTTATTTATTATTAGTATTGCTGAGAAGAGAGATGATACTTAATTTTAGCCGAGTTGTAGAGATCAGGGTGTTTAGCTGGAAATTTATTATTACTACTTAGGGAACGTCCCCGTACTACGTGACCCGTTCTGGGGGGAGGTACCGCGCTTGGTCACAGGGGCGGAGGGGGGGGCTTAGGTTTTCGTCACGTAGTCAATATCCTCGGAAATCTCGTGCTTTTTCGAGCTATACTCAAATATGGCGTGCAGCGCTTTTTAAACTCACTGGTGGCAACAAGCAAGCGTTTAGCGCTTTTTAACTTTCTGTTGGCAAAAAAATATTTTAAACCATGTTTTTAAATTACTAAGTGAAAACTAGTGGGGGAGGAAGGGTCTTGGCATATACTACGGGTGGTTATCGAGGGGGGGATGGGTATAAAAAATTGTAAAAAATTCGTCACTTAGTATCGGTACGTTCCTTTATTACACCTGAGTTTGTAAAAAATAATATAAAGAGGGAGAAGTACACATGGTTATACATAGTTATATTATGAATAAGCCTAGTTTTATTACAGAATAAAACTAGATTGCTTGTCAGTATTTTATTGTATAAAGTAACAGTTTTACAAAATTATTAACTTAATTATCTCTGACTTGTATCTCTTGGTCTGTACACAAATCCACGACTCTTCATTTCTCTTATAACACCAGCTGGTAACCTTCCTGATACTGAAATTGCATAAACACCTTTGCAGAATCTACCTGTTGAACAAAAAATAGTACATATTAGTTATTATTGTTTTCAAACATTTGCAACATGCACAATATATGTGAAAATCGGGACTCTAATGCAATAGATTTTACAAGATACATCTTTTTGGTTAAACAACTGATGATTACCTGATTTACACTGATCATGGTCATGGGTGGACTCTAGTGGGTCAGTCACCTGCGACAAGTGCAAGTCCCAATTCACCCATAATATTTGCTATGGTTTAGAACTTACATTTTAATATAACCCAGGTCAAACAAAAGCTTAAGAAGGGAATTAGTAAGTAAAGCATTTTCCATTTTGTCTATCTATGTATAAGCAAAATTAAATGAATCCTACTAATAATATTATAAATGTGAAAGTTTATATGTGTAGATGTTTGTAACAGGGATGTTGCGGATATTCGCATCGATTTGGACATCATCCGCATCCGCGGATGTCATAAATTCTGCATCCGCAACATCTCTAGTTCGTAACTCAACGACAATAAAATTTGGCACATAGGTACAGTTGTATTATGGATTAACACATAAGATACTTTTATCTAGTAAAATAATAAATTAATCCAAAAATAAGTTGTCCCGAGTCTGGGTGTTTTTTGTGTCTGTTGTTTGAATGTTTGTGCGTGCACAAAAATATATTCCTGAAAGTTTGGATAGTTGTTACTCAATGATGTTGAAACTGGGCACAGGTAATTTATTACTTTGATTTTACTTGGATTAATACGTAATTTGCCTGCCTTTCAACCAGAAACATGTTAGGTTCATGTGGGTTTCTCAAATGCTACAGGGCCTATCCACTTGAATATTAATTAAAGAAATATGGTTTCACCATTTTCGGATCCGACAGGGGCCTTTTATTAAGGAATAAAGCGTCCAACTGGTATTTGGTAAGCAAAACCGTAATTAATATGAAAATCAGTTACCAAATTTTATTTGATTATCCACTTGAAATTTGGTATAAATTGGTCTTTGCAAAGTTATTCTGGTATAAAAAGTATCCTATATATTAATTTTGGTAAATTTAATGCGGAAGAGGTCGCATGCAGAAGCTATAAATGGGCAAGACAAGACTATTGAGTGGTAACAAATAAAAATAAACAAGACAGCACATTTTCGAGTATTGATTTTAAAAATTGTTGAGTGACATTATGATCTAGTACAGATTTTATAGTGAAAAATAAAAATGTTCTATATGTATAGGTGATTAAGTTGTACCATAATTTGGTGGTTGAGTTTAAGTTTGGAAGTCTTACTTATGTACATAGATAAAAAACAATAATTAGAACTTCTCATAATCAAATTGGGATGTCTATTTGACAAACAAGTTCATAATTAATTTATACAGGCGAACTAATGCCGCTGCCAAATCAAACTGGGGACGCCTGTATGTTAGCTCATAGTGAAATTTGTGGGGTTTAAAGGTGATCAGACCTGATGGGATGCTCACACTGATGGAACTATCTGTACTCAGCTTTGGAGCAGAGAATTTATGTAGAAATGTGCTGTTTCTACTTGTATTAGAGTCAGCACCAAATGGTTGAGTATCTCCACCTTACAAATGAATAACTTGAGATCTCACACACAGCTGTCTGATCCTGAACTAAGCAGAGTCTATATATTACTAAATACATCGACATGATAGATAAATTACACTCCGACACAGAATAAATTATCATGCTCATTACAAAATTATTTGTGCTGGGTGGGAATCGAACCTACAACCTCTAGCTCAGCATTCAGGTGACTGCTGTTAGCCTCTATAGCATATAATGTTTTCATTTACACTGTGACTAGGGTATATAGAACATTGTGGGATTTTTGTGTTAAAAGTCAATTCTCATTCAACATGAGGATTGGTTTTTAACCCGCAAGTGATACCACTGGTGTTGTAAGTGGAAATGCTGTCTATCAGGAGTGCTGTGTGATTAGCAACTTACTTGCATAATACAAAACTGCTATATAATTATTTTTCAGTTATAATGTAGCTACAATAGACTAGTTTTAAATACTAATAAGGCATAACTTTGACTTATATTCATTATTGATTTCTAATTTTAAAAATTAAGTTAATCATAGTGAGAGTGCTTACTGGTAATATGGCATATCTACATGATAGTACTTACTTATTCTCTGCCATTTGCATACCCAACTATCTTCAGGAGACATAACTGCTATCATTCTGTAAAAAAATAAGTTATATTACTAGATGTTGTATATACCAGGGACCAATATGACTGGCAGTGGTAGTCATATGTGATGCGTAAGACTGAGAATATGAATAAAATATATATATATTTTAAATATTGTTGTTGGTATTCACCAGAGGTTTACGCAGTAGAACTAATTTGGAGGCCATGAGAATACGATTCAGAGTATGCAGTGCATGATGTTTATTGATTTACTTAGGTTAAATTAATTTTCACTTATATATTTAGCCTAAGTTAGGACCCATCAAACTCCTAATGTGTTTAAACGTTTCTTAAGGTTATGTGTATTTTTAAAGTATTATATTTAATATGTTTTTCAAATCCTTCACAAAAACTGAAGGCTTGAATCTGACTGGCCTGTTGGCCTAGTGGTTAGTGACCCTGACTGCTATGCCATAGGTCGTGGGTTCGATTCCCACCTGATTTTGGGTGTTCTTTGTGTCTGTTGTTTGTATGTTTGTAAAGTCCCCTGCGACACAGGATTAATTCTTAAAGCGGGAGGTCTTTTTAAAAAAAAAAACTAATAATAAAAAAAATGGTTTTATAAAAAGGCTGTAATTTGGCAAATAATTACTCCAATCTGCCCAGGGATCTCATAAGAAACTGGTGCCAAATCTATATAAGAAAATACCTTATTATTGGAGAATCTATTCTTTTTTAAGCGCATTATAAATTCTACGTACCCATCAAAATTATTACTAGTGCAGTCATAAACGTTGTCTTTGTTATTCTTCATGCGAAGAAACTCATCACAATTATCGCAGCCCTCGTACTCAAACTGATCAAAAGTCTGTAACATCAGAGGCAAAGATAAACATATACGATATAAGTTCTTGAATATTAAATATAGCTTTAAGAGACAATCTGAAGAGAGTTTCAGTGTGAGCTTAGAAAATCATTACCTTGAAATTTATGAGAACTTACCTTTATCAATGAGCAAACTAAACAGGCACGCAGGCCTCTAAGATCTTTAGGAACGGTGTCTAAAGACATTTTAATACCAATATTACTCTTGCCTGGGATTTAAAATTCAACGAGATCTCATTTTATTGTACGCATACACTGCACATACACAATACCCGAAGTCCCGAACAACTCGAACTCGAACGACGAACAAGGTTTCAGTTTTAATAAAATACTCTGCGGAACAAGCAATGCAAGCATAAAAATTAAAACGCAAGCTGTGATTAGTGTGATTAGCGTGAGTTGACTTCTGACAGTAGTGACCACAGAGCACTTAGGGTAGAGACCATTGATAAAAGAAGAAGAGAGGATATTATTTGTACATAGAAAATGCAAATTGTTGAACTTATTAGCCTAGGTTGTATATATGTGTAGCAAGTAGCAATAAACTCCTTGGTCTTTGTCTTTTAAAAACTTGACACTTGTCGTGTACTCTTTTGTTCTTACGCATATTTTTATAAAACCCTCTAAGAATTAAAATACTAATAAAAAAACTCTATAGCAGTCAAATACTTTTATTTACGATCCATACAAATAAAACCTAATTAAAGAATATATATTTATCTCTTTTTCACTCGTTATAGTTTACATTTGTAAAAAGAGTTCAGGATATGGTAAACATTACAATTTTTATCATCAATAAGCTCCGCCTTGAAGCCACTTTTGTGATAGGGCTCCATTTTAGATTTGCATAGTTCGTGGTAGTTCACCTGTCATTGCAAGCTTTCTACAGAGTTTTTTTTTCGATTTTAACAGTGAAATGTATGTATTTCGGTGGTTTCAGTGGTATTGAAAAGTAATAAATAAAAACTAAAGTAAAGTGTTGCAATAGAGCGTGTAGTATGACTTCCCGTAACAATGACGAAGGATTGTCAATTTGCAGCTTAGTTTAGATATAAAACTAAAAATGATTATTTTTTATTTCAATAAAATTATTTTGCTGCATCCATTTCCAAAAGCTATAATATATTTATTAATAAAATGACTTAATTATTATTTGAGATTTAGTTTTCAATCTTCTTTTTGTACAGGAAATTAATACTCAATAAATCTGACTATTTAAGTAAATATTGAGATTTATTAAGTATTATGGTATCGTAAAAAAATTGAAGCGCTTTGTTAATTATATTAAGCAAGTAAATTAATATTTGTTTGGCTATAAAGAATAAATATTTAAAAATAGTAAAAGGTATTTTGAAATCTTAACTAATAAATTTATTTTCTTAACTAATTCTTTATCAAGCATTTTTAATTTATTCAAATCTTTTGATGCAATATTAATATGGATAATATGCTATAACTAATATATGTGTGGATGTTTGCGCATCAACAGCACACAGTACAGGAGCCCAGCAATATGATCCTTATGGTGATACAGTGGTTTGATTGCTTACAGTAGTTACTATATCATATCCGTCTTATCCTTCAGGAAAGATACTCTATGGGGAATATAGACGTGATTTAAATGTATATATATTCATACCCTTTTCAAAAAAACATGTTGATTTTGAGTGCGCCAAATAATTATATTTATTTTATTATTATTGTATATCGATATGGATAGTGACCATGGACAAAATCAGAACAACAAGTAGTTGTCCGCCCACACACATTTGTTGTTGGAGGGGACAACTTGGGCTATAGGTCACGTGACTATATTTCATATCTACTCTTCTTCTTTTATCTATAATAGTGACAGAGACCTGTCACTCAGGGTATCCAACTCGCTCACACGGATATACGGTAAATTGGTATCGAAAAATAACAATTTAAAAAAAAAGCTTTTTAAAAATTATCTTAAATTTTTAAAGAGCCATAAAAGAGGCTAAAATTATTATGTATTAGTATATATATACTATTGATATACAGAACTACAAGAATAGATGAAAACCGAAAAAATATTTACACATTTATGTAATTAGTACCTGGGAGACCGACCTTAGCTCGGTAGCATTTTGTAAAATCGTATTTTTTTTTGTAAAATTGCATGTTTACAGGAAATGCAACTATGCAGTTGAACTTAAAATGAAAAACTGTATTTGTATGCAAAATTTCATCAAAATCGTTGGAGCCGTTTCCTAGATTCAGATTATATATATACATAATATATACAAGAATTACTCGTTTAAAGGTATTAGATATAACACTGGACCTACTCACATACTTAAATTTTTATACTATTAATTACAAGAAAGTCAGAAAGAGATATTTAAATATTTTTATTAAAACCTGTTAAAATACACTAGATCGAGGAAGGAAGAGGAACTTTAAAGGTGCCTTTTTTTTTAAAAGGAGGTACGGTTAAGTAAGGTCAGCTACCTCAGCCCCGCAGGCACATATACAGCGTGTAAGTTTGAGCTACGCGAAAAACTTACAGTAACCTCTTTCTGTTTATCCTTAACACAATACAAAAGTCAGTTCATCATAAAAATGCGGGATTAAGGATTTATAGTCATTAGTTTCATTTGGCGCTACGCAATGTGCAATATTAAATGTTGTATGAATATATATGTGTGTAAATATATATAAAAAAAATTGATTGATTACATAGCAGTTTTTGGCCGGATGCGGTATTTATTAATTTTTTCGGTGAAATGTGCTGTTTACTTATTGTAATATCACTTTTAAGAAAAAAATATAAAAAAAGATAAATGTTCCGGTAGAAAATTCCAATGATTTGCGACTCAGAATGATGGTCTGACTACACTATTTCAGGATTCGGTACGGTGTTTCTTACACCCTATAGGATTCTGTATAATGCCCAATTTAGATAGGTGAGCTAGAGAACACAGATGGACAAAACATATACCTACGTAACAGCATGGAAGTGTTTTTTTACAATACTACGGTTTGTATGGAACACGGGGTTGGAGTTTTCTATAAAAATAATAATTAGATTTAATGACTTGGAATATCAATATTGTTCTAAGTTTAAAATAAAACAGGTTTATGGTAGAAGAATAGGAGGGAGATTTTGAAATTAATAAAATTATATTTTCTTTATAAATATATGTATATACAGGATGTATTTGAAAAAGGAACACTAACTCAATCACTGAAAGGCCACGACTCTAGCCTGCAGTTACAATAAGAATATTTGAAAAAATCTATCCGTTTACAAGTTATGACCGTTTGAATTTCCAGGCATTTTTAACTCCGTTTCTTAGCAGGTGGAACGTGTAAAGTTAAAGATTTTAAATCTTACAGGCAGCCGTTCTGAAGTGACGAGTTTACATACATTATACATTCGGTAATTAATTTTTAGGGTTCCGTTCCTCAAAAGGAAAAAAGGAACCCTTATAAGATCTCTTTGTTGTCGGTCTGTCTGTCTGTCAAGAAGTCCTTTTTCTCAGGAACCCGTATACGCATCAAGTTAACACCAAATACTTATGTCTACGGTCCCTTGAAGCTGTAAAATATCAAGATGGACGTACTAAATACATGTATAGAAGTTTGTTTGCTGCTCCGAGGGTTGCCCTTGGTGTGCGAGTCAGACTCGCACTTGTCCGGTTTTTTTAGATTGAGATTCAGCGACTAAAATATTACCTACAAACTATAAGTAACAAGCAATTTTGATGTTGATCTGTGTAATAAAAAGTCCTTCTTAAAACAGCGGAATCCTTCGATTTGCTATGCCATTAAAAATGTGAAGGAAGGAATTTAGATCAACTGGCTTCAAGTTCTTTCCTTTTCGAAGGCCAGAAAGACCAAGCTTACCATTCTTTTGTGACCCGTTGACCTGTTGATTAGTGTTGATTACAGTCAAAGTTGAAAATGTAGATTTGCACACAGCAGTGCTTAAACTATTTTCTTAGCATATTATTTTAGTCGATTGTATTTTTAAGTTAGGACAGTAGTGGTATTTTACGGTAGGGCATTGCCCCACAATGCCCCGTCCTCCTAGGTACGGCCCTGGACGCTGCGTCCGCCAATTAACTTCCGCCTTCATCCTAAATGAGAGTTGCAGCTAATTTTCACGTCTTTAAGTGAACTCAAACTGTATTTTATGGGCTATGGGAAATCTAACCAGAAATGTGTTCTTATGCGTTAAAAAACTTTACAAGGTATAAATTGAAATAAAGTCGTCGTTCTTTAATTGATTTTTGTGAACTTTGGGATATGTATAGTATACGTGTATCAAATTTCACAAAAATCAATTAAATTGAAATATGTACATGTACCAACTTTCACAAAAATCACTTAAACAACGACGGTTTTATTTTAATTTATACGTATCTTTGAAACGCTCTACTGTAAAATTACGGTTTTGGAGATACAACAATTTATGTCAGAGTTATCGAATTATTACAACTAACAGATCCCAAGTTCCTTTACCTAGAAAACGGAATAGATAATGGTATATTACATGGAATAGTTATCTGTGAATCACACAAATATTTGTCACATGATACAGATAATATGAAATAAGTAGTATTAATTTGCTACGCAAAAGAATTAATATACCTAGGAGAAGTTAATGCTAATGATAAAGCATTACATACATAAATATGACATCATTACATATTAATGCATGACTAAATACACTGGAGAGCAATGAATCCGGGTCACATAAACATACCTGAAAATCTCGGAAACTAAGAATGCTAGCTTAGTGAAATAAATTTTGTTTAATAGACAATTAAATACTCCTTAAATGAGAGTAATAAGAAATGGGACTACGACTTTACCCACGGAGCAGATATCTTCTCCGTGAGTTTACCGCATCTGTTTTTACTTTTGTTTCTATTCTGTCATATAAAAAGGTGGGTATGTAAACACCGTTCCTCGTTTAATGTTCATTATTGCGTATTTGTGATATTAGTATCGTATTGCGAGTGTATTACGCGATAAGAGATACGAGATCGGTTGCGGACACTGAGTTATTATTACTGGCGTATAGAGTAGACAACATGAATAGTACTTATGCGCCTCACGAGCACTGCGGGATGCGCGGGGGGTTGGTTAAGGTGTCAAAGATAAAACGAAAACTGATATATGACGAGATATGACACATATATTTTTCTCTGGATTTCTGCCTACCCGATTTACTTACCGATGTTTGTTTATTTATTAAATATATAAGTAAAACAAATTAATGTTGGTAATAACATAGAGTTTATTTTTCCTTAAACAATATAAGTTTAAGTTTCTGGCAATTAGAAAAATAATCGTTACTGAGTTAAGCTTCGTGTTTTAAACGAGTTGTTATATATTTATAAATTATACTTCGAATTAGATGAATCTTACGATTCAATAGAATAGGTTAAACAAGTAAATACTTCTTTACCATCAATTAATCCAAAGTGTTTCGCATTAGTTCATGTTCAATGTGACATGTCATGACAATGTGTTCATGTGTGTTTTCAAATTTTTTTTTTGACGTTGAATTGTCTTGAAATTCACAGCGAGTTGTTTTCTTGATGTGATTTCTTTGAATATTTTTTTAATATCATTTTACGTAGAGTCAAAATTGAATCCGAATCACTTACTGATTCAGAAACTGGTTCTGACAATAGTGACAATGCTGACTTTACTAGTCTACTATCTTGTCATAGGGAACTGCACATTTCTTGAGATACGATCGCCCTGCCTTTGTAAAATATAATTAAATGATCATCTTTGAAATGCTCTAAACATATGTATCACTCGGTTTTTTAGATAAATTTGACATTCCCCGTTTGCGTGACCGATTCGCAGAAATCTAACAAAAAACGGTACAGTTACACGAAAGGAAATCAAATTAAATATAAAACATATTAAGTTAGTACTGGGTATGTTTTTTATTTAATTTGATTACCTTCAAACTCAAAAAAAAAACATTAAATATACTATCAAATACGAAAGAAACCGCAGGCGATTACTAGCCATATATTGTGTTATCTTGTTACAGGTGTCAGGTCTGTGTGTATTTTTTTGTTGATTTATGATGTGCTTAGAAAATGGCGGCGCTGCCAAGCCAAAATTATAATTTTAATTTATTATTTTATGTTGGCTTTAGTAAAAGTTTGTTCACTTACCTACGGATTAAATGTAAGACCACGTTTTAAAAACACAATTAAGCATTTTTTTCGATAACTACAAGTACGTGAAATACGTTCGAGCGCTGCTGAGCGTAAATTCCGACTGATATCGCTGCGGTCCATGGACCGCAGTTCGCGTCACAAACTTTTTATTCGTGGTGTCTACTCTATACACTAGTAATAATGCTACGCTCCTGTTTTAACTTTAATCAAAATATTTTTTTTCAAATCGTACAGGTAGGTCTTGAGCTTTAGCTCTTTCAACGCTTATGCGCGTTGAAAGAGACAAACTAACAACAAATTGTTTATTTTTTATTATTTACATTCTACTTTATATCGCTTGCAGCGCTTTTAATAATCGTATATGTATTACGTTTCGTAATAATGAACAAATATTGGAAAAGTACTACTTTAATTTACAACATTTGTTTTTTTTATTGACAAAACAAGTCAATAAATGTTCTTTGAACAACCCAGTTGTTATTAACTTTATTCTTAGACTAGCTATTCGCAGCGATTTCATCTACATTCAATTTGGATTATATATTATCTTGACACACTTGCGGTTTACCTGACTGACGTCTATTCTCACTACTTCGCTGCTTTCGATTGTAGTAGCATAATAATCTTTCTAAGTAAACGGTCTATCTAAAGCAAATTAAAAAAAAAAACTCATTGGACTCGTAGAAATAAGTGCTTTTAACAAACTAATAAATAAATTACATATACATATATGATGAACTTATTACATAACTAATATTTATATACCACTTCTAGATTTGTTTAAGTCGTATTTCACAACAAAGGGACCGAGTGGTTGTGAATGGATATTCCTCTGATGCTTTTACGCCCACATCTGAGGCCCACAAGGGTAGCATATCGGCCCTGTACTCTTTATTGTGTTCATTGACACTGTTAATTACTCACACACAATTGTAATATTAATTCAAAACAGTATCAACAGCTACTACAAGACGATATTGATAACCTATGTATCATATATTACGTTATCATATTAAGCTTGCCCTCAAGAGAAAGAAATTAAATACATCTTATAATGAATGGTCAAACTGTTGTGTGACAGATCAGAGATTTAAGCGTTTTGATAGATTCTGAAATACGCTTTAATAAACACATAATTATGTAGATAACACTGGTAATAAAATAAATGCTTAAGATTGCAATTGCAAATGCAATGCAAAAGTAAATGAAGAAGCAATTTAAATCACTGTCTGCCATAATATCTCTCTATTTTGCACGTACGTAGTCATATTCTATTGTGTGGTTTCCTAGTATAAAAAGAAACATATAACGCATAGATATACAAATAAAATGTCTTGAATTTGTATATAAAATACGAAGAAACTTTTCCCCGACCTTACATAACAAAGTTGTAGTTTTCAATCTTCCTCTTTAGTGGTATAGCTTCATTTTTCTCATCTGCTTTGGAACTTAATAGAATAGTTCTTGTTAGCGCTTTTGAACTTCAAAAAATAGCATTATCAAAGCAAAAATTGCATCATAGCGTCCTGCACGTCTAGCTGGATTTAATGTTTTTTATATTACTTAAGTTGATTTTCTTTATAATCAGACATAAAACTTGATATTTCATCTTTTGATACTATGTCCAAAAAAAATGTAAATTTGTTGCTCGATTTCGATAAATGTTTGCATTTCAATAACCTGTTGTACTGCATTTTGCACTTATTACCAGATTTAAGTACAATGGACATATACTGCATTGGGCTCGATATCTCTTTAAGTTTTTGAACTCCACCGTAAGTGCTCCATCATATCCTTGTCCATGACACTTATTTAGAAGTATATTTTTGTCGTTTATGGATTTTATAATCTGGTTGGCCATTCCGAAGGCACTTTTGTCTTTGACTTCATGATATCCTAAAAATGACTCTTTAATAACGAGCGCCTTTGTGGTTCCATTTCCATTTTTCTTAATCACACGGTAACGGTAAAGTTCACATAATTGATCAGTTTTCGAAATATGTATCTATAGTCGTACAAAATATGGTGGAGTAAAATGGTGCAGTTATTATTTCATTAACCGACTTCAAAAAAGGAGGAGGTTCTCAATTCGTCAGAATCTTTTTTTATGTATGTTCACCAATTTGGAAAATTCTTTTTTGTTTCAAAGGGTATACTTTCCAAGTGGTCTCATTTAAATATTATCGAAATTGATGAAGTGGTTTTTGAAAAACCAATAAATATCTAAAAATTGTATAGATCGATCATATTTTCGTTTACTGCGAAGCCTCGCTGTCTCATTGGAGCAGTGCGTTTAGTTGGCTTACGCATATTATATTTAACCAATTTTAAAAAAGGAGGAGTTTCTGTCTAGGTGTCTACCTTTCGTCAGGAACGAGATTTTTCAATCGGTGTATTTCTGCTAATGCTCGTTCATTGTGGGGTTTATTTAACAGTTCAGAGGGTTCTAAATCAGATAGAGCTATAACTTCTAAAGTTTTGACTCTGCTGAGAGCTACGTATACCTACTTGTCCCTTCGCAAAGTTTTAAAAATAACTTATACTAAAAAAGTTTTCAGTTATGACTGTAAAATTGCAAAATAAGTGACGTCTCACAGTGAGGGAGGGTTCCACAAATGTGACCAGTGACCTGTTACAAGGATGGGGGGGTCCAAAATTGGTCTGACGTAATTTATGAATGGCCCCTTATTACAATTTATCATGATTTAGGCACATTAAAGTCGGTGATGCTTTTTTAAAAGATAATAATTATTTACCAACACATTTTCCACTTTTAGAACCAGAACAGCAATGAGCCCATTTTGTATTTTTGGACTTAAGTATTTAATCTGGCTTTGTTTTATCTAACAATTCTCTTAAAGTAGTTTCATATTTCGCTGATAACTCAATAACATTAAAAAAATCTAATTTTCATTGCTATCTGCGTTTTCTCTATGTCCACGAAAAGCTAAATTACAGGTTGATAGTGTCAGAGTAACATCTAGGAGTCTAGTAAAGTAAGTACTTGGCGCCAAAAAGATTTTTGTGTTTTTGAAGTGAAAACTTCTTTAGCGGCGTTGTGCACTTTTTGGGATGGGTAAAAAAATGTTAAACTCGCGTCAGGACACGTGACCTGATCGAAAATTCGTAAGACAGAGCCAAGTTTCTTTTATTTAAAAAAATATAACATTCGAAATTCAAACATTTATGAGCAGCCAGGAGCGCAGAACTTCCAGTGTACCCTGTGTATACATTTAGATATGTTATTACCTACTTTTTATTTTTAACCTAATTATATATATATACAGATGTGTGTGTGTGAAAAACTGACATAACAACAAATAACAAACAAAAACATAACTTCACAATGTATTTGCATATACGTAACATGCAAATAGATTGTGAAGTTATGTTTTCACTTCTGACGTGCAGTCCTACGACTGACTGTTTTTTTTTAAATAAATCCAACGCAATCAAGCAAATTACTTTTTTACACAAAAAATTGCAGTTTAAAAAATCTCACGTGAGATTAGTGGGGGTGGGGGGGTGGGGGGGTGGTGGAGGAGGTTTGTAAAAATTCTCACTTCCCTACCGTTTCAAAGTTCTTTACGCTTAGTCACGTGATATTTCTTGGGCTTTTGTCAATCCTTAATAATAATAATAATTTTCTATTCTACTTTCTACTGTCGTTATAGAAAATGAAATGCCACTTGTCTACAGGGGCTGGTCATCCATCGTCATCTATCTAATGAGTGGGGGGATGTCGTACTTCTAAATATATAGTCCTACGCATCACTTTCATGGCCCTGGTTTAAAGGACCTAAGTTTCTCCTCTCTTAATTTTTTTACTTCCGATGTCAAACAGTGAGTGAGAGAATTTCTTGAAAAAATATTCCAAGTTTTTCAATTAAAAGGATCAATCCGGTAGTGTGAACTACCTGTAACCAATGACATTCCTGTAACGCTATGTTATCAAATAAACATTTCTCAAATTGTTTTATTGTATGAAAAACTGGACAAGTGCGAGCCTGACTCGCGCACCGAGAGTTCCATAAGCAAACAAGCTTGTATGTAGATAGTACATCCATTTTGGGAACCGATCCTCGAAGATTTTTACCCGTCTTTTCCGAAAAACAAACTTAACTTTGCGGTTCTAAACATACTCTCCCATACATCGATGTACGACAAAGTCAATTTTTTTAACCGCAAAATATAAATTTGTTATCACAATTTTCTTTTGATTTTTTTGATATAACAACAAATTAACAACATTCGGATTTTTTTCTTTATTTGTGCTGTAAGACCTTATTTCTTACCAAATTTCATGATTGTAGGTCAATGGGCAGTACCCTATAGGTTTTGATTTACTTGCGAAATGTTCAAATTTGATCAAATCTAAGGCTTAAATGGCCATATCTTTTGATTACGTTGACTTAGAAGTTTGATTTTCGTAACAACTGCAAAAATGTTACCCTGCTACGACTTTTGATTTAGATAACATTAACCGCTATTTCATCTCACTTCCGTTGTTCGATCATCAAATCAAGAGTCGTACTTTGAAGCATCTGGTTGACCTACCTCGCCCCAATATTGACTCCTTTCAGTTTTCTCCAGTTGCATGGGATGACGTCAAAAAGATAATCCTTTCTATTAAGTCCAACGCTATGGGAAGCGATCACATCAATCGCCGTATGGTCACTCCTATCCTCGACCATCTTCTCCCCGTGCTGAATTTCTCACTTGAGTCCGGTGTCTTGCCTTCCCTGTGGCGCAATGCGTTTGTCATTCCCCTCCCAAAAATCCCTAATCTTACCCTCCTGAATCACTTACGACCTATTTCCATTCTTCCCTTCCTCTCCAAAGTTCTTGAGGCATATGTCTTCCAACAGCTATCCCAATTTCTATTCCATAATAACCTTCTAAGCCCTCTTCAATCAAGATTCTGGCGCCCTCTGGTCCCTCCTAAAAATGACTGGCGACTTCCTCTTTTCGTTCTGAATTGAAGTGGCTTCCTATTCGTCATAGCCGTCATCTGCGCGCCCTCAACACTCTGTATTTATTTCTCAATTCACCCACTTCTCCTACATATCTTACCTCCATTCTCCAGTATCTTTGGTCTAATCATCACAGAAATCTCCGCTCTTCAAACAATTTTCTCCTCTTATGTCCTAGTCATTCTTCAGCATGTGTCAACTCTTCTTTCATTATTCAGTCTGTCCTCCTCTGGAACGCTCTACCACAGGAAATCAGGATGGCACATAGTCGCCTATCATTTAAAACAAAGGTTCGTGCTCTCCTCTTCCGTAAACATGCAGAATCGTCAGAACAGTAGAAAACTATATTTATAAATTCATCATGATGTATGTATCTATGTATATATTTTCCCATATACTTATATAAATATATATATTTATTTCTTCTGATATTACAGTCCTTCGTATACTTCTTAATGCACCTACTTCATTCATTTCTACACCACCCTAAGGTAGAATGGCAGAGAATGCCTTTGGCATTAAGTCCACCTTTGTACATATTGTGCATAAAGTATTTAAAAAAAAAACTGCAAATTATTATGTAACGGCAAAGTCGAGTGTTTATTATTTAATTGATTTGTTTACTAAAAATAATAATTTATTTTGTCCTAGTTGTTTCTATTTAAGATTTACTACGCAATAATAAAAGTTCACGTTTTCAAGCACTGATATACGTAACCGCGCAGCTGCTTAAATGACGTCAGTAACGGAGGGCTCTCTGACCTATTTATTACTTGTAATCGCCAGTTCATTCACAATTTCCAGATCTCAACAACAAATAACCCTTGAGCTGTGAGAAACACTGTTATCAAATTACGCAAGACTTTGTGTGGTTACGTAGGGTCTAGAAACCTACAAAGTAATTTATTAATAATAGTTAGAAATGTATTGTCGCAATTTTTAGGCAACCTATTAGGACGGACAAAAATGGAAAGGTACAAAAGAAACTAAGGGCAGTTTTAGAGTAGAAAAAAATGGAGAGAAAAACCATTTTCTTTTTTTTTGAGGAAATTCATCAAATAAGGATATGTCAGCCCCTCTTACCTTATCACATTGTTATACTTAGCTTATTTAAATTAAACTACTTTCACTTACTATTTTCGTGTGTGAGGACACCTCACTTACGTTGTTATTATTATTATAAAAAAACGCATTTCAGTTTGGTAGAAATCGAAATTTTTAAGCTTGACAGCTTAAAAACTAGATAAATCATGGCAGTAAACACATACAATATACCTACCTACTTATTAAAAACATAGCTACAAATACGTAGCTCAATGCTTCGATTTACTTCCTAGAGAGCTTACCTTTTTTTGTAACGACACTAAACTCAAAGTCATCTCCCTGCAGAGTTCAGAGTAACATCAATAAGACAGAAATTTATAAGAGGTTGTGGCGTTGGCAGGGCAGTGTGTATTATCAGGCATAACATACTTAACTCCACTAACTTTGTACCAGTGCTGAGTAGAAGATTAAGAAGCTGATACTGAAAGAAAGAGCCGAAAGCTAAGGAGGCGGATACTGAATCACATTTATGTTTTGATCTGATTTCAGATATTTTTGTTAGTTTGAAATTGACAAGGCGGCTCGCGGCCTGCACTGCTCGAATGTTTGCGACCGTGGCAGTCATGTTTGATGAAAGATTGAGATGATTTTAAGGTTAATCCTTTAAACTTTTGTGTAAGCCCATAGTAGGCCATTCACTACACTAAATGTGGTATTATTACCTTTAACTACAATCGTTTTGGGAGTAAAAACACTAAAAACTGAATTAAATTCTGAATTGTATCTGTATTGCATTTAAAGGATGTAAGTATTAGGGTTACAATCTATCGGAATGCTGAAAGCAATTTCAAATTTATTTTTAAAATTTTCAAAACGCTTTGTGGTTTTAGGTATCGCTACAATATTTTTCTTTGACACTCTTTCGTTCAGACACAATGGTCAATGTCTAATTGATTTATTTTTTCCTATTCTGAATTACACTATCTGTAAATATGTGTATACACATGGTTGCGATTCGTGTAGGCTCCAGAAAACAAGTTATTCAGATTATTATAGATAGAAATAGTATTCTTAACATATCGTCAAACAAAAATTTTCTAATAAGTTAATATTAAAGTCATCACAAATTATGACTTTTTTAGCTTTAGTTATTTTATCTAAGATTGAATTCATAACAGGCACTACACTACACATCGCCTAGCTATGATTGTTGTATAGAGTATGATCGCATCATAGGTCCCTTACAGCAATTTGATGCTAGATTGATCGCGATAGGCACTAACTCCCTATTTGTGAAGCTTCTTAATAATACCGATTCACCGCAAATTGTCCGACCAATCCTACCTATGCATACGATAGTTCGTATCACTTAAGTTTTGAGTAAGTGCTATGTGCTGTGGCGGTCATATTACCTCCTCGCACAATGAGGCGGCGGAATATCACGCGGTCCCCCTCCGTATCATAGAGGCTTCCCACATCTATACACTTTGGAACAGTTTTTATCATTTAACATTTTCAAGTTTGTATTTCTGTCAACTACCTATTTTTAAGTGATGTATGTGTATGCGAGATTTTGAGATTTTTCGAAAATGGCGGATGGGAATAATAGATAAATCTACAAACCCCTTTTTGTTAATCTGTTGTAATAAATATATAGTGATAATTTAGGTTAGACCCATAAGAAAAAAATCTAATAAAATAATTCAATCTCTGGATCAAATTGTCGTCTGCGGTATTTCCGGACCGATACGACCTTCAAACCTTCAAGAAAAGAGCGTACTCCTATCTCAAAGGCCGGCAACGCACTTGTAACTCTTGAGTTGCAGGTGTCCATGGGCGACGGTAGTCACTTACCATCAGGTGACCCGCCTGCTCGTTTGCCCTATAATATAAAAAAAAAACTATATGAATTGCTTTTAAGAAACCGGACAAGTGCGAGTCTGACTCGCACACCGAGGGTTCCGTAAGCAAACAAACTTGTATGAAGATAGTACGTCCATCTCCTAAACCAATTCTCGAAGATTCTTGCCCGTCTTTTCCGAAAGAGAAACTTAACTTTGCGGTTACGATGTACGACAAAGTCAACAATCCAACCTCATCACCAAAACTATTTTTTTATGTGATATACCAACCAATTGACGACTTTCAGATTTTTCTCTTAACTTGTGCTGTAACTGTAAGATCTTGTTTCTTACAAAATTTTATGATTCTAGGTCAATGGGAAGTACCCTATAGGTTTTGATTTACCTGCGAAATGTTCAAATTTGGTCAAATATAAGGCTTAAGTAGCCATATCTTTTGATTACGTTGACATAGAAGCTTAATTTTTTTACAACTCCAAGAGACCGCAGACTTTTATATTCGGTAATAATTTCAACTTGATGCGGTCACCTGTTCCTGAGAAAAAGGGTTTTGACAGACAGACAGACAGACAGACAGACGGACAACATAAAGGTTTTATTCGTGGGAGAGCCATACTTCGGCACGTATGGGCCGGCTCAACCGGAATGATACCACGGCCTCACAGAAACTCGGCAGTGAAGCAATCTTTGCATTACTTTTCGCCAAGTGAGTGAGGTTACCGGAGGCCCTAATCCTTCCCTCCCCCCTCTCTCACTCTAACACATTTCTGCTCGTTTGCCCTATACCACAAAAAAAAATAAGGCACTTGGATGTGTGAGTCAAAGAACTTAAAAAAATTAAATTGTGCGTTTGTTCGTAGTCCCTTGGAATACGCGTCTCAGGTTTGGAACCTAAATTTCCCCACTTCTTAACGTTTAAATTTAAATTACCCTATCTGGACTACACAGAGCGTTGTAAAAAAAATCATTTATTGGTGCTGCATCTTAGATGCGCATGGTATTGCTGATAGTTCGGATCTCCTCGGCTCTTACAACTCACACGCGAAGACTAAGGAAGCCAAAACACTTCTTCACATCCTACCCAGTCACACTGAATATAGAAAAAATTGCTTCTTAGTACCACGCTGTTGCTATCGATTTAATAATCTTAATTTAGACAACCGCTTCGATTTAAGCGCAGATAGTATTAGAGCCACTAAGAGTGCACTCACTAGATATTTTATGAACAGTTAAATGATCTTAAACTGGGCATATCTATTTATGTGATGTATAAATAGATATACCTTAAGACGAGTAGTTTAAGCATTTTGGCTTTTTATGTGGAAGGTTGTTGTAATTAGCATCTGTTACTAGGTATTTCATTGTAATACTGTTTAAGCCGTAAGCCTTCCAAATAAAATAAGATTTTGTTACTAACTTAGACTAAAAAAGCTTTTAATATTTATAAACTAGTATGTTAATAACATTACAGTTTTTAGATTAAACACATCATATTTAACTTTCAATACTATTTTGAGCATAGTAAACTAAACTAGTAACCCGTAAAATAATCAACAAAAAGTCAAATTTGAATTCAACGGTTTATCCTTATAAAATAGACGTTCAGAAATATAATTGAGTATTAACAGAATCATTTTTTTAGTTACCTAGCGCACGGAACTAATTCTTCGGGTTTTCGAGGCGTTGAAAAGTTTTTTGTTTCAGTTTTTGAAAGTCCGGCTTGTAAAATTACTTGCGTTAGAGACCCTGTATATTCATGAAGGCCATAGGCTTTATAACATTATATTTGATAGGTGCATCACATTCTTGCGTTTCTATTTGCATTTTATAAAGGCAGTTTAGAGCAAGGATTTAACCAACCATATTTAAAATAATATGCATGCATGACCTTTCTCCTGCACGATGCTGAAGTTAGCGACTTATTCGGAGCGGCCGATTCGCAAAAAGCAGAGGTTCTCAAAAATTTTTAGTAAATAAAATCTGTATTGAAAATAACAAATATCCTTCGTTGTACGGACAGAGAGATAGAAACTAAATTAAATTTCTTAATCCCAAAAGTTTTGATCTCGATACTATCGACTACGATCTTCGTCTAGTTTTGATGACATTATTCACCTTTGGTCTTTAATCAAATCAATGATTGTGATGTTAAAAAGAGTATCTTGACCAATTTATCCAACGCTGTCGTCGGTAACGACTACACCAGCCGAAACATGTTCCTCCCCATTTTTGACTTAATTGTTTCAATCCTATCCTATATCTTAAACCACTCTATGTCCAGCGGCATATTTCCATCTACCTACATGGAAAGAAGCCCAAATATTATCTTTATCTCTAAAGCCAAAGTCTTCATCGTTTTACTCAATACCGTCCCATTTCTATTTAACCGTTTCTTTTAACCTACGCATGGACGTGGAAAAGCAACTTAATTTGTTTATAACATTAGTTTGGAAGGTGTTCATTTGCTGAAACTTTGCACACTAATTAATATAATTTTCAATTGGTACCTGATAAAATTTCGTAGATTGAACACCCTTAGTTCTTGAATTATAGTCATTTTAGTGCGTATTTAGCCTACGCAGGGGCGCGGAAAAGCAACTTAATGTGTTTTAAACATTAGTTTGGAAGGTGTTCATTTGCTGAAACTTTGTACACTAATTATTAAGTCATCAATAGGTACCAGACAAAATTTTGTAGATTGAACACCCTTAGTTTTTATGATATAGGTAAATATTTTACTGCGTAGTCAGTGCATTTATAGATGTGAAAAATCTGTCTAATTTGTTAACATTTTTTTTAGAAAGGTGTTCAGGTGTTAAACGGCTCTTACACTTTTATTATAGTACATTAAACTGTTTAAATAAATTGTAGCTGTTTTTAGACGTTTCTTTTTATTGAATTTTTAATTTTTTTAACTTCTTTTTATAAATCGGCTGCTCCGAATAAGTCGCTAATTTCAGCATTGTTTCTCCTGCATCAGTCTTGATGACGGCAGATGTTATCTTATCTCATGGTTACTTATGTTTTAGAATGGCTATGACTAAAATGCCAAATAAGTAGGTGGGACCAAAATAATGGGCAAAATGTGGCTGTTCAATATGCTTACCCTTTCAGGGATTCGGGCGTGAGTATATGTATGTATGTAAGTACCGTAAATTTATTAATTTAATACACTTCATAACTGCAAACTGAATTTAAATGAACAGCTGTGAGCGGGGTAATATAAGGTATTTACAGATTATACTGAAATAGAAACGTATTGGAAACTCATGTAAAATGTATATTTTCCTAAGAAATTTAGCACAATAACAAAATGCTAACTAGTTATGTTAGCAAGGGTAATGGAGGCACAAATAAATTTCTACACACACATATGATATGTAGTATACTATATGTGTGTTTATATTGTATAATATTTGTATATATATATATTATATATATTGTTTACAGGATGTATCTGACAATGGAACACTTGTTTAAATCACTGAAATCACTCTAGCATGCGGTTACAAAAAGTTTTTTTTGGAAAAAACTATCCGTTTAAAAGTTATGACCGTTTGAATTTCTAGGTAAATTCAAATTCAATATCTTTATTTCATAAAATTGATCACCAATTATTCGAAATCGTCGATTTAATAAACAATTGTTTATTGTTTACTCTTTCACAATACATTTTCAGATTATGTTAACAATTATATAAGTATGTATATCGTACACCACAAAACATGTTCGGTCGGTACTTAAAATAGGGTATACCTGAGCTATAAGTACAATGATAATAATTAAAAATTATAGATCAACACACAGGATTCACCGCAACAATAGTTTGCTTGGTCAAATGAAAAACTATTAAAGAAAAAAAAATGGATAACATAATATCATATCTGCCTGTTTCGATCTATAACCGCCCGTTTCCAAATGGTTAAGTCTTGTGAGAAGAAATCGGGCAAACAAACTCACGGCCACACGCTCTTTTAAAAAAAAACCAGACGGTTTTAAAATATAATAATATAATATAATATAATATTATCACCCTCGTTTTAAATCTCACATATTTTTTTTTGTTTTGGGACTATTCACTAAGTTTTTGAGAAAATCCATAAAAACTAATTTAAAAATTTTTGGAGTCAGTTTTTGTAGATTTTCTTAGTAACGGAATGAAAATTTTTAATCCATATTGACCTGTCATACGGAAAGCGTAAACAATTACGGTTCCTGGTCAACAAAACATTTAAATGAATTATGGACGAAACTCGATCACCCACCCACCAAGCGATCTCCAGTAGGTAAATTTAAATCATTCAGAAATATATTTACTTGTTTTTGAAATATAGGTAAATCAAACTTTATAATGTGTTTTCGTATGTAAATAACGCTTAGTGGTGACCACATAGTTTTCAAATGAATAATATAGGTATCTATACTTTTACACGTTTTAAACACAGTTTTGTATTTAAAGTCAAGAGTCTTTATAACAAACAAAAAATTTAAAATAAGCGTTTTTAATTTATTTTGTAATATTTTTTTTAGTTTTAGATTGGTTTTGAAGTCGATGTTACAACAAATTTTTTTGGTATATTTTTGATCATGGTTTTTTTTAAGAATACAATAAAATTTTATTGTTATACACCTTTGAATTAACGCCAACAATTTTTATATATTTTAGTAATATTGATGGTTTGGTTTTGTTTTTTTCTTGTTGACAAGTTGTTCATTCGTTTACCTTAGACTAAAATAAGTAATAAAATTAAAGTTTAAATAACTAACTTTTAAAAACGTATCACCAACTTCAATGAGCCTAAATTATGATAAATAAAATTGTAATAAGCTGTACTATTTATCCCTTAAACATTTCACCTCTAAGGGTGGAACCCTTAGAGGTGGAATGTTTTCTTTAAATTTAAATGGTTGAGGAGAAAAAATAAATCAATTAAAAAAATAATTATTGAAATCGGTTCACAAATGGCTAAGACATCGCATTACTACTCACAAAAAAAAAATAAAGTCGAATTGAGAACCGCCTCCTTCTTGAAGTCGGTTAAAAACTAAAAGAAATGAACGTGTGTATAGCGGCGTGGGTGCCACACCACCTGCAGTTTGTTGTTCAGATTTTCTTATTATTGACTATTACTATTAAAATAATAAAAGAAATAGAGCTTCTTCGTAGCCTTTTCACATATTGATAAACTATTAAAATAAACTAAAATTTCGCCTCATCGCAATCATGTTTGTTATAATAAATAAGTAGATTATGTAACATTTCGCATTGGGAGCAAACCTGTAAAGAAAGATGTTTTATAGAAATAAATGATTTAGCATTTAAGTCGGTGATATGAAAATAATTATAATTCTTATATTATATAATAATTATTTATATTATTGAAATACTCTATTTCATATGCAAATGTGTGAATTTGGTAACATGTGCGGTCCCCGCACAATTAAGTAGAGGCATTACCTTTTTTATTTTATTATTCCGTGATTCCGTGAACTGTGATGGACGATGTTACCTATCTGTAATTAGACCTGTTGTAAAAGAAATGAAGCGCACGCTAGACCCACAGGCCGCATTGGATAACAGATGTAGAGTAGAGACGGACGATAGAACTTCTAGTCGGATGGTATCAAGTAGTGGGTGATACTGATAGTTGCAAGTGCAGGAATAACTTATGTAACATTATTAATCTGATCAATGAATTTAATTATTTTTTTAAAGTTTAGCAAAATGCTTATACACGAATTATCGTGAGCGGAGCGGTATCTGTATGTACCTACATTTATTTTTTTGGCGAAAGTAATGTGGTTAACTATTGCTGGGTTAGCATAAACAAAATCGTGTAGACTGTAGTTAGTCGAAAATATAAACGTCAAGAGGAGGATAGTGTGACATGCACATTTTATTGTATGATAAGTTTTTACAGAGAAGGGAGTGACGAAGAGATGCAAGTTAATTAATTTATTAGTTTTGTTTGGAAGGCTTAGGTATTATTTTTCGTTTTTCAGCTTCAGCTTCACAAGTGCCAGTCTTACTCGCGCACCGAAGATTCCACAAGTAAACAAACTTGTATGTAGATAGTAGGTATGTCCATCTCGGGAATCAATTCCGTGATGACGAATTTTAGAAAAAAAATATTGTCAGGGTGCTAAACGACTGCCACTTTGTTAAGTGTGTACCTATAATTATATGTACTCTTTAATGCCTTTATGTTAATCAAAGTATTATATTGATAAATCGGTACATTCAGTTACCTATCATATACTTATACCTACCAATAAGTGGTTGTAACTAAATTATTTCTTCAGCTAATAATATCTCAGCCTTCGTCTTCAGTTTGACTATGTATTAGGTCGTTGGTTTGATCGTTTTATATGGAAAAAGTAAAACATTTTTTTATGAAGATAAATATTTAATTGAATGAATTTTTTTCTTCGCAAGAAATTGTTCAAATTCCGGAACAAATGGTAGTCTGTTGGAGCAAGGTCCGGAGAGTGTGGTGGGTATCGGAGACATTCCAATCGCAGTTCCTCTAATTTTGCAACCGTCTGTTGTGCAGTGTGTGGTCTAACCTTGTCCTGAAGCAGCAATGGGCTAGAGCGATTGACTAGTCGGTTGTTTAACGGTTAGCTTCTCCATCATTGTTTGCAATTATTGACAATACAGTTTTGCCGTAATTGTCAGGCCAGACTTTAGGAAGCTGTAGTGAACAATACCAGATACTCACCAGTACCTTTTTTTTGAGTCAACTTTTGCCTGGGGCAAGATTTGGCCGGTTCTTCTGGGTTCAACCATTGTGGTGAGCCTTCCGATTATCGTAGATTAGTAACAATACCATTAAAAATCCCCTCGTTATCGTGACGGTTGAGTAATGTAACGCAACACTCAGCGTGTGTTTGTTGGTGCGCTTCACTCAATTCACGTGGGACCCGTTTTTCTATTCTCATTACTCTTTATTGTCAACTAGGGTCTCCGGCCAGGTTTTTTCTGTAGGTTAAAATTTTCAGAACGAAAATGTTGGAACTAAAAACGTGGCGTGTTTTCTCTTACTGTAGCTTCCCCATACACATAATTAATCCTTAGAACTGTTTCAGCAGCGCTAGTGCCACGGTGGAACTCGTATACCTAAATAACGATTTTTTTGTCTATTTTTTTTATTTCCATTAAAGTAATGTAAAAAGTAAAAAAAAGGCCATGCAATCGATGCATCTTTGCCAGCACAGTGGCAGTTTATTGATGCCCTTGATGATGATGAAGAAATTAGCTGGACTGGAGGCAATAAATTCTTCAAAGGCATTTTGTACTGCCTCTCGGGTATTGAACTTTTTTCCCGCCAAGAAATTATCCAAATTTTGGAAAAAGTAGAAGTCTATAGGCGCAAGGTTTTGGTGAGTACAGCGGATGACGGAGAGCTTCTAACCCCAGCTCTTGTAACTTGGAGACCATCTGCAGTGCAGTATGAGGTCGCGCGTTGTCGTGCAGGAGCAGCGGAGACGAACGATTGACCAAAAGAGCCCCGGAGGATATTCTTTGGTTGTTTATTAGATATTGCCACATCTAAATATATCTTCGAGAAACAAATAGGCACGTAAGGAAGTGCTATTTTATTCTATTATAAAAATTAACTCTATTATAAAAAGCTTTTTACGTTTATTATCTTTCGTTACATAATCTGGTTAAGGTGGGGGTTTTTTAATTATTTTGTCCTTTTTCTTTTACGTTTTAACCGTCGTGGGTTTTTTCAACATTTTTAAATTTGTTTTTATCTGATAATTACCCTTATACGTTCCGATAATGATTCGTAATATTTAGAAGGAAAGTGATTTGTTACTTTGTATGTAGATAGATACGTATATTATGTCCGTAAAGCACCATAACTGTATACACGTTGTAGATGAGTATACTAATTCTGATTTCTAGGTTATCTATAGGTAACTACTAAGAAGTTTTGCTTGATTAACGTCGCTAAATATAACGTAAGGTATATTCTGAAAAATCGCATGATAGTGTATTTAAGTTCGTTTACCTTTACCTAATTCGAGTCGATGTTCTATCCGGCAAAACGAATGTGGATCAAATGGACTTATTATGTATTAACAAGTTAAAATAACGTAGAAAGGTGAGCGCAAGGGTACGCGAATGATCCCACAAAACTAACCTTTAGACAACCTTGTATGTTAATGTAGGTCACTTTGTCATGTAGTTGTTAGCAGGGCAATGTTGATAAGAATATAATTTATTATTAACTATTATATGAGTTAAATTTATTTTTTAACACAGTTAAAAAAATAATCTTTCGCTTAGTTTTGAATTGGCTTCTTAAATTCCCTAGACTTGTCAAAAATACCGGCAATAATAATATCGGCATTTTAAAACTAATATTTTTTTCTAAACCCCTGTCTACTTGGAAAATTATTTATTTTCGCATTTCTTTTTGTTAACCCCCAGATGTAGGTAGGTACTACAACGATTTCTAATTACTTAAATTGTTAATCTAATGTTATGTCTTACATTTTTGAGGATTTAAACTGTAAACTTCTGAAAAAGTTTCGAGATAAAACTACCAAATGGCTGTACTAATGACTTAGTTTCAATATCAAGCCGTGTTTGAGAAGAGTACTAAACAAGCCTTGGCCACATCCAAGTTTTGAAGGTCTCTCGTTCGATAAATCGATTTCACCTCGGCCCACATCTTATTTTCAATGCTTATTTTGGGTTCGCACTAGATTTCCAATTAGCGCTTTAAAACCGGCTTATAAACGGTTATCAGGATTATTAGTGCGTATCAATATTTTCACCTATTTGTATGAAAGTTTAGTTAAAACTAACAAAACCACATCGAACTTAGAAAATATACGGAGTCAATGTGGACATTATGAATGATATAACATACAAGTTTCAAAAAGTTACTGTCTGGTTTGGAACTGGGCTCCAAGTTTACCGGTAAGTGTTTACCTTTAGAAACCATCACAATTTTACCAGGGTCATCTCTTCACAAGAGAAATAACAAAAACCAATCTTTAAGGGACAGTTTTGCTAAATATTAGACAAATTGCACTCAACCGAGTCAAAAACTTGATTATAATCCAACTTCAGATATATCGTTCTGTTGTGTGAACGGTGTGAGAACTGTAAAACATATTTAAGGACTAAGTAATAATCGTGGTTTCATTAACTAATAGATTTAAGAGATATTAGTCAATTCATTTGAAGCATAACATGTTTATGTTATGCTTCAAATGAATTGTTGGGCGTTATATGAAAACCGGTAGCAATAATTGTGTTCGCGCGAGAGGTAGCTAAACCCCGCAAAGAAAAATTGATAAAACTTCATACCTAAGTGGTACCTAAGTGTTGGTTTATAAAGCAAATATCGAAAATAATGTGTTTCTCGAGTACAAAAGAAACCATTCGTATCAAATTAGACTCAAAGAGACAACTTTACTATACCTAAGCTCAATCTAGTTAATTAAAAGTACTTTCTTGAATAGGTTCAGGACTTTCGAAGGTGTATCCTTACCGATTACTGACTATCTAGGGCTTCTGGGTATCACCGACACGTCCAAACATTGAACAACACGTTGAACTTCGGTCAACAAATCGAGTCATGGCACAGACAGCTTCCAAGAAATTAGTAGTCATTTCGATGGTCCGGCGGTACTTTAGCTCTGAGCAACTGCTTCATCTCTATACACCCCAAGTTCGATCTTGCATGGAGTACTGCAGTCCCCTTTGGGATGGCCTAACTGAATACCAACTAGAAGCGCTGGACCCTGTTGACTGACGAGTCGGTAGGCTTATAAATGACGATGTGCTCACGAATGGGCAACATAGCCTCGAACATCGTCGTAAAGTCGCCTGCTTATCGGTTTTTTAAGGGATTCGTACACGAAAGCTCTCAATTAAGTGAACCCTCACCACTTTTTCTGTCAATTATAATCGTTGAAGTGTTGAAGTTGAAGTGAAGTGAAGTCGAAGTGAATAGGTTTCTCTTAGATAGGCGTGTACCATCTTCGCCTTCATCGTCACTTTCCAGTCCACTTCCACTTTTAGGTGATTTGGAAGACAAACGCCTATTCCATTTCACAATAAAAAAAAACATTAAAGTGTGCAATAAAGTTAGATCGTAGATGTTTTAATTAGTTTTATACATTTCATGGCGACTAATATTAATGTATGAATGTGTGCAACCGTGGGCACTTTTTCAAAGTTTTGTTCCTGATCTTTATTGTAGTGTTTTCTTGGACGAAGTTAGATACAGTAATACACTGCTGCCAACAAAATAACAACTTCAAATATCTTTTTTACGAAGTATTACTTTTTACCTGATTATTTCGTTAGAACGTTTGTCTAAGGTGTCACGCGAGTACCCTAGTAATTACAATAATATGATGGTTGTAATTTGTATTTTAATTAAAGCAAAGCATGTATTTTGCCAATCCCTGCGAGAGCTGCGAGTACTTATCTATATTGTAGTTCGTGTCGCAAAACCACCACTACTTAAATGCGGTTTTAGCTGGAGGCCGTATAGAGGCCACCGCGAGCCGCCCTGCAGTCTGCGATCGTTTTACAGCTGACACGTGAACGATGCCAGTACCCGTATGCGTATATTATGATCTAAATCTAAATAATGAATTGGACTAGCGCACACTAAATTAAATTTCATCGTCTTATAATTAAAAAAATATCTATACTCAGAAATCATCACATATATATATATATATATATCAATTGGGGTGTGATGATATTGCCCTATTGGCAGCGGAACATTCCGCCGCCTTGTGCCTTGTTGGTCGACCGTAACGGACCAGCGTCCGTTACCAGTAAAAGCAATTTGCGTATTTGACGCGTGTGTCCTCCGATGCTAGGCATTTACATCATCTCATCAATCTTGCCACCAGGGCTGTGACTCTGGTGTTCATAAACCAATGAGGATCTTGCCAGCGCACATAGGTTGATTTGTAGGACTTGGCGGTCAAAATTATTTCACTGTACATTTTGTCTTAAAATCATAATTATATCTAATTGTAAAAAAAACTTTCCTTTGTGAAAATAGGGCGTTTTCCTTGCGAATATGGAAAACAAAGGTAATATTTAAAAAAAACTGACATTTTAATAACATAATCGATAATTTTGGTATAAATTGATACAACAGTCGTTATTAATTTATGAACACATTTTCATGTGTATCAAAAAAAAGAAAACCTGGAAAAATGATGCAGGTCTGACCCCTGCTCTTGTTTGCTTCACACTACTTAATATTGTCAGGCGTTTAATAATAATCTGTGCCATAATATGTCAAGGTAATACTCATCCCTCCGAATGCTTATTGATTCAAAATTGGACGTGATAGGTAAATCATGACTACATATTCGGATTTACGGTGTCCATATGCATTAAATGCGTATGTAGGTACATTGTTTTACTCTTATTTTAATGCCAAACACTGTTATTAGCCGAAGAAAGATGGCCTCCTCTTCTTACTCTAGTATAAAATATATATAAATAATCTCTAAATCTACAATCTAATATTTCTTTTCATGCAGTTTTACATAAGCCCTAACGTTTTGCGTTTTATAAAATCTGCGGGTCAACGGACCCGCAGCTTCTATAAAACGCAAAACGTTTATGCGATTCTACGAGTTAAAGTTCAGTAAATATGAAAAACCGCTAGAAGTCGTCAGCTTTTTGTTCGTTTTACATAACGGATCGGTTTTGTAAAACAACTAGTAGTTTTTAAAACAGCTGATTCGATAATCCATCTGCGACATTTACACACACAGTAATAGTTATAATAATAACCGGATATAGAAGAGTGCTAACCAGATAAAATTAATTACCAGTAGGTACATATTAATTATAAAACATAAATATCTTCTAATAGTCTTTACCAGTATCAATAAATAAATAAATAATTGTGATGCAATAATTGCACCGGCATCGCGGCATTGTGAGAAAAATTATTGTGTATAAATAATTATTTATAGCCATCTTCATAATAAAGTGACCCCTCAAATAAATAGAAGCTCTCGTTAGCTCTCCTATTGAAAATCAAACGTATTATTATTATTTTAGTTCTCCGGGGTCTATACATCACCTTAAACTACTTTATACACAATATTGTAATGTGGCAATTGAAATTCACACGGCGCTTAATATGGTTTCTGACTTAAGTGTTAGGTACTTTTGTAACCTCTGATACGAGTAAGTATAGTAATGATTTTCATTTATTTAATGTCCAAATCAATCTTGAGCTCCTGGCAACCATAGTCCATTGAACAACTTCTAAGAAAACTTTCACTTCCAAGAAACGTATACGTTACGTACGAGTATAATATGCTTTTAGAATAGAGAGATAATTTTTGTTGCTCTGTGTAGGAAGCTATTTCGGTGCGTTACAACTTTCCATGAATTCATCAGGCTTTTTTATTTTATTTAGTGAAAAATAACATTTAACTACGTTACGTGGGAGAGCCATGCTTCGGCACGTATGGGCTGGCTCGACTCCGCTCGATACCACGGCCTCACAGAAAACCGGCAGTGAAGCAATGCTTGCATTGCATTTCGGGTTTGCATTGTGAGGTTACCGGAGGCCCTAACCCTTCCCTGTCCCCTATTCCCGTCCTTCCTCTATCCCCCCTCCCCGTCTTCTCCTACTCCCTTACTACTTAAAGGGCGGCAACGCACTTGTGACTCTCAAGTTACAAGTGCCCATGGGCGGCGGTAGTCATTTACCATCAGGTGACCCGTCTGCTCGTTTGCCCCCTATACCATAAAAAATAAAAAAAACTAAGTGAAAATGAATTGTTGCATTTCTGGATGCTCGAACATTTCAAAGAAAAATAAGGCAAAATATAAAATTCTATTACTTTCCAAGGAATAGTACTCACTTTCCATGGTTATGTGATAAACGACATAACAGGATGAATGCAGTAAAAACACATATTCCAAAACCATTTAGAAATTACTAATAATGTTATTTGTAAAATTAGCTAAGTTTTGTATGTAGTGGTACTATTCAATAGAAACAAATCTGTAAGTAAACATAACTTCAAATAATCTTGTTTCAGTAAACGTCGAAATAACTGGCTCCCGTCTAAACATTCTACAATATGCAGCGCTATATTTCAGATAGGCCTGCCTTACATTTGCAATTTACTCTTCTAATATTTCTATTGCAATCAAGCTGAAAAGAGGGTGACATGGACATAAATAATAAAAACAAAATATTTACGTTAAAACCGAGTTCAGAAAATACTTTACAGTTATTTTGACATCATTAGACGTTAGAAATTGTTGTTTGTGTTTAATACTATGGTGAATCATTCGAAATTCATACAAGATTTTTTTTGGTTTTGGACATTAGAACAAAGCTTTATTTTTAATAAGCTTAGGTACATACCTATGTATTTTATTCATGCATCTTATCTAGGCTAAAGAATGTAATTTAATCAAGGAAAGAAAATCATCACAGCAAATATGATGTTTAAGGGTATTTACCTTGCTCAATGACCTTGAAGATTTGATCTCTGTAATAGTATCTGTTACTTTGGCGCCGCCTACCGACAAACGACCATACTACAAAAATAAGAACTGCAGATTAAGCAAGAACACAGATGTGTCGCAGAGTTGTTATCGTTTTTGCCTATTTCATTCGCTCTCTGAGATAATTAATTAACATTTTGTTCCTCTAGTTTTTGTAGTCTTGTACTCTCTCTAATTGAGCACGGATGCTACTACATGACATCCTCTGGAGGTCTGATGATTACCAGGTAAGTGCTTATCGGTTCGCAGTAACGGAAATAGTTAGGATGACCTAGTTAGGCTTTTAAAATGTATCTAATTGAGCACGGGTGCTAGTACATGGTACATTCTGCAGGTCTTATGATGACCAGGTAAGTGCTTATCGGTTCTCAGTTACGGAAATTGTTAGGATAACCTAGCTTTCAACATTTACTTAATTGTGCACGGGTGCTACTACATAACACATTCTGAAGGTCTGATGATAACCAGGTAAGTGCTTATCAAAAAAACATATTTTCTGCCATAAGGAACTTGTAAAAAATACTTGCGGTAAAATCTCAACATTTTGTAGACTGTTACAGAAATGGCTTTGACATTATGTATGGTTACCAACGATATGTAAGTGTACAGCTTGATGTCCTCAAAAAGTTTCTGAGTGCTAAAATCTAAAGAGGAATACTCTGCCAACTGAGCTACCTAGACTGTCGCGGGTTCAAGTCCCGTCCTGGTTGTTAACTTTTTCCGATTTAAATTTATAAGAAAAAGTTATCGTAGTAATTGCTTAAAAAAAAATTCAATTTTGATTTTATTTTTTATTTTTTAGACATTATTTTTTTATTAGAGTACCAACCAAAAAATAATGTTTAATTTTTTTTGTTTTATCATTTATGGTATTTCTAAAAAATAATATATCTAAAAATACCGCAGTGGAAGCAAACAAAATAAATTACATACTGGCATAATTTGCTCTGCCCCCCATCAACTATCATACTAGACAGATCATAAGTTTCTGTTGACGCCTAAAGTTCCTGATTTCGTAATTCGGGTTTCTTAATTACTTTAAAATACTAACTTCAGTATGCTAAGGTACTATTTTTACTTATTACATGGTAATAAGCAACACATCACAGAAAAACAAAAGTGAGATACTTTAGTTTCTGTAACTAGGTATTTTTCTCAAAATGAAGACGTCATTTTCACAGTCAACTTAATCTCCATGAGCCCTTTCAAATGAGTCCAAATACAAAGGTTCTACGTAGTGCCATCACTGAGATCCTATACCCACCTTCGGAGTCCACCATCAGGTAGGTGACATCATCAGTCACCAAGGTCTCCATGAGACCCTTCAAATGAGACCAAACACGATGGTTCTACTTAGTACCGTCACTGAGATCATATGCCCACCTTCGGAGTCAACCATCAGGTAGGTGACATCATCAGTCACATAGGTCTCCATGAGACTTTTCAAATGAGTCCAAACACGATGGTTCTACGTAGTGTTGACACTGAGATAATATACCCACCTTCGGAGTCCACCATCAGGTAGGTGACATCAAGAGGCACCAAGGTCTCCGTGAGACCTTTCAAATGAGACCAAACACGATGGTTCTACGTAGTGTTGATACTGAGAGAATATACCCACCTTCGGAGTCCACCATCAGGTAAGTGACTTCAAGAGGCACGAAGGTCTCCATGAGCCTTTTCAAATGAGTGTAAACACGATGGTTCTACGTAGTACCATCACTGAGATCCTATACCCACCTTCGGAGTCCACCATCAGGTAGGTGACATCATCAGTCACCAAGGTCTCCATGAGACCTTTCAAATGAGACCAAACACCATGGTTCTACGTAGTACCATCACTGAGATCCTATACCCACCTTCGGAGTCAACCTCCACTCAACTCCTCTCAACTCCCTCAAACGAAATTCTCAAGATAGCTAAGGCTGGATTTGACCAATGGTGGGAACCGAGATCAAGTTGAACTAAACTGCCCTTTTCACATTTTACTCAATGAATATCATTGAATAAAATGTGAGTACCTAGTTTAGTTGAACAGATTGCCCCGGCCTCGCTTCACCTTACATTTATCCTTATATTTAGGCATAATCTAAATCAAGCTTATTCTATGACAGGTTCCTAAAACAAAACGAAATTAGAAACTACTTTACATATATTTACAATCTTAATATCTATTCTTATTTTGCGCTATATTTATATTTGTACTATTTGCAATATGATTTCATTCAAAAATCATACAACACCAGAACTTTTAGATTTAATTTGGAAAAAATAACGCGCGTATAGCCCACCCGCCACAAGAGTCATTGAGACATTGATGTATCGCGTTTGGACTGCGTCACAGGCCTTTGCAGGGGTGCTCTAGCTGGTGAAGTTTCGGGTTTTTAGTTATTATTTAAAATATTAAAAGATATTGGAATAAAAAAAAAATGTGAGCCGTGACGGGACGCCTGGCAGATGTGAAACATCGACATTATTTTGTAAAAGTCGAATCAAAAGAGAGAATCGCACAGTCGATTGCGCTTGGCGACGCGTCGCCACACCGTACACACTACTGCATATAGACTGTATATATATACCATCATATAGCGTGGCGACGCGTCGCCACGGCATGCGTCGCCACGCCAGAAATCAGTTTTACGTGCGGCTATAGATGTTTTACATCAAAAACAATACAAATTGTGGAATACGTCATTACATATTATTTGGAACAAAATTCATGTCGAACTATTTAGCCATTGCTGAGACAAATTACAGTTTAGGTTGAAAAAGGACCTGTTTACTGATATTTTTTAACAAAATTTGGGTAAGATTATTAAAATTTTAAACAATACAATGTATTTGTGATGACCTTAAGTACACTATATATTTTTTATATGGAAAACGCACAAAGGGGTTCATCTACAATCTTTTTTAAACATATGGTGTTTTTAGGATTTTAGCGAGGTAATCCCCTTAATATGAATCATCAAAATCAGAAACTAAATTTTCAACTTAATTTGACATTTTCATTTCATTCCACCATTCACTAGTCGCTGGGTCCCAAAGACATTATCCTCATTTTCACTGCCATTCCTTGATGAATCACTTTCACCGCCACCAACATTAATAATATTTTTTTTAAGATTTCCGCTTCAATCATAGGCCCTCTGCTTCTGAAATTGTGCTCCATTTTGTTGTGTTCGCAACCATGGGCGTACCCACGGTGGGGCAAGGTGGGGCATTTGCCCCACCCTGCTCTCTGACCCGAAGCTAAGAATTTAAAAAAAACAAACGGTGATTCTCAATTTCTTATTGTTTTTGACGTGACAACGTCTTATAAATTGGTTTGCCGGGTGACACTTCAAGAAACTGCGTTACGCTCCGCTCACGTTATGCGCTCACAATGAGAGCGAGTGAGAGGCACGCGTCCCTTCCACTCGGGCATGGTTATTATTTTACCACTCAAAGTCGTTGTCACGTAAAACTTTCGCCCGTATACCGACTTTACAGGCAACCAATTTTTAAGTTTGATTTAGTTCCTGATTGTGAGTGAAAAGTGATAATAATAATATATACCTACTTACTCAGTTCTAAACTAATTGGATGAAGTAAAGTAAATATGAATAAATTGGCTGTCTATTAGTGGCTTTCTAACTAAAATGGATTTAAGAAAGTTTTTTAGCACAGCCAAAGGTACGTGCCTACTTACCTACTTCCCTATTTATTACTGTAATTTCTGTCACATTACATTGTCTATTTAACACACTAACCAGATTATTTGAGATTCAATATGAAAGCTTTATAGCTACCTACTTATTGGAGTTTACTAATGTATGTTTGTTTTAAGAAAGAAGAAATTAATTAAAATAGTTTTTTTATTGATTATTTGATTATAAAATAAAATGTTAAAAGTACCTACCTATTAATTATAAAATTTACCCTAGTATTGTTTTCAACATACTTATATCTAGCCATACTTCACCAAAAGTTCAAAATGAAATAATAGGTCTATGCGGGAATGTCATTAGAGACGATATCACAGTTGACGTAAAGAAAGCACGTGCCTATAGTATCCTAGCAGACGAGATCTGCGACATATCAGGAAAAGAGCAAGTTTCCATTGGTATTCGATTCTTTGCTGAAGAAAAGATGCTTATTCGTGAAGAGTTTTTTTTTAAGTTAAATTTGAAAACGAAATTTCGGCTAGATTTAGCCAGAACCCTCATTGGTTATTATTGAAATAAGGTGTAGTGCAGTTAATAAAAAGCATTTTTATTTTCTTACTACTTAGTTTATTTACTTTTGCCCCACCCCTTAAAAAGTGCTGGATACGCCCATGTTCGCAACAGCTGTTCCGTTTCCGTAAAGAAACTCTAATATTAAAAAAAAAACATTATGTACCTACCTATAATGTTTTAAAAAAAAAATGTTTATTTTAAATAAAATAACAATTTTTTTCTTAAGTTCTATAAAGTAATATTATGGAGAGCAACATTCTTTGAATTAAATTTTCCTTTTACTGTACCTACTTACCTCAAATCATTTCGATTGGGTTTAAGTTACACTGATATTGAGGGCAATAGCCAATTTTTATTGTACCTACATATTATATTATTATTGACAACTAAATCAGCAGTAAAAAAATATTGTCCAATCTCTCAGAATCCGATAAATACATAAGTACATTGCTAACCACTTATCTCATACTACGAATTAATTTTAAACTTTGTACCTAGTAGGAACGCGTTCATTTTTGCTGTTCAAACTTCAAAACGTACCGTTAGCCATCTGAATTATCACCACTATTGACAATCACAGACTTCAGACAAACAAACATAAATCACCAGTTTTATAGTGTTATTGTGGTTTGTGATGTGTCTGGTCACACCTCGTAATGTTTGTTTTTTGTAGAGTCGTAAAACGTGGATTTGTTTGGGTGCGGTTTTGACTGACTGCGACGCTGATTAGTGAGAGACATGGCAAAGATCCAAGTTACTTTCAACGCATCTGAAGCGTCGATTTTAAATCAATCTCTGCCACAATTATCTTTCGAATTACGTGCTTACACGATCGAAATCGAAACTGTGTAGGAAAGACTAAACACTTATTTTATAATTCGAAGAAGAACCATCTAAGCAATCACTCAACTCACACAAGTAAAATCCTCCAATCAGAGTAATTAATTAATAATAGCGCGGACGTTATAGGTATTTACGTCTTAATCTGTGTGTGCCTTGTATCTAGTTTCTGCCGGTAAAGTTTACGTTTATGAGTAGGGTCTGTTAAAAATTTTGGTTTAGTAAAAATTTTATCAGCGTAGATGCACAGGGGCCAGCCTCACATTTAGGCTTTTTTATTTTTTTTAATGGAATTATTTGCCTGATTAACTACAATTACTACCTGGTCCATAATAATATTTAATAATTGTGACCCTAATTTTAAAAGACTAGCACCACACTTATGCTAGTCTTTTTGACCTTAACTTAGTTTTCTTGACTTAAAATTAGCACTAATTTTAATCGTAGTTGAAATAATGCATTGTTAGGTATAGGCATAAACTTAATATACTAACGAGGATATCGGCTAAATGTGGGGCTACAAACATAGATTAAATAAAATATAATATTCTGATTGAGATGACTGATAAGTTGTTATTTAAATTGACATTGATTTCGATTTTTTTGTTATAAAAAAACATTTACTTTCTAAAATGACTAAAATTTTGTAAAGACGGTTCGTATTCTGAAAACGATTTTAGTTTGAAAAAATTAAAATTTTAAGTTGCTCAACCTAATCTGTAATTGGTTTACCGTTACTTTGGTTGCAGGTACGTTAAAGTTTATCGTCTAAAATAAAAACTTAAAACTTTAACTTTAAACATTAGTTCTGCAATCTCAGTAAGTCAGAATCAAATTTAGTGGGTGCTTAAGGAAATCTAAATTTATTTCGATGCTACAATACAATCATAATAGGTGTCCGTGAAAATGAAGGGACCGAGTCTTAGATTTCCAACCTACAACATAAACGTTAAATACAGTTAATCTACTATTTCGTACCTGTCCAATTAAGATTAACAACTTATATTCATATGATCATAGTACTGCACTACGAATCAGAGGGCTTTATATGATTACCATATATTAGTAGTGCTGTGTCGGTTCGCTGTCAGTACCAAAGAGTATACAAACACTACGTTAGAGTCAGTACTCAGATAAGAGCATTATTGCTCTTACTCAGTGTTCACGGCTCAACGGCCGTCTCGGCAAGAGCCTCGAAGGCGACAACTTGATTGTGGCTCCGGATCCGGATGAAGAAGAAAGCTTATTCCCTTGACTTGCTTTAGTATCCAGCCGCAAGAGCATGACGTCTGTATATATTAGATATAAAGCGCATAGCTGTTTGGCTGGATACCGGATAACCGTCCAGGTACGATTGTAACGATTGACCATGATTTACTACGCGAGGGACTCGTTGAAAGCTAAATTTGAAAGTCATTTCGACTCTAAGTCAGTTTATGTACCTACTCGGCTCAAGATTTACGGCAACTACGTGGATTTGCTGAAGCTGAAAGAGTTCGACAGATGATTCAAAATATCTTGGGACTAGTCCTCCAGTAGCAATTAATCTTTAACACGGGCTATAACTATAAATTTAAAAATTTAAAACACCCCCGACACCGAAAATCCCTTCAACGATTACAAAATGCCTTACATCATTTTGGAAAAGAGCTTATAGTCTTACACTGCTGGACCGATATTAACCAAACATAGGTACGGAACGGTATAAACAAGGTATTCAGCTGTAAAATGTTTCTTTCTTTGGATTTTTCCTGTATGTTGGGTAACATACAGGAAAAATTTATCTAACACAGAATACGACACCATTATTATTTTTTATACTTACCCGTTAAAATATAGAACGATTACGACGAAAATAAAAAAAATTAAACAGGTAATTTTTTGACAGGAGACTATTAGAGACTAAATTTTTCAAAACCGGTCTCATTGTCAGGTTTATTCTGTCTCTTTCTCACACCTAAGTTTCTGTATAAGGCTAAGTATCTCAACCGCACATTTTGTTCGTAGTATTATATATTATATATCATATAAGGAAAAAACTAAGTCATTAATTTTATTTGAATGTGATGAACTCGTATTGAATCGACCAATCATATAACGTTACTTTTTGTTGACATCCTAACTTACAAACTTAAAGAGCTATTTAAACACTTATTTTAATTGATGGCGTGGTCTGGTGGGAGCCAGACTGGACTATTCCACACACTACTGACGTTGGTGGTACAAACCTTAACAATCCGTATTGCACTTTTTGACCATTATTTAGTCAAGATCTCTTAACAAATAACTCTCAGTATTAGTAACCGCTACGTAGAAACCGGCTCTGGTGGCAACTAGACGACGCGACGCTACGAACCGCTTGCTCAACACGATTATTATATACGGCGCTGCGAAGTATCGAACAATTGTATTGAATCGGTAACTTTATTATTAATACAATCAGATAAATACATATATCAGCCGCTACATAATGTCAATGTTGCGATCACCACCTCCATCAACCCCGATTGGACACACTCAGTCTGAATCTCATCTCAATGCCATACAATTATCCGACGTTTCTTTTGTAAATGTGAGTAGAAACAAACGCGCTCGTACGGAAATATTAGGACTGTCTTAATTGATTGGAAAAACTAATTTGATCTTAAATTAAATGAATTTGTAACAAACAATGCTCTTTTATAATAACATATTGAGAGACGGCACGGATTGAAGTATTTATTTGAGGAGGTTGTTATTTGTTATTTTAATACTTTTGGATAACATAATATGTTATTGATATGTTATGCAAAAGTATTAAATTGGAGCGCATATTATAAAACGGGTTGCCGATTAAAGAGATGGAGGGACGCGCGGTGACGCTCTCATAAGATACAAACAATGGCAGGTAGCAGGCAGATACCTATTTTCTTTAATGCTCCTGTAATTGTAGACTTTCGTTGTGATAGTAAAAAAAATCATAATGATATCCATGATATATGTCATCGTATGATTCTGAACATCGTTGGTTTATTAGAAATCATACTCGCGCTATTTTAAACTGACGAAAAAAATGCAAAAAGGGCTGCCAACTTTTTTGTATGAGAAATAAAGTAAATTAAAGTTGGAGAGTAAAAGAAACAGTAATTTAGAAAAATAAACAGCATTGTTTTTTAAAATAAAAATTGAAAAACATATTTTTGGAACTTCTCGCACAAATCAATTACTTACTAACATCTTTAAATATTTAGCCTCTCTACATGTTAAATCTTAATTAAAATAAATTAGAAGCAAATTTGGTTTAGGTGGGAATCGAACCCACGATCTCTGGCTCAGCAGTCAGGATCACTAACAACCAGACTAGTTAATAAGAATTACAATATTAAAAGTGAACAATATTTTAATTACTTTTAAAATGAAACAAATTTCACAGGGTTAAATAATTTTATTTATCATTACTAGAGACCGGATTATATGCATTTGCATATGAAATTGCATATTTACCCCATTCTCAGCGGAAGTTGCATATTATATCTAATATCTGATGAGTTTGATGACGCATTTTTTCCCTATATTTATTATATTTTTCGGTAGGTTACCCTATTGATAAGTGTAACAATAAAGCCTATAATCAAAATTTCGCAAAATACACACCACACAATATTCACTTATAAAAATATTTTGGATGATTGAAAACTATTCATTTAGAATACCTATCTACATAACTGATTGTTAATGTTTACAAAAGTGTTAAATAATAAATAATTTTTCGTTTTAGTGGGCGCTACAATAAAATACTACACACACCTTAAAACTATGTATAAATTTACCACTGCCGTGGTCAAAAATCGTAACCAACAAAGAAAATTAATTAGGACCTTACATGGTAGGCCGGGTAACGAAACCATAGCGCGATTTAATATTTCTGAGTACAACGCCGTCTATCAACAACAATTTGAACTAGACTTAAAGTTGAATTAAACATCACACATATCCTTCACGAAGGTCTACCTGCTTAGATCGCCTACTAACAAAAACAACCCTCCCAACTACCACTTTAATACTAGAATCTCACATAACAGATTACCTGCCCCTTGTCCTAATTGTTGAAAGCGGCCGGTGAGGCCTTTTCGTTACTTTTCCTATATTAAGACTTCAATTGATTTGATTTTGACAACATGACACTTTAAATTACCTATTCACGTTATAAACATTTTTGTAACTCACTTCTTCGTAAGTTGAAAATAGCGTACGGCAAAAGTCTGATTGATAACGAAGGGAAAGATACTAAAGCCTCATGGAAAGCCATAAAGAATTTAAAAAATATTAATAAAATTAAAGTGAGTCCTGTGGAACTCCTTCAAATATCCACAAGCCCACAAACATCTGCTAACTACGCCTGTAAATATTTTACTGATACAGGAAAAAGATTAGCTGACAAAATTCTAACTTCGTCTGCTACTCCACCTACTGATCTGCCCAATTACCTAAGTAACATAAAAAGTTCGAGGCAGATGTAGAAGCTATTATTTTGCGACTCTGTGTAGATTATGCAGTGGGATCGGATGGCATTCCCTCGCAGGTATAATAGACAGTCTCGACAAGTGCTAATCCCTCCCATCACTCATATTTGTAACCAAGCTATATGCACTGGAATATTTACCGATGTATTCAAGAAAGCTATTGTACACCTAATATACAAGAACGAGGATAGAGATTGTGTCAGGCACTATCGGTCTATTGCGCTACTATCTGCCTTTTCAAAAATTCTTGAGAAGATACTGAATAGTGCACTTCAAAAGTATCTTAATAAATATAATATCCTAGCTAAAAACCAGTACGGATTTCGTCAAGGCGTATCTACTCCAGACGCTGTACATGACTTGACGAGCACAATAGTTGAAAGTCTTGACAAGAAATTGAAATGCCTGTGTATTCATTTATCTTTCTAAGGCTTTCGACACGGTCTCTGTCCTCATCCTTCTAGCAAAATTAAAAAAAAAGTGGCATACGAGGCACAGCACATGGCACCTTTAAAAACTATTTAAGTGGTCGACAGCAATCTGTGAAAATAGAATACTATATGAGTGATGAGGAAATGGTCTCTTACAAAATTCCACAGGGGGGTATCCTTGGCCCAACTCTCTTCCAAATATACATAAACGACCTCTGCACTATATCGCTTCCGTATACTAGGATCATTACCTATGCGGATGATACGGCTGTATTAGTTTCAGGTCCCAGTTGGCAGTTGGTCAAAGAGAGAACGGAATACTCCCTTGCAAAGATAATGCATTGGCTCAAGGATAATTTACTTGCCCTAAATTTTGTACCCTTTTCAATAACAAAAATAAATAACCCACCAAGAGACTTTAGCATTAAAGTTCACACTTGTTCCTCCCAAAACAACTGCAATTGCTTTGAACTTACTCGGGTCGATTGTACTAAGTACCTAGGTGTGCAACGAGACAGCGGACCGAAATGGGACAGACACATAGCCCTAATGATAACGCGAACAAGGCGACTGATACACACTTTTAAAAATCTAAGAGATATAGCAAACCTAGAACAATTAAAATTGGTATATATAGCTTTATTTCAGACCATTGTTCAACATTACTGGGTTTTGCAGCAAAAACGCGTCTTAGGCTTAGAACGAGTGTTGTACTGAAGGTAAACTGTACTCAGAGTGCAAGCTCCTGTCATTTCGTCAGATCTTTGTGCTCAAAGTCATAATAAAGGAGCACACATACGCACACGCACACGCACACGCATACGCAGTAGAAAGACTTCAGAAATCATACATATCAGTTATCAAACATTATTAAATGCATTTTCCGGAATCGACTTCAGTTCTCGCCGCGAATTCTAGTTGATATCTTCTATCGACTGAAAACGGGTTTTGGAAAGTGAAAAAAGTCGGTCGAAATTTGGCTGAATGCTCTGAATGGTACCATTTCTTGTTTTAACGTCAGCGACTCGTGCTATTCCGTCTGCCCCTGGATACACCTTGACTATGCTTCGCAGCAGCCATTGAAGTGGTGGATTGACATAATTGTTTAACGCGCTCGTGTCATGGGAGACGCATCGGTTCGCAATTACTGATTTGTGGATAAGGTAAGACAGTTTGGTTCGTCCCATCAGAAAGTGGAAGGGGGTGAGACAGGTAAGATCTGAAGGATCAGCTGAAAGTGTAAAAATTACCGAAGTGGGGAGAGTAAGCAGGGTTAAAATGGAAAGTTACCTTATAATACCTTGTTCTGCGGCTGCAGCGCTTATGCTCTGATGATTTTGTGAAATAAAACTACCAATTACTCTCGCAGCTGGTTTTCCACTACGGGACATGAAACGGTTTAACGCCAATATAAACGATTCTTTGGTAAAATCTTTGGCTTTGATAGTAAAACACAAAAATACAAATATATTAATTATTTAATTTAGCTCCACATACCTTCTTGGTGCTTATCATCACTGCTCCTGCGTAATCAACGCTAACATGCAGAAATGGGAAATCAGCCTGTATGCGGGGTAAGGGTAGGTTACCCATTATAGTTGTAATGGATTTACCCCGGAAGCGTCTGCATATGACCCAAGTAGAAACAGTTTTTCGTGCTAGGTTGCGCCGTCCCAGGGGCCAACAAACCTCCCTGATACTAGCTAGAATCAGCTGTGGACCAACATGGAGTAATGAAGTGTGAGTTTCATCAAATATAAGTTTACAAATGTGATGTTTTGGTGATAACAAAATTGGATATTTTTTGTCATAATTAAAATTTGAGTTGATAACCTGCCATTTACTTGCATTAGGCCATTTGAATCAAGGAATGGGTGAAGTGAGGATAACCTGTGTTTAATTGATAAGTTGTTTTGTTTTAATTTTATATATTCGTCTGCAAACGAAGTTTGTTATGAAAGTAAACAAGTTTTTGCGTTTGTTATCTCTTGTGTACTAAGATATTATTTTGTTGTAATGTATGTTTTGTTTTGTTACAATTGTTTATGAACCCTAATATATAATATGCAGTTATACATAAGAGTTTGATAAAATTTGAATATTTGTAAATAAATGAATTAGTGTTACTTTGCGCAGTAGAACAATGCGTTGTGTTTGATGATGATGATTTTATGGTTTTCTTAGTTTCAGGTAGGTCAGTTGTGCTCATCGAGTCAGGCATTTTAGGCCAGTTACTTTCATCATCCCTGAGTAAATGTGGGTCTGAAAACCATAAGTTACTGGTGATAAGCTCATGTGCGTGTAAGCGCCTACTGAAAAGAACAGCTGGGTTTGTTGTGTAAGTACATAACGCCACAAATCGTATCCACAAACAACTGGGTTGTTAGAAGCAGCGTGTAGCCAAGAAAGGCGCTGATGATGTTCCTTATGTGACTGTGTTTAGTGCATAGTCATAGTCTTTAAGGGTTCACATGAATTAAATTTCCAGATAATTTGTTGGAGCACTCTTTGACTTTCGTTTACATCAGTTTGTCTAAACATTTTTTACTTTTTTTACATTTTTACTAATTATGTACTAGTGTTGACAAAAACGTAATAGTACTGACAACATCATCTTGTACTACAGGTCTTATCATTTGGCTGTCATTCAAGGAACGTTTAGTAGCAGTGGGTGAAGACGCGTCTAACACCACTCTCAATTTGGTGATGGTGCTGGAGTCACGAACAATACCGTGGGGTGTCCACCCCAGGGGAGTATGAGTGAGATGATAAGTAATCGTGTGTGTTTGAATCTATATATTCCTGCATAAATTGACAATATTGTTGTTTAAAATGTGGTTCCCTTTGAAATTTACTATAACTAAGAAGTCTGCGCTTAGCTTGAAAATACGAATTGCGAAGGCAATCGGGAGACTCTTTACTTTGGTTGTTCTCTCTAACAATGATCAAACACCCATAACTACATATTAGGAATATCCCAACGCAATGGTAACGTTGAATCTGCCGGCACTGCGACGTTCCGTTGTTTTTTTAAATAATTTTTCGTTAACGTCATGTTCATGTGTGATGACGTCACTGTTAGACTGTAAACTATCCAATTCCCAAAAACGCGTTAATTGATCCGAAACATTTCGTAAATAACGAAGAAACAATTTGAATTTCTATGAATTGAAGCTGGAATGTACCCTGATACTAACCATCCTAATTCTGTTTCCTGTAATACTGGTCGGCTTCTTCCTAATTGAAATTTTCCTAATTTAAGGACCTCCCAAAATATCTCTGCTCCTAATAGAAGGTCAATACATGTAGGAATATTAAAGTTAGGGTCTGCTAATTGTATGTGTTGTGGTCGGTAAGTCGATGTCTTCAATATTTATGAATGTATTAGAGATATTTTGTGATATTTGTTTGATAACCAGGCATGTAACATGTGATTTGTTTGGATTATGTAATGAATGAATGTGAATTTTTGGTTTGTTATGAATTGTGATTGTTTGATTTCTTAAACCTTCTACTGACTGACTGATTGGTACAGTAGTTAAGTTTACTTTTTTGCAAAATGTTTCGCTGATGTAACATGAAGTGCTCCCTTTGTCGAGAAGGGCGCGCTGTGTGCGTCATACCATCACTGCCTGTCACACCAACAAGCGTTGTTGATAACAACACTGAATTATTGTTGCACTGTTTAGTGTAGTAGTTGTACTAGATTGATTCACTGATGTGTTTTTTGTTTGTTCATTATGAAGTAATTGTTTTAATTTTTTGCAAGAAAAAAGAAAATGCTGTGCTTTGCAAACCAGGTATGTTATGCTATTATAATCATTATTTATTTTGGAATGAGCTAGTTTATGCACTTGAAGGACTTGTTTATGTTTGCTTTTGGAATCCTCGAGTGCCTCTAATACATCAGCTCGATTTTTGAGAAAGGTATTTAATTCAATGAGTGTAGGTAGGTCGTGTAATTTGTTTTTATGTTCTCCCATTTTGTTTGTGAAATACTAAATAAATAATAACTACGTCCCAGTGTTCTGTATGTTGTGCTAATGTATTAAGGGCCCTAAGATTTTTTATTAATTGTGTCGTCTAATTGTCTAAGCGCACTTGCTGACTCACGTTGAATGACGGGAATGCTAAAAAGATTGTAAATGTGACTATTGACTAATAAACGTGTATTTTTAGCCGAAATTTGTAAGGAATTCAAAATATCGGCTGCGCTTCCTTGTAATGAAGCATGTGAGTAAAGAAACTTTTGGATATTATCAAATCTTATGTCATTGTGAATTAAATTTATTCAAATGTGTCGCGATGCTCTAACCAGTGTTGATAATCTGTGGTAAACCTGAAAAGTGTGGTAAGTTGATTGTGGGTAACTTCACAAATGATTTTTTACTGCCTGTCCTATCTTCGTCCTCGGAACCTGTTACAGATTTGTACCGCTTTTAGTAGATGTGCAGCAGCTCCTGGCTGATAGCGAGATATTGATAAGAATCCCCCTCAAATGTCTCGCGTTCTCGTTGTTGGTCAACTGGAATTACACATGATTGTTTTATTAATGTTTGTATTTCATTATATTCGGTCTATAATTCTAAATAATTTTGATACCGAGCAGTTAAAACGAAAAATGGAATTTTTGTTAGTTCTAAATCTTTAATTGAGTTTAAGTATATTGTTAATTTTAATTTTATTACGTACCCTACATTTTTTAAGTAATGATTTGATTTATCGCCATCAATAGGATTTTCGTTATCCAAAGGCACAGTTAAGTATTTATGGTTAAGCTGAAAGGAAATATTATAAAAAAGGTATATGAAGAATGTGGAAAATGAGGTAAGAGTTAAGCGTGGTAAGCGTGGCAGCGGGGCGGGCCGGAGCGTCGCACCGGCAACACCTTATAGCACAGCACAGCACGACTGTACAGAAATAATGCACTAGTGTGGGCTGTAATTAGCAAATAATTAGATATATCAAGTCACGTGATCTGATAGAATAACGAGATCTGACCTCCTTTAATTTTCGACAATTGTCGAGAAGTATCATAATAACAAATAATGACATAGGTGATTGTTTTGTTAATCAGTTTGTTTTTAGCAGAACAATGTAATCACAACTTTAGTTGAACCGGGATGAAAATTGTAGGTTTGTAAGCATGCTGTGTTTCGTAAGTGTATCTTGACAACTCGTCATTGTGTGTGGGGGAGGGCGGCGGGGGGGGGGGGCCTCCACGTTTTTAAATTTGTAAAAGCAATATGTATGAATGTTTGAAATGTGGGAGATTGGGTGGGTTTTTCAAATCACGTAATCTGATAGAATAACTAGATCTGACCTTTAATTTACGAGAATTGCCGAGAAGTGTCCTAATAACAAATAATGACATAATTGTTTTGTTAATCAGTTTGTTTTTAGCAAAACAATGTAATAACAACTTGAGTTGAACCGAGTTAAAAATTGTAGGTTTGTAAGTATACTGTTTCGTAGGTATATCTTATTGACAGTACACAATATTATGACAACACGTCATTGTGTCGGGGGAGGGGGGACTTCCACGTGTTTAAATTAGGAAATAATAAGCTATATGTATTAATGCTTGAAATGTGGGAGATTGGGTGGGTTTACAAATCACGTGATCTGATAGAATAACTAGATCTGACCTTTAATTTTCGAGAATTGCCGAGAAGTGTCATAATAACAAATTATGACATAATTGTTTTGTTAATCAGTTTGTTTCTAGCAGAACAATGTAATAACAACTTGAGTTGAACCGAGTCAAATATTGTAGGTTTGTAGAGATGTTGCGAATATTCGCATCCGCATCGGCAATTGCAGAGCTTCCGCATCGATTTGAACATCTGTATCTGCATCCGCATCCGCAATAATCGATGCGGATATTGATGCAGATGCAGATGTACCACAAGTCGCGACAAGAAAGAAAATAGGCGGAGCCGGAAAAACGTCCGCGAGCGCTATGCACGTGTGTATTGACCAATAGTAACGAAGATTTTGTTCAGTGACAAGATTCAACGCGTTTGTTATTGTGTATGTATCATTTGTTTCTCATAAATCAGTCATAACGTGTTTAGCTAGTTGCGCTTATCATATTTGTTGTCGTTTCGAGTGTTATTGTGAAATTGTGAATATACACTGATCATTTGAAAGTGAATCGAAAAACATTGTAATGTCACCACCAACGCAAAGTGACATTTGGAATTATTTTAAACCAAAGAATTAGGGCCCAGGTTTCTGTGGGATCTTAGCGTGAGCGGAGTGTTGGGCAGATGCTAGTTCTTATAGAATATCCTAAGATCCGCATCCGCATCAGCGGATGTTATCCTTCAAATATCCGCCTCCGCATTCGCATCCGCGGCTGCAAAAAAATATGCACCCGCAACATCCCTGGTTCGTAGGCATGCTGTGTTTCGTAGGTACATCTTAATATGACATTATACAATATTATGACAACACGTCATTACATCCTCAGCTAGTGGGTATACCTAGTCCACATTTAAAACCAGAGAGACTCTGACACTGTATAATAATCAGCATCACATACTGCGTCTGGTAATATAGGATAGGCTTTTTTTTGAAGATCATGCAGTCAATCAATACGTTTATATTGTATTGAGCCTAAATGCGTAATTGTATTGAAAGAATGAAACCTTTGTTTCTTTTATCTAATTAGATATTGCTACTGCTAGAACGTTTTTATTTGCGGTTCTAAAACACAGATCACTAACTAGGGCGGGACTAACGACAAGACAATAACAGAACCAATTTACTTGAGTTTTCAGATTCAAAAACCTTGTAAGTGGTAGAAATTTTGATTTGGTGGTGTGATGATGATCCAAAAGTACCATCATCATATCATTATCATAGATACTTGCTACACAAGTAGAAGTATCTTTTTAAACATTTAGTTTAGTTTTCCATGGGTACCTAGTCAGTGGCGTAGCATGGCTTGGAGGGGCCCTGTATCAAAATTAGTTGAGGGGCCCAAATGAAGGGTAAAGATTTCTCACAAAAGAAACAAAACTGCTTTAAACGGGGGAATCCCGCAATAACCGATGTAGGATGTTGCCAACTTTTGGGCGCACGCTTAATCCGGGAAAAAAACCGGACAAGTGCGAGTCTAACTCACGCACCGAGGGTTCCGTAAGCAAACAAACTTGTATACCTACGTCCATCTCGAGAATCAATTCTTAAAGACTTTTGCCCGTTCTTTTCGAAAGACAAACTTAACTTTGCGGTTGCGATTTATGACAAAGTGAACAATCCAATCGCAAAATATAAGTTTGTAATCACAAAACCTTTTTTCTATGTGAAATAACAACAAATTAACGACTTTCGGATTTTTTCCTTCACTTGTGCTGTCAGACCTTGCTTCTTACCAAATTTCATGATTCTAGGTAAATGGGAATTACCCTATTGGTTTTTGACCCAAAACCTATAGGGTACTTCCGGTTGACCTAGAATTGTCAATTTTGGTTAAAACCAAGATCTTAGGTCAGCACAATTAAACGGAAAATTAGAAAAAAAATAAAAAAAGATGAAAATCAAGGTAAATTTTGGTACTTACAAGTTCGAAAATCTAAATTTGCCCACATCTTTTTATCGTGTTGACTCAGGACCTTGATTTTTATACACCTAATATCCTATAGACCTCAGTATCTGGTATAAATTTCAACTTGCTAGGTCCACCCGTTAATTGGTGATCATTAGTAACAATGACGGTCGTGTTCATTACCCAGCTTGGATGTTGAACATAGGATGTACGGTATGCATAATATAGTGTTCCATTCTGAACAACGAATAAATCAGAACGGAAAAAGACTTTAATAAACATAATATTATATTCAGTGCAATGGTGAATATGACACCATTTGGAAACTTGGCATATCAGACTCATAGCTTAAGGATCTCATTCCACAAACTATACCTATTGCTGTCGTTTGAATTGAATACGCCCATGTACCTATTTTATGATATTTTTGTTTTTCAACTCCTGTCTTGACCTTCGTAATCTTTACATATGATTACACCAGTGAGTAATATGATAGAACGTCCCCGACGACCTCCGTCGACAAACTATTGATATTCTCAGTCAACGGTTAGAATCACTATCGCAAAATGTGATTAAAACGAACTATTCTAACATCTTGACATTAAAATTAATGAACCTTGTTTACTGCAAAATAACTAGTAGCGGTCCAGGGTACATGTTTACAAGTTTATTTTTAGTATATTTTCGTAAGAAAAATTCATTGGGGATTAAATTTTCCATAATCACACCCTGGGTGGTTTAACTTGCGTATTTTGGGGTTTGGTGACGTAGTAAAGATTACGTAGTTAATTGGTGTGCGTTAGGACCACGGATGTACATCACAGAATTGAGCTGCTTTCCTACAGGAAATGGTACCTGTAGTGTACCTCAGGGTACCCTTAATGAAATTCAGTATACTTCTTTTGATAAAAATATAGAAAATAAAATATGTACACCCGCTATTCTAACGGTTAGGACTGCGGGTGTACATTTCTTTTTTCGTTTAGGAGATGCTTATTTCACTATTTTATTTTTGTTATTATGTGTACCTGCTGTGTATCTCAGTGTGCTTTGAATGAAATCCAATGTACTTCTTTTGATAAAATATGTACACCCGCCATTCTAACGTTAGAACTGCGGGTGTACATTTTTTTTCGTTTAGGGGATGCTTCACTATTTCTTTTTTGTTATTATGTGTACCTGCTGTGTACCTGTATATAAAAATATAAAAAAGGCAAAATGTTGATAAATACGACTACAACTCAGCTGTCAACTCAGCCGTTTTCGTCGGATAAGAGAGCTTTAAACGCAAATTAAAAAACTGATACGGCGCAACCTCCGATTCGACACTTCAACACTCACACAATAGAGAATGCGATTGTTGAGCGGAGCAGGTACTGGAAAGGGTTCCCTCAGCACTTGGGGAGGCCCCATCTAACGAAACTCGAGACTGAGAATGACAGAACAGTCACCTCAAAGTTCAAGATTCTCGCCGAAATTGATTTATGGACAGCTGTACGCATCACGAATGATAGAACTAATGAGAATTAGTGACATTACAACGAGAAGATACCTGAAAGCAGCGGACGCAGCTAAAGAACAACATCGATACAACATGTACCGGATTGTACTAGATTCCCTGGTAAACAATGAAACACCGTCCTCAGAGCGAGATGAATTTAATAAAAATATTTTGCCCCCTTATGAATAAGTTAGTGTAACACAACCATATAGCGATATATATACGCCATCTATAGAGCGTTTCGCCCACCAAAAGGATTTTTATCCTGTTAGTATTGCCAACCAAATAAACTAAATATACATTTTAATGTATAGCCTTCGTGAAAGTATACTTAAAAATGTTTAACTTTATGTTTTATCGGGGGTCGGGGAAATACCTACCAGCTCTCCACAGGTCCTTTCCAGCATGTGTTTCGACCCTGTCCCTTTCTGTAAAAGAGAACCTTACTCCATTCTTGACAAACACGCGAGACAAAAGTGCACCTGAATAGAAAAGGACGCCATCCCCGCTACCAATTGTCCAATTTAACCCAACAAACACAACAACAGACAAAACTTTCATCCCCATCACCTGGATAATTGGCAATCCAATACTGTGCGGTTCTCCAGAAAATCTAAATAATTGCGATATGGTAAGAAATATTTTTTTTTCTTTCTTCAAACTGGCAGTGAAACAATCCTTGCATTGCTTTTCGCCGAGTGAGTGTGGTTACCGGAGGCAGTTCCCCTCTCCCCTCCCCCTCTTCGACCCTTCACCGACTCCCACCTTAAAGGCCGGCAACGCGCTTGTGACTCTTTAAGTTGCAGGTGCCCATTGGCGGCGGTAGTCATTTACCATCAGGTAGCGCGTCTGCTCATTTGCCCCCTATAGCATAAAAAAAATTACCTATCAAGTCTAAACTCAAAGTAGGTATTATCATGTGATGCATGACGACACGGCGATGTTTGAATTACTCGTATCTACTTGCGCCCTACCTTTTTTACATGTTAAAAACCCCATAGATACCTTACCTTAGCCATGGGGTCCCATCTCTAACAAAAGAAAAATGGTTCAAACAAATATCAATAGATGGCGTTACGGGTATCGATTTGTTATTGAAGTTTATGGAAAATCAATATTAGGTCCTGATAAAAGTATTTTCAAATTTCATAAAATACCCTAAACACGGGAAAATTGAATAAAAGCTTCTTAAATCCAGTTTTCTTATTTTGACAAAATTCAATATTATCGTCGGTCCTCTGGCGGCAATTACTGGAACTACGTTGAAGTAACACTATAACAAAACCGTACCTATCGGTTTTGTTATTGAGTTTGTAGGTGTTGACTATTGATAGTTGGCCAAATTTTAACGAAACTGTATTGTTGCGTTATGTTTTTGCATTTTCTATTGTAGGTAAATTATAATTTCGAATTTCAAAGATACTATAAAAAAATTTGAATTAATTTTTCTCATTGTGTTTTACATATTTTTTTCATATTGTCAGAAGAATTAATAATGAACAGCTAAACGTATGGTATGTGTCAACTTTGTTATGTAGGCAGGTTAGGTATTTAAGTAACACACATTATGATTTGGCAAAGTAATTACTTACTTAACTAAGTACTTACACGTACTATCTATTTACACATTGCTAGTAGGAATCTTTCACCTCAGACCTCACTTGATTGCAGGGCTGCCAGATTGTATAATTGGATACAAAATTCGTATAATTCGGTAATCATAAGTATGCTTAGGGCTGCCATCCGTCCGGGTTTCCCTGGATTTGTCCTAGTTTAGAGGGAGTCCGGGAGGCGTCCGGGCGGGGTTTCCAAAAGGTGTCCGGGTAAAACCCGGACACTGTGCCAAGGGACAATTACAATTGTTAGATGAATCTTTAACAAGATAAAAATTTGAATGGAATCGGCGGTTTTTTTAAGGTATCCGGGAAAGAATCTCGATTTTACCCATGTGTCCGGATTTTTTTAAGTTTTTGTCCGGCGTCGGCAATTTAAGTAATGGCAGGCCTAAGTATGCTGTTTGTTTAGTAGATGCATTGTATAATCGGATACAATGTCATTACTGATGTTATTGTGTAATAAGTACGAACATACACATAGAGATACCTAAAACAAATCATGTCTGTGATAACCTGTTAAGTAATTATACGTTAAGAGCTATAACACATAATTGCATTTTACAAAATTAGGTTTTAATTTACGCACGACAACGACTAGGTTGGACTCGCGAGTTCCTGACACTGTGACTACCGCAGTGACTAAGCAATCATGATCCTTTTTCTACTATTAAATTATTTGTTTTACTTCATGTCTTAAAATATTATTAATAATGCGTAATGTTCCAGCCACTAGCTATGCGCCTACCGCTTTGCTCGTATAGGTTATGATAGTATGAAGTTTCTTATTTTTAAAAACATTAAGTAGGTATTTTAAATAAAATTATTTCCATAATAAAAATGTGATTTAAATTAATAAAAACATATATAAATATTTCAATTTAAAAATACCTATTGGTAATTAATCCAATAAGTATTTTTGAATTGTCAACGTTTTGAGTCAGTCAGAATAAGTCAGTCGTGAAGATAGTCTGTTCCAGTACGCAGATCCTATGGAGGAGAACAGGCAAGAAACTCCAAAGACACTCTCTTTCAACATGTTTTTTACAATTTCCTGTTCATCATCGTCAATCTTTTCGCTAATCCTCACTGTGCGAAGGTTGTGTGTTACCAGGGCCAGTTGTCGTCTAAAGGGTTGTTAGCCGAACGTTTGATCAGATACATAAACATTCTTGGTCAGCACCCCACAGCATTTTAACAGGTATTGAACTATCAAATCTCATTCACATAGACTATGAATCTTCATTTCTTAGCCGCGCCTTGCAACTCTTCAGCAGTTATTGCTTGTCAATCAAATCAAATCAATCAATCAAAATCAATCAAAATCAAAAATTCTCTGTCCCTCAACTTCGTAATTTGCTTCCTTAAACAATTATTTTTATGTTTTATTTATTAAAAAGAAGAAAAAGCATAATAGGAGTAATGAACAAAAATGAGAGATTCTTTCTTACGAGACTGTTTTCTTATGTCGTCGTATCATGAAACATTCCTATAAACTTCTAAGTACGAAAATTAATATGTTGTTTTTTTTTTGAAGTGAAAACTTCTTTAGCGGCGTTGTGCACTTTTTGGGATGGTTAAAAATTTTAAACTCGCATCAGGACACGTGACCTGATCGAAAATTCGTAAGACGGAGCCGAGTTTCTTATATTTAAAAAAAATAACATTCGAAATTCAAACATTTATGAGCGGCCAGGAGCGCAAAACTTCCAGTGTACCCTGTGTATACATTTAGATATGTTATTACCTACTTTTTCTTTTTAACCTAATTATATATATACAGATGTGTATGTATATGCAAATACATTGTGAAGTTGTTTTCACTTCTGACATACAGTCCTACTACTGACTGTTTTTTTTTTAAAATCATATGTTTCCTTTATTATACTCGTATATCGATTGCTACAAAGTAACATAAGATAATGATATTATAATTTTATTTAAGGCAGGTGTACCTTGCTTCATTTGCTTTTATTAATGTTTTATAATATGTAGTGACAAAGAAATCTATATATCACACCTCAAGTTAACTAAACACACTTGGACGCACAGCATGCCAAACAAATATGTTTGCATACTATACATACTTAATGCATACAATTGAAACTCTTTCGTACTTACCTATTAGATACATACATCGTTACAAACATACAGACATAATTATTTGTACATAACTTAAATTTGCATTTGTTTTCAAAAGTATGGCGATATTGATGTGATGCTTAATATATTTTTTTTATATATTTATTTATTTCAAAAACTTAACTATGTTACAGGTAATAGTTTGGCAGGTTGGCTATTATCTGTAACATAGTACTAAGTTTTTAAAATAAATAAATAAATTTAAAAGAAATATGCTGCTACTATTTAACTGTAGTAAGATGTTGTAATTCGAACTGTCATTATAATAATAGTCTATACTATTCATACACTCGAAATACATAACCTAAATTGAGTCAAGATAAGCTCTACATCCTACAAAATAATTGTTCAATATATAGAAAATAACCAAAACATACTTCCGTGATCAAAAATAGGCAGACGTAGTATACGGTTCACGTTCTGTTGTTTGGCGTTCAAAAAATCGGCACAGGTCTTACCTCTACAAGCGCAGAGTTCTGGGCAGTTAAAGGTTTTTAATTAGTTATTTAAAAAAATATACAAATACCTAATTACTTATGAACTAACGTTTATTCTGGTATAAATTGTTTGTAAAAATAATAAAGTAGTAAAGAGAAATTTACAGCTATTACGGATGCTATTACGGTTTTAAGTACCTAGGTTTATGCTTTTGATTGTGTTTTTTTTTCTACGTAATCCATACTACACGTATCAAATTTTGAGGCCGCTATGAACTATATTACTATTTCAGATCAGATACATTATTATACTTTTTTCATTTTATTTGTGTAGTGTCGTCGTGCAAATTATGTAAAACTTGCTTCGGCATTTTGACATTGTCTATAAAATTAAGATAAGTGAGGCCGCTATGATCTAAGCTAATATCTGTTGGTGTGGTGGTGTCGGTGTTTTCAATAAGTTTAAGTGCACGGTACGTGTTCGGTACACGTGACGTGATTGAGTGACGTAACATCGTACATTGTACAACACTGATTTTGTGTTTAATAGTACGAGATTTTGAATTGATTGATTTGATTTTTGAAAATAAGTTGTCCTTACTGGCAGCCCGGCTTGCTCGTGATCGTCGCGTGTCGCAGCGTCAATGCTGCAATGGTAGGTAGGTAGATTATCTACTTACTGCTAAGAGTGTTCGCAACGATGTCAAACGAGTTATCCGCATTGATTTTCTTCAAACAATATTCTAACCCAAGGTTTAAGGCAAACAAATATATTAGTTTGACGAAACTATTATCATGTCTGTGGTTTGACCATTAGTTTTACTAATATTTTTGTACATTGATGGGAATATAGTTGTTATGAGGTTGTACTAGAGCATAATTTGGCATGGGATACAAATATTACACAACGATGATCGAAGTGAAATTCGAGATCTGGTCGTATGTAATAATAAATATATTCGCGGAATATAAATAATGCTTACCGGCTGTAATAAATAATAGGTTTTACGTTTGATTATTTATAAGTAATAAGTTATTTTATCGGTTGTCTAATATAAAGAACACTCCTACCTGCTGATTACATACTAATTATCGCCATCTATTGGTTGCGTGTTTATTAGTAGGTAAATATTTTTTTCCATTCATCGCTAGGTGGCTCTAGCTATCTATCGCGCTGCTAGCGGCATCCAGCGCCTTTGTAGGCTAAAAAATAGTAGCCCGCGGAATTGCCCGAGTTAGGAGAGTCGCATTTCGTTGTATGGGATGAGGTATCTGTACTAGTATAGTATTATTTTATCTGTGCCTTAGCTATCGATCGCGATCATGCCGTATGTCCCGTACCTAGTACCTATTTGCTATTACCAATATTTCATGCGCACTATCAAAAAAGCTATTTCGTTATATTTTCCGTAAAGTACTTTATTCTGATTGAGTTATCGCATCCAGACCCTCAGCTGTCAATAGGTGTTACAGTTTAATCAATTTAAATTATAATTATACTATGTTGTTTGTAGGCGTTGTAGCACACGTCTGTTTATCTAGTGTAAGGTTTTGGGTAGTACGAAAAAACATTTTTATGTGAAAAAATTTGCCTTTCTTAATATCAAATCGTCCCAAACATTTTCTTCACTGAATTTATGAAACAACTTGAATAAAAGTTAACCTATAACTAAATCTAACATTCAGTTAACAATACCTGTTAACGTCTGTTTTGTTATAAATAGCTTTATGTCTCCGAAACTCGTGACTGCGCTCGTCGTAAGTATAGAAATAAAAGCAGAACTTAAATTAGTTCCAAAGACACTCACTTCACCTGTTTTGTAAGATGATGCAACAGAATACGCATTTGTCATCAGCACAAGGGTGAGATACCTCCTGATATTATGTACTGATCGACACAAGCAGGCAGTAGATTTTGGTGTTTTCAACTAATTTACCTCGACAATCCAGTACATGCTGTGGGGTCTATTTGCGTTGGTCTATGATTTTTAACAGTAGCTTCAATTTAACGTTCATAAATGTCACTTAGTGTCTTAATTGAATAAATGATTTTGAATTTGAATTGAATTTGAATTTGAATACTTTGTATGTAGTATTATTTTGCCCTATATGGATTTGACAAGGAAAATTTCTACCCACATTTTTGTTAAAGTTCTGCACGTCTGTCCGTTTCTTTAACTCAACATAAATCAGCACTGAACTCTGTATCTGTCTATAAAAAACAAATCAAAAATTTACTTTTTAATGTATTGTTTTTTAATGTAATGTAATGTTTTAAAAACATTACCATTAAAACAGAAATATAATTTACTATACTTAGTGCTTTTATGTTCAAAATTTGTATGTATATTTGTTCATGTGTAATGTGTAAGTATATCATGTTTATTTACACTCATCCGTCGTACACTTATCATATATTCATTCATGTCTTTAATTACTAAATCACAAACAATAATAAAGCTCTTGTATCGCGTAGTAGAGAGTGATTCTGCACGATACATCGTAGTAATATCGATGATAGCGTGTTGAGTCAGAGGCGTCAGAGCTCGAATGTTGATAATGTGGTAGCCGTGGTAGGTAGCTCGATTCCTTTTCACACCAACCGGCACGCGTGGGTACTTATAACGGCGCGCCCGCCAGTCACAGCCACTCCATCACGCTCCTCGCTGCATTACTGAGCTCGCTTAGCTGAATTTTTTTTTACAAGTACTTGTACGTCTTTCGGTTGATTAGAAGTCGTATCTAGTAATTATGAAGTTAGGGTGGTTGGTATTTTTCTTCATCTGCGCCATGGCGACTGCCATGATTCCCAAGATGAAGGTGAGTAAAATTTTAAAACAGTTACTTATTTTGTGAAACAACAGGATAATATCAAATGTATACTTTCATCCATATTTTTGGTGACGATTTTAATAAGTGTGTAACGTATACAAAACCTGCAAATCTGATTTTAAAATACCTTTAAATCTATTAATGTTTCAATAGTCAATGTGTAACTTGGTATAAAGATTTACCTTGGTGCTAACAAATGTAAGTAAGTTTCTTTGTGAGTGCAAAAATATTTTTGAGAAAATTTGCCATTCCATTCCTTAATGGTCGTTATAAACGGACAATTTGTTATGCAAAATAATGCTAAGGAAGAAAACGTTGACTATTGACAAATAGCCACCTACGTGTAAGACAGGGAATATTTTACTTTTCCTATATTGTTTTGTACCACTTGGTAACATTTCGTCATTGGAATGCATACAGATTTTACAAATTTATTTGAATTACAGATACATTAACATAATCAAAGATCACATACAACATTCTAGATAATGATATGGGTGTATATTCTAGATGAGATGGGCGATAAATAAAGAATAATGTGATCTAAGTAATAAAATGGCAACAATATGTGGGTAACGGTTAACTTATAACGAGTTGCACTTCCTTAAAAACGAAAAACATATTAACGCGAATATTTAGATGAACACGCACGTTATACGCAATAAACTAACATTCTACGAATCTGATATGGAATCTTGTCTGACTTTTCGTCGGTTCATTAAATATATCGATAAGATGAGCATCAATAAATCACATTGGCATGTTTACTACATTAATGAGATTCTTGTATAATGATTATTATGAAGCTTTAATGTTCATTATTTTAACGCAATTATCTTTGTTTCTATCACTGTATAATATAAGATAATATACTCTTCTATTTTTCTAAATCTATTTTATTACTCTTTTTATAAGAGCACAATATGTACCGATGCTTATCTTGCGCATTTGACTTTATGGTGTCTGGAAACTTTCTACCACATATTTATCATACTCCTACCATAGAAAACTGAATAGTTACACAGATAAATCACTCCCTACAAAAAATCCATACCGACCGTTTAAATTGACCACTCTTTCCGGTCACCGACCGCTGCATGCGAAAATGAACTGAAATGTTCGTAACCAAGATTATTGTTGCCTCGCAATAGTGCACGGCCGCGTGGCCGTAAGTGTAGGGTTACCTCTTTTGATGTCAATTTCAATATGTAAGTCGGTAATGCTTATTTTTCATTTCAAATGTTTTATTAATCAAAACATACACGCTTACTTGTTTTTTATATAATGATTAATAAACTTTTCTAAAATCTCAACTTTTCTAAACTTTATGGTGGAAAATATTCTAAATCTTACAAAAAGTTTTAATATGATCTTGAAGGAAAAGAGGGCAAATAGGGTCAAAATCCAATTTTTTTCAAATTTGATAAATAGTGCTGCCGGGCTTTTTTTCTTTTACTGGATCTAAATCCATATCCAAGTCATAAACTACTAGAAACCATCCAACCAACACGACACTCGTTAACTTTAAACCGCGAGGTGTTCTACCCTTATACCCTGTTAATAAAAAATGTAAAATCTTGTGAATAAGTAGATACAATCTTTATTTGAGACAGATATTTTTAATGTAAAAATTCAATGCAGCAAAAAAAATATTGTGGCGTTCTTTTATTTATTAATTCAGAATAGATCAGTCACTTCGTAGTGGGTAGACGTTATGTTAGGTTTCTAAAGTCTTAAGTTAATAAATCATAATTTTTTTACATGGATCATCGGACCGGACCGGCTTCTGATCTAGTAGTAGGCTGACAGACTGGCCCTCCAGGCATTCATGTTTTTTAAAGAACTTTTCTAGCAGCTTCTTGTGCTGGCTCTTCGCGGTTGCGAGAAAGAAAACCTTAATATTACTGACGTCCCAGTAGTGGCGATAAGGACAGCCCATTTATCGGTCACCGGGCCAGAGAATTATGGTACGTAGGTACGCTCGTATCTCGCGCCCGCTTGCATAACAGAAAACTAAAAATGAATAAGGAGAAATGGGAAAGTACTATAATGTATGTGGGTGAACACGCATACTAGTATGTAGGTATGGTATAGTATGCACATAGTAGTTTCTTAAATTTATTTATTCCGATGCCTGGCTGACATAATAGTCTAATAACGTTATATTACCTTTAAAGTATTTTAGGTAGGTACCTACCAAGAATTCTGCCTCAGTCTTTTTTCTGAAAATTAAAGTAGTCCATAAATAAAATTGTAACTACGCATGTAGTAAATCTGTTTATAGATGTGACTAACGTTTACGAGCGTCGCGACCAACCGCCAACTTTTCTTCATTGAAAACATTGGAAGGTGCTCTTTACAATTTTTTTTCTCGTAAACAGACAAATATACCATATGAACTCATTTGATCATATTATTTATTGCGTCGTAATATGAAAATTTTGCAATACCTGTCACGGCTGTCACTATAATACATAATTATATTAACACTGAATAACGCAGACCTTTGCTTTTTAAAACATAAGTTTATGAATATACCATAAAGAGCCATAAACTAAATAAAAGAAATATTTTTGATAAAAATATCGACTTTGCTTGCGTAGCTAATGTGGATTGACTCAGTGTCGTCGTCTGAAAGGGTTTAACTTATTACAAGTCGGTCCCCAAATGGCAACCTATATTGAAATAGGTACTTGTACTATTATCGACTTGATGAACAAACACGATGTGTTTGGTCGGGGCACTCGGCTTAGTCCTTGACATAGAAAAAAAATTAGGTAGGTAGGTATGACTACCGTTGAAAGAGACGTACCTATAAATATGTATTACCTATGTATTTCGCATAATATTTCAGCTAAAGAGATAAATCCAACGGGAGGTTTCAGGTGAGCTTCAAGAGCACATATTACATGTAATTTTTTATTATTTTCTAATTGTTGCACATTTAATATTATTGTCAAATATAAAAGAAAACACTCTTATTTACAGTTGAAACCTTTTGAGTCTCAAATATATTTAACAATACTATGGCACGTCACATAATTCTGGATTACAACGTACCTACCTACCTCCATAATTATGATAAATAATAGCCTGCAATTACTGCCAACAAGCAACTGGGCGATTGCCTTTAGGGCAATCAATCGCAGCTGATAAAAAATGGTGTCGATTTGGATTTCTTAAATTTAGTGGTATTTCATTTCTTACATTAGTCATTCATTTCTTAATTACGGTGGAGGTCAAAGCGGAGTGCGGCGGCCAGACCCGTAATATAGCGCTTGCACATCCAGTCGATAATAACACATGAGTTTCGATATAGGTTGCCGTTTGGGGGCCGACTCATCACTAATTCGGCTAGACCCTTTAGTCATTATGCCTTGTTTTGAGCATTCTGTATCCTCTAGCGGTGACCGCTTACTGTTCAAAGGGTTCTTTTCGCAAACTGGACGAGGACAAATCTTCGAGTTACCTAGTTTCAGAGTCGTGCTTAATTTCGTTTCTTGTGGCCAGCGAGCACAGGTTTGCTGAAAAGCTATTTTATAAAGGACGTAGAGCACAGCAGATTTCCAGCGGTCTCGCCCTACAGAGGACTGTAATGTTGTATTTTTGCTAGTGATTGGGTTCGTTAAATTATATTTTTTTTCTTTCAATTGGTACTATTGATAAAGTGACATTTTCCTGCCCTGTTATAAACAACTTTATAAATTACTATTTTGAAACCAAATAGAAATTATTGAGAGAAATTAAAGGTGGTTTAATTAAATCACAATTTCAATTAATTAATTATTGAATTTCTAATAAAAATAATAAAGGTAGATAGAGTAGTAGAGGTAGGTAAATAAACGTCACACGTATTTCTTCGACGACGGTTAAGTGCAGAATGACTGATTCTGCTGGATTCTGCAGTGCAAAATCCTTTACGGCGCGCTCGCACGCCGGTATTTATACAGCTTGTTTTTGGCGGACTGACGGTACCTACTCCCCTCTTAAAATTGGCCAAAGGGCCGTATGTTTTAAAAAAATATGATATTGCTCACATGATTGTATAAAGATAGTTTTTTAATTCTAAATCGTGGGAGATTTACTTACAGTCGATACAGCCAATACATTATGTTATGGAGTCATTATTCGATTAGTGACATTCGGAAAAATTCTTCACATGTTCTTCTAATATCAGCGTCGACTAATCGGATCTAGTTGTTAGTAAAATAAATATTTCTAAGTCTAGAGATCTAACGTCACCTATCGTGCGGGCGGCCTCGCCATGGAAGGGTGATATCTTTTTCCTGTAACTTTACCTTTCTGGCGCCTCTTTGGCACAAATTGCCAACTCTCAAAACGACCCACACGGTCTTGTTCTCGAACATGAACTAAAAATAAACCTCTGTTTAATCTACTTACTATTAAAAAAATGCGTGTATCGTAACAAAACTAATATTCTTTAAAGTTCGCATCCCCTGGTAAACGGCCACGGCGAAATAAATAGGCAACAATATTTTGCCTATTTATTTCGCCGTAGATAACCCATTTTTTTGAATTGATGCGGCGCAATAACCTAAGTAAACAAAACTAACGGGTCAATCACCTACATACCGAAGGCCGAATGGTATTTCCTGTTTACACGCTGCATTGCGAGCGTGGAACATCGTGACAGTTAGTATAGTAGCGTCTTTAGTGGGTGGTTGTGATTCGCACAGAGGCGAGGCGGCGCCGCGTCGAGCACGCGCACGCGGCGGATACGCTCAAGGACGCACGCTACACATCGTACGATCTAGTGGCATCTTGGCGTACAAAATCGTGACATGATGTAACTCTTACAAGTACAACAAGTAAGTAAGCTCGGAGAGATGATACCTATGGGCTAGTAGGGAGCACTACGACTAGAGGTAATAGGGATAGTTAGGGTTGATACGATTTTTGTGTCATTTAGTGTCGTAAGTCAATCGGGAATAGGTATTTGTATATATGCTGTGTATGTACTTAAAAGTAGGATATTTTATTTTAATAACACATTCTACCTAGTTAATTATGGCTTAAAATGTTAAATAGGTCACATAAGTGAAGTTCAGTTAAAGTCAATTAGGTAAACTCCTTAGCCTAGTGGCCCCTGGCTTGCATCGGCTGTCACAAGTTCTTTACAATGACAAGAAGAATCACCTAATTAAATTTGTTAAATATTTGCCTGGTAGAGGTTTGGGATATTCCATTGTGCAAAACTCAAAAGCGGCCTAGTGGCCCGATATAAGGTCAAAACATAGATACGAACTATACCCACCTTCGGCCGTCTCGTTTCAACTTTAACCAGCTAAAAGGTAGATCTGATCAAAGGGACAAGATCTAAAGATATTTTGACGCTCAACAACAGTCTTCTAGATAATATTGATATTCTATCGGATTTAAATTTTTCTGTATCAGCGTCGCTATCGACCGGCAGAATTATACCTACCAACATATTTTTCACCTTCAGCAGTAATATCGCCAATTTTTTCACATCTAGCTTCAAACGAATCCGCTCTAAACTCGAGTAACAGTATTCCAGTAAGACTTTAGCAAAAAAAAAAGGCCGAGAAGGCTAAAAAAACAGAATTAACTGAGCGACGGAAAAATAAAGACTTAAGATAAACACTTTAAATACACAATGGCAGGATATAAATAAAGAAAAAGGAAGGATTTTACGTACTGTTTGTGAAGAAGAATTGGTAAGCGACGTTGAAGAAGATACTCTGAAATATAAGTTGTGATAAATGGCCGAAGCGGTGTTATTTTTAGTATAAGTACTGTGAAAAGAAAAGACGATTTTAATTATGATCACTGTGGTGTCATAATTGATTGAGATTCTAGATCAACGAAGCAATAACCAAGTGAAGTACCAGCATTTAGTACCTGGGAGACCGATGCTTTTTGTAAAATCGTTATTTTTTATTTGTAAAGTTGCATTTTTACAGGGCATACAACTATGCAGTTGAACTTAAAATGCAAAACTGTATCAAAATTTCATCAAAATCGTTGGAGCCGTTTCCTAGATTCAGAATATATATAAAGTATTGCGCGTTTTGTATAGATTAACAAACATGTTTATAATTCGATTACTCATAAAATTCTTAAGTTACAAGTTTGTAAAGGTTTGTACGCACTTTATACATTACCTAGTTGATTTACAACAATATAAGATTTTATCATTGTTACTGGGTTTGGTTTAATTTCAAGAACCTTGATGTTGCTTTAATGTGATCGTGAGAGATCTAGATCGAAAGAGAGAGGAGAGTAGGAGAAAATACATTAAAGACAATAAATAGGTTTGAAATTTACTAAAAGCGCTTTTTATACATATATTGTAAACGGCTGTTTTATTTATCTGCCTGGTGCCCTTTCAGCTAAATATAGGCCGATATAATGCCGTAAAAAGACCAATTTTGTCGCACCTAGACAAGATGCAAGAAAAATTTCTGAATTCCGCAAATAAAATGGGAAATTATACATAAACATTATAATGAATAATTAATTAATGCATAACTAAAATATCACATAGGTACGTAAGTTAAATGTAGAAAAACGATGACATGGCCGATATTAAGGTGGCTGTACTCTACTTTCCTTTACAAGTTTAAAAGATGAACACTATCGTCGCGTCGCATCGTCACGTTGTTGGTACGATAGATGTTAACAAATCTGCGTTTTATTTAATTCTCGGTGAATATTTAGATAAATATTCCCTACTTAACAATAGTTTCTGAAAGTCTGACACAATAATCATTGACGCACGTAGGTACTTGATAACTTGCTTGCCCTTTGCGACAATGTTATCAATTCTTTTGCAGATAAAAAATTACTTGTGCCCATTTATTTTTCTCTGGCGCGTGTACTATCGTTTATTATGACAGACATCGATCAAATAAGTACATCGTTTATAGTAATTTATAGTCTGCCTGTATCTGCGTCACTCCAGATTTTATGTTTTTACTATTTATTTAGTTTACTTTTTAAATTTAGGTTTCGATTCTCTTATGATTACAAAGTAATACACACCAAATTAAATAGGTATTGAAAGAATTTCTTCATCAGAAGATAACTAACAAAGTAGATTTAAATGTCGTCAATGTCGTGCCTCAATCCCCAAAGACTGACATATTATAGTTGTAAGTTCTGAGACTCGGTTGTATAAAATAAGTTGTCCCCACTGGCAGCCGTGTGGCTGGGTCCACCTAAGATGCAAGTAATGAGGACTTCACGTGACAATGCCATAGGAACTTGTTTGCCTCATTAATAATTGTTTCAATAAAAACATTGTTTCAGCGTTCGCAGCCTACTGAAGGGGGGAGCCATGTAGAGATCTGTGCACGTACCACACCCTGCGCCTGGTCTATATACAATCCCCACGTGAAGAGAGTAGAGATAAACCTCACTAATACATAGTAAGAATAATACCTCAACCTTACATACAATATTTAGTGTATCTGACAATTGAACTCTTACTTAAATCACTGAAAGGAGATGCAGTTACAAAAATTGATTTAAAGTATCCGTTTACAGTTTGAATTTCCAGGTTTCTCACCCCCGTTTCTCATAAAAGCATATCGAATGTGTAAAGTTAAAGATTTTAAATGTAAAATGCATAATTTTTCAACTTGGTTTTTATGGATTTTCGCAATAACCGCTTGAATAATTCAAAAAAATATGTTCGATTTAAAACAGAGGTAATACCTGGAAATTCGTCATAACGAGTCATAACTTTTAAATGGGTAGTTTATTTTTAATTATTTTTGTAACTGCATGCTAGTCATGCCCTTTCGGTGATTTAAGTAAGTCTGGCTCCTATGTTATACCTTTCAGGGTATCAGCTGACAATCTTTCCACCGGGATACAGCCAACTGACATTTGTATTTAATATATAAACTGTTTCTTATAAATTTTCAATTGAGAAGAAATCACTGAACGTATAAGTACATATTTTTTTCACGTTCATTGACCAGCTGACGTATAATCCACCACTCAATAGTCAGCTGACTTTTCTTTTTCTTCAAGATATTGGGTTAGGTATAATTTGATACAATTCTCAATCGGGAGGAAATTACTAAAAATAATATTTTATTCTAAGGGCGCGGGAGCCGCTGCTGACGCTCACGAAGCTTCATGATACAACATTCGGAAGCATTTTATGAATTATCGCCCGAGAGGAAATAACACTAACGAAATTTGTACCTGGCTCCGTAGACTATAACAATTTCACGTGGCAGAGTATAAAACGATCATATTTATTTGTTCATTTCTCTCGGCAGTTGTACATGCGGTGTCGGCACAACCTGCCAGGTGTACGAAGACGACACGGGGGTGAGCACATATATCTTCCGCTGCATGAAGCCGGAGAGCTAGCGCACACGCATGCGAACGCCGCTCTATTCGTCGACGTCGCAAACTCCTCTGAACCTACAGCGCCATCACTTCACAACATAACTGACTGATATTATTGACAATAAGTCGTCCCGACACATCTTAGGCCATGACCTTTTACGGGGCTGAGTGGTAAATAATTTTCTCGTTCAATCTAATCATAATCATTACATAATGACACAGGTTTCTTCCTGTCTGACAAAACTTTAAAATTTCAACACAATCTGTTTTGTATACCGTAGTCCATGAACTCTTTTCTCTTTGGATCTACGACTTGGTTCTTTTATGACCATGGAGACTGATACCTCTGATATGTGTAACGCGTAGGATTTACATAAATAGTGATCGTTAGTTAAATTAAATGTTATATAATATTAATGTTATATTATTAATACTGTTAACTTAACATTACCAAGTTACTGTGAATCACATCACTTGAGTTGAGTGTGTGATAGTAAATTTAAACTTTCAGAGTAATATCAATATAGGTACTTACAATGATTATTTATTTATATTTAACATTTTTTATAAAACACATTCTGCAACTGTACGAATCCGCCTCAGCCTAGGCACATGTATTATTTCAATTGTATTGGTAATTCACTGCTTTATTCGCCTCGCTATAAATTCTATAATGATAACAATAAAAGTACTTACTAGATATAGTTTAAAATAAGTTAATGTCATAAATAACCTGCCGATCGAGAAGGACTAGCACGTCGTTTTATAGTTTCATTTTTTTGTATTTTTTATTTATATGAATGCAAAGTGAAAACAAATGTCATTTTAAAAATAAAGTATCATAATAAAGTTGATTTTTTTAGTTTAGGATTATATTGTAAAATGTAGTACTTTCAAAATAAATGACTTAATGCTACGCTTGTTTTTCATATTACTCCCCTCCCCGTCTTATATCACGATTTATATCCCTCTTTCAATCGAGACGGAAGAGTGTCGATCGGTACTGCGTTTTGCCGATTTTCAAGTGCACAACTGCACACCAAGAAATCTACTCGTTTAGACGTGTAACACACGTAGCTATAGCTACTTCACTTCGTATGTTATATACGCCTTATTGTGATAAATACAAATCCCAGCGAAAGCTTAGTGCAAGTATTTTTTTATACCACGTCTGTGCCAAACAAGTGCAACTACAACTTCATTCAAATCGTACACACGAGGCAGTATGCACATTGAAAAAAATACTTTTTACGCATGATACACGATCTTACTGACCTTAGACACAGTATATGTATATACAGTGTTGTGACTTTTCTTGAAATAATTACCTACAGCCGGAGGGTACGTAAACACGCGATAGGGCTGCCCATAATTTCATCTACCTACTTGAGTTTCTTTCTAGTTTTGTGATTGTAAATGTTATAATTTATTTTTATTATATGATATGAAAATTCGTTGTGAATGAAATGAGTAGCAGGTAGGTACCTACCATTTTTTACTTTCAAAATCATTTCAGAATGATATTTCGTCTAATTCAATACCTAATAAATGTAAGTAGCTAAATACATAAGTAAATAGATAGCTTAGCCTAGGAAACTGCCTACTAGTTTTTTTAACGGTGGAAAAAACGAAATACCTACCTATTAAAAAAGAAACAAATTACGTACTAGTAGGTACATAAAAATTTGTTACCTTTCGGAGTTTCCAAGTAATTTAAAAAATGTTATCTCTGGGTGCGTTTTTGAAGAATTCAAGCAACCAAAAATAGCACAATATAGTCTATAATTTCTATTTGCCATATTAAGCACTTAAGTATTTGTATTTATTTCAATGCAATACACAAATCGCACGCTTACTGCGTTCGTTCTTCACTGCGGAGCAGTCACGATTGTTTGTGTACCGAGTGTATACCGAACGCAAGGCGTGTAGGTATGTCTCGCGATCCGACCGTTTGTATGAAGATACCATACTGTATATACATTATACTGTGCCTTAGATATGTAGATATGATGTTATTGATAAAAAATCTATGCGTTATTCTCAGCTGTATCGTTATTAAGTGATTTTCATTCGTTTAAATTATTTTCACTTGTATAAGACAAATAGTGCAATAGGTCATTTCAGGTTAGTTTTAATTAAATCTTAAATTTTATCTACTTTACCAGAGATTTTTATAATATCTCGAAACAAAAATCAATCTCTACATATAAAACTCTTTATCCTGAATGACTGACTGACTGACGGATCAACGCACAGCCTAAACCGCTGATCGTAGAGACCTAAAACTTGGAGGGTGTGTTGTTTGTATGACGTAGGCATCCGATAAGAAAGGATTTTCCGAAATTCTTAAAGAATTTAGTATGGGAACACGTGTTTGCTTGGCCTGATCAACTTCAAGTTGACAGTAAAAGTCACGACGTCAATCATGCGACAAGTGAGGTATATGGCGTTAAAATATAAGACTTTCATAATAGATGGCGTTATAAGAAACTATACTACTATATCCACATATATTATAATTTCATGATTGTACATTTCAGAATTTTGTGAAAAAAATATTGCAAGATAGTGTAAAGAATAATTACTATACCTATTGTTTTACAGTATAAAAAATATTGTAATTAAATATTACAATACAACAATACAATATAACAAAGGAAATAAAAAAAAATTACAAAAACCTGCAACGGTTATAAATTATTAATACAATACAATGCCATAATATATGGCGTTATAATAAATGAAAAAAAATGTTTGAGAATTTTATATTATTTAATTATCTTCAATTTTTCGTAAAAATAAATTAGTAGTATTTTCGTACACAGTATGTATTTTTTTTATTTATAAGACTTAATAATATTTTTTTTATAAGAAAGTAGTTTGAAAATTTATCCCTTAAAGGGTCAAAATAGGGGTTCATCCCCTTTGCATGAAACTTTGTAATTTTTGCAAGTACTTCCAAAGCCTTAAATTGCAATCTTCCGCTGGCATGTAATAATAGTTCGACCAGTGTTTCGCCTCTAAACGGGGCCGGGAATATTCCCGGGGCATCCCCGGGAATATTCGGCAGCAATGTAAAATATGTCTATGACAATTCTATGAGGTTTATCCTCGGCGGTGGACATAATTTTGGTCTACAAACAGAGGGTGACTGGTAACCCATCAGTCACCCTCCTCAATTACTACCTAACCCCCACGGGCCATCACTTCACCGGGGCCAAACAACAAGGTGGTATGTCAGACTCGAACCGACTAAAACCACACTGTGTTTCGTCACCCGGTCTTATGGCTGGAGCCTCTGGTGTACCCTAAATTTGTTTACCTACACTCTACGATGTCTGATGTCCGCCACGTCGCGGGCAAAAGCTAGTATATAATATAATACAGTCAGTATTACAGCTTTCAATTTACAATATTTGAGAGTACCTCAATCATTACTGTTGGGGTAATATCCGGGGCCCACAAGCTGTCACTCTCTTGTAAGCATACCGATTGGGTCGAATCATTAGTTTAATTTAACTCATAAGTAAGTAAACCTCGAAGTAGCTGTACTTCGAGGGAGATGCGTAAGTAACCACCTGAGGCCCCGGGGCTAATTCATCGGATGGGGCCTCCCTTAGGGTGCCACAACACATATCTATTGATGATAGAATGTTCATCATCATTTGGTACCACAGCAATCAGTCGGAAAAAGCTACCACACCAGTGAATCGATGATGGCATCGATCGATTGGTGTGGTGGCACTCTTAGTGTAATAAAGTTTGAAGGTTCTTTTTTATAAATCACTAATTAAAGTGACAGGACATTGAAATTGTAAACAATATATTTCATTGCAAGGACCCGCGATCTCAGTTGATTCGGGATCTTTCTTTCGGGATCTTGGAAACATCAACCCTCGCAAATTCCATCAAAATTACCTTTCTCTGAAGAGTTTAAGGAAATGCAAGGCTGATGGACTTTAAACGACTTTAAAAAGGAAGAGGTTCTCAATTCGACTCATTTTTGTGTGTTTATATTACCTACGCGATAATTCGGTATTTGTGAACCGGTTTCGATAATATTTTTTAGTTTAGTTTTTGAAGAAAAAATATTCCACTCATCACCAAGAATCATGAAATTTGATAAGAAGCAAGGCCTCACAGCACAAGTAAAGGAAAAAAGCTGAAAATCGTTAATTTGTTGTTTTATTACATAAAAAAATAGTTTAGTTGCGTTGACTTAAAGCTTGATTTTTGAAATGAAAACTTCTTTAGGCACGTTGTGCACTTTTGCTATAGGGAAAAAGCACTGAACTCGCACTGTCACGTTAATAGTACATATATAGATCCACTAGAGGGCGCTAATTTAAACATTGAATTCTTCAGCTCCTTATTATTTAATCTTTAAAAATATAATTAGTTCAATAAAGTACTTATTGTGTGCGCAATTCATATGGTAAAATAAACAAAAACATAATTGTAATTAAAGTGAAAATTTATAACGCCTATAGCGAAAACCTTTATTCAAAATTTCGTCCGAACGTACATCGGTTTGATGGATGTCACTAGTAGATGGCATCACTTTCTTCAAAAATGAACACTGATCGGCAACTCACAATTACTTATTAACAATTTTTGAAGTGACAACTTCTTTAGGCACGTTGGGCACTTTTGGTATGGGGAAAGAGCATTCAACTCGCGTGACCGTCACGCTCAGACGACAGATGTGTCAGTTATGTTTTCACTTCTGACGTGCAGTCCTACGACTGACAGTTTTTTTTTAGCTTCAAGGGACCAGACATGAATATTTACTATTAATTTCAACTTGATGCCTTCAAGTGTTCCTGAGAAAAAGGTCTTGACAGACAGACAGACAGACGGACAACAAAGTGATCCTATACGGGTTCCTTTTTTTTCCTTTTGAAGAACGGAACTCTAAAACAAGTTTCACTTTCCGCTATACACCTCATGGATCCACCTTTATCATCAGACGATCGGTACCAAGCGTAATCTGTTGCAGTCGTCAAAACAAATCATGTGAGCCCAACAGTGGCGTAGCTAGGTAACCAAAGGCCCTGGGGCAAACTAGGGCCCCAACTAAACTATTTAAAATCGTTTGTTCCCTATTCGTGTTCCGAATTCGACGTACTCCAGATTTGTCGTAATCTAGATTCGTCAAACTCAGTGGCGTAGCGTGCCTTGGCCCTGTATCAAAATTATTTGGGGGGCCCAAATGAAGGGTAAAGATTTCTCACAAAAGAAACAAAAATGCTTTAAACGGGGGAATCCCGCAATAACCGATGTAGGATGTTGCCAACTTTTGGGCGCACGCTTAACCCGGGAAAAAAACCGGACAAGTGCGAGTCTGACTCGTGCACCGAGGGTTCCGTAAGTAAACAAACTTGTATACGTCCATCTCGCGAATCAATTCTCAAAGACTTTTGCCCGTCCTTTTCGACAGACAAACTTAACTTTGCGGTTGCGATGTACGACAAAGTGAACAATCCAATCGCAATTTGTTTATGTGATATAACAACAAATTAACGACTTTCGGATTTTTTCCTTCACTTGTGCACCGGTGTGGGCGGAGGCTCTGACCGCCCAGAATAGGGCACGCCTCTGGCGCCCTCAGAGGGTTATGGCGGTTAGAGCCACACGCGAATACCGCACCGTGTCGACGGAGGCGACGTGCGCGTTGGCCGGGACACCAATGGCGGGAATGGCGTGAAGCCGCTCGCCGCGCTACCATGGCTCGTTGGTCGTCCCGGCTGGAGGCTCCACGTACTGGCTTTGCCGCCGTGGAGACGCTCCAGCCTGTCATCATCGAATGAGCAGGGCGGCAGCACGGGACTCTTTCCTTCCGATTGACGCAGGTTCTTTCCGAGCACAGCTGCTTCGGGAAGTCCCTGCACTCGGTCGCTAGTAGGGAATTGAGTCCCTGAATTGGTTCCTTTTTTTACCTTTTGAGGTACGGAACCTTAAAAAGAGATTCCTTTTTTTGACTTTTGTCATTTCTGAAGTGAAAACTCTCTATGCCACGTATGACAGTTTTTTTGTATGTTTTTTTTTTCCCGGGAAGCACGAGATTAAGTGACATTGTGGATAACATTTTACTAAGGCCCCTGTAGCCCGAGGGCCCCGTATCATTGATACGGCTGATACAGCGGTAGCTACGCCCCTGTTCGTACTCCATATTCAAGTTATCAAGTACGCAATTTAATATAAATAGTGGTTTAGTTACAACTCTAGTACAAACCTGATAACCCACTCCTAACACAAGCGTTAAGCTTAGCTGGAGGGGTTAACGAGATTACTAGTAATGTGTGACCCACGTTACTAGTAATCTTTAAAAAAAAAAAACTTGATAACTTTTGGTTCTAAAAAATCTGGTTTATTCATATTTCGAATGTGGGCGAAATTTTCACTATTTTCATTTATAGTTTGTAAGTCAGAGTCCGAGGGGCCCCCTGAGCTTGAGGGCCCCGGGGCACTGCCCCGTCTAGCCCTCCGATAGCTACGCCACTGGAGTCCAAACTCGCTAAAATACGCCATTAAATTAATTTTGGACCATAAGTTTGTATTGGAGACACCGCCAGGGACGGCTAGTGACATTTTTTTATGGGTGTTCACTAAAAAAAACAACAAAAAAAGTGTTACTTGCTTACCATTTATTTGTATAGAAAATCCATTCGCCATTCCTAAATACTGTTTCATAGCTAAATCGATCTCTGACAGAAATTCAACCAAACCTCTATAGATTCCGGGACTCCGTGGATTCATCATGACCCGTAAGGCAACTTGAACGAGAAATACCAGAGTACGACAACGAACACCAACGATCTCATCATACTCAGTAGCGCAGGAGCGCCGTGCGGTGCTCCAGATTTACCTAATTTCTCGTACAAATGTTTTGTTTCACGCACCGGACTAGGTCGATGTTTCTCTTTCGCACTCATTGAATTAAGTGCTAGGCATTGTACAGATTGTACTGAAATTTGTTTCATACGAGCACAATCGCTGGGGCTAAACTCGATACAACTTGACACCAAATCTTATGTTATGGACATTGCAACTAGGCAATTGTTTCTGCTACGCTAAATGCTATAAAAAGTGTTTAGGCATAGTTATTAATTACAAAATATATACTAGGTAACTTTTTTTTTTTTGTGGGAGTGCACTGTTTCAGCGCTCTTTAGGACGAGGACCGTTGCATCCATTTAGCTCTGATATAAATACATCATATCGGTTTTACTCTACGGTAGCGAAACCTGGGCTACGAAAAGATTGATGGGCAAAAACTACATACACACTACTGAAATGCGCATGTTACGTTTTGCAGGTGGAGTAACGGTTAATCATAAAATTCGAAACGAGTAGGTACGGGGTAGTTTCAAAGTCGCACCTATCGCCGGAAAACTAAATGAATCCATGCTGAGATGGTACGGTCATGTGGTGCGAAGATCCGATGACCACGTAGTTTTCATGGAAAGAGAGAGAGAGGTAGACGATAACTCTTGGATGACGACTGTTTACAAAGACATGAAGAAGTGCGATCTATCTACTGACGATGCTTACCAGCGGAACAAGTGGCACCTTGCGATCAGGAAAGCCGCCCCCGGGTAACGGGAAGTAGAGAGGTGGAAGAGATGTCGTTCCGCACAGAAAAGAAGAAGAAAAAAGAAATTCCTACTATACCCGCAACACTGATGGGAACAACAGTGTTTATGACCGTGTGATTTATGACCGAGTCTGCAGCGAGTAAATTATTTTAGCGTAATTTTTATTGTAGTGCGCTCCGTTGGTTATAGTTTTTATGATTACTTTTTACTCCTACCAAGGAGTTGACCAGATTTCGAGCCACTCGTGTAACGTATTGCCAGAATCAGAATTAGATCAGAAGCTAGCGCAGTAGAAGTCTGTGACGTGGTCATAATATCTGGATGAGTATGAAGCGATGGACATGGTCTAACACGAACTCACATTCTGTCAAACCGATAATTGTGACTGTGACAAAAACAACAGTAAAACTGAAGAAGGCCGGTTAGTTTTATTATATGAAAACATTTAATGACAGTGAACTCCCTACTAAAGAAAGCTTGTTGGTAAGGAAGAGAGTCAAGGAAGCGGCTCCATCGTGTCGTCCATACTCCGCGTTCTCTATTTAAAAGAGGGTATATCCACCCTAGGGCTTCCCCTTCTGTACGAGACAAAACTACCACGGTTGCTCGGATCTGTTGGGAGTTATGATACGATATGATGATACGTCACCTCGGTGAGTGGTACAAAAAAAAACTGGACAAGTGCGAGTCTAACTCGCGCACTAAGGGTTCCGTAAGCAAACAAACTTGTATGTAGATAGTACGTCCATCTAGGGAATCAATTGTCGAAGATTTTTGCCCATCTTTTCCGAAGGACAAACTTAACTTTGCATTTCTAAAAATAATATTTTACATACATCTATTTACGACGAAGTCAATTTTCCAACCCGAAAATATAAGTTTGTAATTAGAAAATCAATTTTTTATGTGTTATAACAGCAATTTACGACTTTCTTCCTTTACTTGTGCTGTTTACAAAATTTTATGCTTCTAGGTCAATGGGAAGTACCCTATAGGTTTTGATTTACCTGGGAAATGTTCAAATTTGGTCAAATTTAAGGCTTAGATCTTTTTATTGCGTTGAGTTAGAAGCTTGGTTTTACAAGCTTCAAGGGACCGTAGACATATGAGTATTTGGGACTAATTTCAATTTGATGCCTCCACAGGTTCCTGAGAAAAGGGGTTTTGACAGAGAGACAGACAGACAGACGGATAACAAAGTGATCCTTTAAAGGTTCCTTTTTTCCTTTTGAGAAATGGAACCCTAAAAACCTGTTTTGCATTACCCCTCCCCTATGTTATAAAATTTAACTACAAACACATGTATAGTATGGTCAGGTATTTGTGTTTTACGTTGCCTTTACATGTTTAGCCATATTCTTGAGAAATCGAATCAAATGTTTTTCGAAGAGACATAATTAATGAACGGTGGATATATTTAATTTGCACACCAATATAATGTATGTTATATATATGTTGTCATATATTTTTGCTTTGGATAATTGTGTAATGTGTTGTTGTTGTCGTTGTTTTGACTTCACTGTAATAATATTATGCTGCTTATCAATGATCAGATGATTTTATTGCATTTCTGCAGGCAGCAGATACCTATTATTGAATTCGTTGATCGGATAGATATTATTAGCGATCTATCCATACTAACGTGTTTACTGTATGTACATATTTGTACTAGAGACATGTCGATTTCTACAACAGTAGGTTGGTACAATGGTATTTATTTGGTAATAGGGGTAAACTCATTGCATACAAGTATACTCATAAAGTAAAATACAAATAAATAAAATTGAAGTGTCTGTTTGTAATGTCAATATAATAGTTTCTTTTTTTAAGTTTGAATAAATCAGTTTTTAAATTTTTTGTCTGTCTGTTTGTTCCGGCTAATCTCCGGAACGGGTAGACCGATTTCCACTGGACTTTCACTGGCAGATAGCTGGTGTTATAAGAAGTAACTTTGGCTAAGTTTATTTTGGAAAAAGAATTAGGGTTCCGCGCAAAATATATAAATATGCACGGGAACTGCTGGCAAAGTAATAAAACTGATTGCGGGTGGTTGGATGGTGATATAGATGCAGGTACATAAAGTGCTTGTTAGATTGACAGACCTTATTAAAAACATGAAATTCTAAACATCTAATGAAATATTAAGACATCTAAGAGTTCATAAGCATTTGTGGTGAAGGGGTAAACCACGGAGCAGATACAAAGGGGTAAACAGACGCTCCGGTATAAACAGAAAACAATCATAATTGAGAACATGTAAAAATTTTCTTGTAAAAATATTTACAACGGTCAATACGAAAAATACTACTGTTTTCAGAGGTTTGTGTACATATTTTATGCGTTCAAATCACCCTTAGTAGTTGTACGAAAGGTTCTAGAACCTTACAGATAATACTTTACCCAGAGCTCAACCAGAATTGCCAAACAACTACCCTCATATTAAAAATAATACAATTATTACTAGAAAACAAACAGATTATATTAACATAAAAGATTAGACGCTTGCTTTTGACATAGTAGTTGAGAAATATGAGTTTATCTGTATACATCAGTACTTAAATCGTCTTGGTACATACAATTAGAGTTCAATAAGTACTAGACCGAGGGTAGATATTCCTTGACGTACAAGAACGACGTATTTATATTTGTATATATCAAAATGTACAAAGTATAAATTGTGCCCCAGCGGCGCTCAATGTCCTTTCTATTGTCGGCGTCTAACGAGGAACATATTTTATGTTCTTATTGGAATTGTTTGTTGCAAAATTGTTAGAAAATGGATACGGTATCAGCCACCTTCGCTGCGGAAGAGCAGAAACCTATTTTTACCTTAGCCGGTGAATCTAACGGCACGACGACAACAGTAAGTGTTATATCAATATCGATACAAGTACCCACAATAGTCAAATAATACTTTTTTTTTGTCAACTTGATTTATAATATATGTACGTAGAATGTTTTTAGTACACAGAGTTAGTGATTCCATTGGCTAGCCTAAAAATAAAACTTATAGTTGTGTATATGTTTATTTAAATAGCTTGTTTTAGTCATAATTGGTAATACTTACCAGTATTACTAAATTATCCTAAATATTTTAGAGTATCGTTTTAGTTTACGAAACTATTTATATTATTAAATATTATATTCGTAAATAAATAATAATTTATGTGATCTTTTAATTATTGTAATCGAATCTTGGAAGTTATAATCTTAACTTTGCAGTGATTTTTATATATAGCTTCTGTCGTGTGTAGGACAGCTACGCGTTTGCAGACACGCGAAACGCGGGTAGCACCCAGAGCGGAGTATTGTCCTCTATGACCCCGATGATGTCAGGACTTGGGGGCAACGAACTGTTAAACATGCTCAGCCAGCAGGAGCCAAGGGTTGCTGATTCTGGTGAGTTTATCTTTAACGGAATCATAACTGTAAAAGTGAAAATGTTTCCTTTTGTTGCGAGGAATCAATCGTAAAATCACTTGACATGTTTATGTAAATTGTTGCGTAAAGTCTAATATGAATGCATGTCAACAGCTCCCTCGGTCGCTGAAATGGAAGAGTTATTAACAAATATTCGTTTAAATGGGTCCGATGTCTACAGCGACGATAGCAGCTTAAATAATTATTTTACAGGTAATTTATTGTTCACTGTACCTACCTACCTACTATTAGAATTATAATGAATATGGATGTCACACCTGTACTTCTTTGAATATAAATGATTCTAGGATATAATCGATCAGAATCGTCATCATCTGGTGTATGGTCAGAAAATATGAATATGCAGAATTCTAGAAACAACGAAATGATGGACACATTCGACTTCCTGGTTAAAAGTGAGTACAAGTCTTCTTGGCAACAAATTATTGTTTAGGTACTTGGCTTCTGCTCGCGTAATTATTTTTCAATCCTTCGAGGACTTGGTCATTTTTTTTTAATGAAAGGTGGAAACGACTATGTTTATGCAAAATTTCATTTTCATCAGATAGTAGATAGTCAAGCGTGAAAACATAACAAACAAGCTCTCATTCACATTTTATAATATTAGTTAGGATGTTTCAGTGAGGCTACCAGCCTGTGTCGAAGGAAAATGGGTCTCCACACAATCATACCTAATCATCGATATTTTCAGTTTTTGAATTAACAGTAGATAACCCTTGTCTTACCATTGTCTGCATTGTGCAATGCAATAAACTTTAAAAAAATTATGTAATATTATATAGCTTGCAAATCTTGCAATTTGCTCGTTTGTAGTATTTTTATAGAGAAAAAATTTACCCTTGTTTGTTTTGTAATTTAATCGATAGGGTAGTGTGGATATCGTCGAGGGTTTTAATCACTACAGTTTTATGTAGTAACTAAGTCAAATGCGAAGTAGCAAAAGCTCAATGTCTCGTTCAAGAATTCTCTCGAAAATTAAAATCGTTTTGTTATTCTACAAAGTCGAGTTTGTGGAAGGTTTAAGAACATTTATTATTTACTAGAGATCGCGTGGTGGTCGAATTTGGACCATGGTTTATTTCATTGGACAATATTACTTGACCTGTCATTGTATAGACTTTTGTACCATGACAGGTCAAAATATATACTGGACACTCATAGCTGTATGTACCCGTTTTTGCATTTTTTTTAACTTTGTCGCAAATATTGTTCAAAAATTTTAGCATTCGTCACTTCTCTGTATAAACTATAAGTGTGCGAAATTTCATACTCCGTCTGCCCAATTTTCGTAAAAAGGGACCCAAAGTTTTCGCTTCTCGTATTAATATATAGATGTAAAACCCTCTCACAAGCTCAACGGCCTGTGCAGATGGGAAACTCATCAGCCATTATGTTTCATATGTTGTTAAGCTACACTTCGTGACGAAATGCGCATGCCTAGGTTTAGAATATCTTCCTTAAGTGCGAAGTTTCAGGTTATTGTGTAAATGTACCTACGCAATACCATCTTAATTATGTAAACTAGATCATTCCTAATCCGCTGATTCGCTTGTCTAGATAGTTTATGGAGATTAGGTACAATTACTTAGCCTCGTTATTTTATGTACAGTTACTTAGCGTGTATTTTATGTACAATTACTTAATTAGTTTTAGGTACAATTTCTACTTTTCTTGCAGGTTTATCATCGGCCAATAACTACGTGTCTATGCTAACGCGAGAGCAGCTGTCTGTACTGCGTTCAATTCGTCCCAGCTTATTGTACGAGTTGTTGCAAGAGGTTGCCAAGGCCCGCAGTGACAGACGAATGCGCCGTGCATTGCCGAATGTAAGATACATTTGAACACTATTCTAGTGTAGTCCGATCGTGAAAATTATTCTGGCGTCTTCTGTAAGTCTACTTTTCGAATTGGGTACTTATTTGGTATTACAAATAGTCTCTATAATAACAAGCTAGCAAACAAACTAAAACGAAAAATATTTTTGTTTTTTGAAGGCATAAAGTAACTCGTGAACATAAGTCAAAAATATGTAGATAAGTATTTAAATTGTTTTTTTTTTATTTCTTCGTATTTAGGAGTGTGCATTTTGTAAGAATAATGGAGAGAACGAGGAATGTTATTCGTCACATGCGTTAAAAGATTGGCGCGGGCGCGTGTTGTGCCCAGTGTTGCGTGCGTTCCGCTGTCCGCGCTGCGGCGCCACCGGCGACCGCGCGCACACCATCAAGTATTGCCCGGAGGGAGCCGATACTGGTAACTAGTTAAATATTCATAAGTATTTATTTAGGGTATATATTTAAATATGGAGTGTAAATGTTTGTATCAATATGAAGTGCCAGTTTTGACATACCCACTATAATCTGGGCCCAGACCATATTTGATCTGCATTTCCGTAATAAATTTCGTAAATTTCAGTTTTTGTTAACGGCTCTACGTCTTCGTGTCCGTCAATTCCATTACACATTTTTAGATTAATTTTTGACGACCATCCAAATCATGATAAGTCAAAGTTATTTGACTTTGGCTTAGTCTAGTCTGTTTAAAAAATTGAGATTCAGCTTCTCTTGTTTGCTGCCTTTCCTCAAAGTAGACTACGTCTTCCCTAAGGTGTAAATAAATAGCCATAATTCACGGTTTAGTGATCGTATGCTGCCGATATCAAAGATGGTGCTTTTAGTCGATTCAACTCCCGCATGACATAGGTAGTTGACCGTTTGTGAGCGCCGGCGAATGAAAAACAACAAATGTATTTTAATCGTATCTTTGAAAGTAGCTAGTGAAAAATAGTTGCAAACTCCAGGTGTCCCCATATTATATAGCCGAGCTAGCTAGTAAAATTAATGGGCAAATACTCAATTTGTACTAGAACATCGTATAATTTTCATTCTAGTATGAAGATGTAAAGCATAGTTCAGTTATATTGTATTTGTATGTATACAGCAGCAGAAAACACGCATGTTCAATAAAAAGCGCGAGTTGAGTTTTAGTGCTATTTTAAAGGAAATGAAGGTTATTAAAACAATTTTTTTTTATTCTTGTCAGGTTCCGGTGGCCTGGCGTCCCGCAGACGCGTGTCCCCGTCCACAACTTTGCTGCTGGGCGCGAACGGCGCTGCTCGACAAGTGGGTACTCCAACCGCGCCGGCCGCTTCACCTGTTACCTCTCCTGCCAACTCGGGGCTCTCTTACTCGTCGCTTTGGTCTAATTTTGGCATTAATTAACTAGACTTGGCAATACATCTCTTGTGCAGATGGTCCAAGCGTATAAGAGTAATGTCGAATGTGTCTTTAATAGCAAAAAGCATTGGCAATCTGTAGTTTTTAAATCTTTGTTATAATGGAACTCTGTATTAAAGGGAATCGATCATCTGAAAATATTTTACGAATATCGTTTTCTGTTACAAATATTACACTAAGTATTATCTAACAGGAAGACTATTATTCTAAACATTAGGTTCGTTTATTTCTCTAACGCGTGCATTAGAGAATTAAACAGCGAAATCTAACTACTTCAGGCTGAAAAGCAATACCTATGAAGCATGCAGGACATGCTACTTTTAACGCCCTATCAAAATATAGATCCAGATAATTTACATTTGTATCTGTAATTAAATTAGTTTTTCATTGGTTTTAAAAATATTAATCACATAATATAATAAATTGTCTAAAGTTGATCATTAATTATAATAAATCTACAAAAATATTTCCACATCCCACAACTACAATTAAATTGCTCCAAATCATAATGAATTTTTTGTTAATATTTATTCATTTTATTATCAATTTGCTTTATTTATGTACAGTTTTGATCAATATGTACAAACGACTGCGCCTTCTGGTAGGAAACCTGGAGAAGTGGAACGTGGTTTCCACGGTTGATGTGTTAAGCCTTGAAATGGTCCATTTTTGTCAGTCACTTCATTGGCCAGTCCTTAATACTGTATTGATCGTAACTACACCACCAATGTTTGATATACCTACCTATTATTAACTTTGACAAAATGTAAACATCACCAATGAAAAATTTTTCTTTGCAGTTTTATAGTGCAGTATATTTCTAATACATTGTATACTTAAATATACTTGTTTCTTTCTTTGACAATTATTTTTGAACCTATTATTATTATCATGAACCAAGTTAATTAAATTATCAATATATTTAATAGGAATATTTCTATTTGTAAATGAATATAAATTATGAAAGTGAACGCAAGTAAGACGAAAGTTATTGTTTTTGAGAAGAATGAATTTACATGCAGAACAAGCTGAACAGGTGTCGGTTTGTATACTTGGGCAGTCTGTCATCGAGGGATGAAAGATGCAAAGCAGAAATTGAAAGTAGTACATACGGATGAATGCCGCGCTACATGCCTTTATTATTCGGTCAGTCTGTGCCGAAGAAGAATCTTAATGTGTGGAAGTGAGAGTTCGATACCGCAGAAAAATAATGAAAGTAAAATAAATACTGTTAAGATGAAATCACTGCAAAGTATGTGCGGAGTAAGATTGGTTGATAGAAAGAGGAGTTTAGATATTCGGGAGCACAGTGACACAGCACAGATGACGTAATGACGAAAATTGCTCAGATGGTTGAGGCACGTGGAAAGAATGAGTGCGGAACGAATGATAAAACAAGTACGTAGGTGTATACGTGAACGTTAGTGGGATGGCCGGTGGGTTATTACCTACCACGCAGAACATACCTTGGATCAAATTGTTGATATTCTGAAGAAAGAGCAGGTCCGAAGTAGGTACCCGAAACGGGCGGGCTTTTATGAAAGGCTTGAGTGACGGTAAAGAAGCTCGTGACGTATGTAAGGATAGAAGCACGTGGCGGGCTGTTGTCTCTATCTACCCGGAAGGGAGTAAAGCATGAAGTTATATATGTAGGTGTATATGTATAAATTACAATATCGTATGTAGAGATTCAAGTTTATTAGGCTCGATGTATTAAAGCACAAGACACACCAAACCCGCCGACCTATGTCAGCAACTTTTCGTCGGCATGCTAGTCGGCGGCTTCACTCATTGCAAGTTTTAGTGTTGCCGGGCAACTGAGCTCTTGCGTCGACATGCCGCCAACTAGCGTTGTAATACGTCCAGATAAAGTCTGACAGTGTTAGGCTTTTTGACCTCTTGTCCGGGCAAAATTGACTGCATCCGGCCCGTCCGGCAATAGCCGAAAATAAAAAGCCCAATTATAATTAGGTTTTTTATTTTCTTACTTCCAACGTTCGTTCTTTTGAAGCTAGCCCCACACACACTTCACTCTACCCGGATTCACATAATTAATAAGGAGGTTGAGCTTTTAAAGCAGGTTTCTATCAAAGAAAAATATGCAAATGATAATACTGATTAAAACTTTCTTATAAAAAATATGTTTTATTTGAACTTTTAATCAAAAATCCTTTTTTTATTGGCGACCGTCCGGCTGTAGGACCCAAAAGCCCGGGCTTTTTTAGTGGGTAAGTCCGGTTTTCTGATTTTTGGAGATGACAACGCTAAAGCCAACATGTCGGCGGGCATCACGCGCGGGCTCAAATTACCACATGATTCTTTACATATCGGCCGCCAGGTTGTGTCGGCGGGCCGTGTCGTTGTGGCGTGTCTCTGTGGCGTATGTTAACTTCAAGCCAATATTTTCAATTAATAATGACTTCAAATGTGAAAGTATAATTAAAGTATATTTCAGTAGTTTATGACTGATGATGATGACAACACGATGTTGAATGCCGTGGTTGCTCATCGTTCTGATCACTTTCCATCTCTCCAGAAACTTCATCCGCAAACTAAATCTGAGTTATTTTCAGAGTCAGGTTCAGCAGGAATTATCAAAGCACTTGCTTCCCTGGTGAACTCAACGCCCTTTTTTGGGTTGGTCTAATGCTTGCAATCAGATTGCAATGCAATCAGTATGTAAGTTAATATTGCTAAGCAGTTATCTGTTTATAATATCATATCAGTATACACATTCAAAACATGATCATTATATACTAGGCCGAAGCCTGTATGTTAAAAAGTAGGTACCAGGACTAGGGCTTCCATCCGTCCGGGTTTCCCCGGATTTGTCCTAGTTTAGAGGGCGTCCGGGGAGCGTCCGGGCGGGGTTTTCAAAAAGTGTCCGGGTAAAACCCGGACACTGTGCCAGGGGCAACAATTATTAGATGAAGAAGATGTTTAATTTAATAAAAAAATTGAATCGCCGTTTTTTTTTGTAAGGTGTCCGGGTAAGAATCTCTATTTCACACATGTGTCCGGGACTATTGAAGAGCTTGTCCGACGTCGGCCATTTTAGTGATGGCAGGCCTAACCAGGACTGATATTGTATATGGGAGTACACAATATCAGGTAGTTAACATTAAACATAAAAATTGGATCATTAAGATATTGGAAAATAAGGTAGTAGGTAACAATAATAATAAGTGTGCGTAACTGTGTATGCGTGTGCATGTGTGGTGTGTGTGTGGGCTTTTATACACATACATACTTAAATACACTATATACTTATATATCTATTGATTAATTAATGATTAAATACAACATACCTTTCATTTCAATTAAAAAATAATATATAGTTTATATAAAAATCGAATACTTACATATACACAAGTGTTTGCTTATGTTATTATACCAATGGCGTTTTCAGTGGTATTATAGTCCAGCTTTAGAAAAAAAAATCTAATTTTGTTTCGACATTTATATTTATTACGTACCTAGTAGTAGTGTAATAGGTGATTCTGAAGCAAAATAATTATCACTGCTACCTGGTTGCCGGATTCTGTTCCAAACACTTTCAAGACATTTTCTTTTTTCGCTTTCATTGTTTAAGATAGGTCATCTGCGCAATTGCACAATCCAAACCTAGTTAGAGACACGAGTCTAATTTCAATAAAAAATTATACGATAACAATAAACCTAGGAAGACTAAATTTTAAATGAAACTCGATGACTTTTACAATTATAATTTATGAATGGAAAGATAAGACAGTTCAATGAAGAAAAAATAAAAGAAACTAGTTTAGTATAACCATTTGCCCCCTGGCACTCAGTAAATCTTCGGATACGTCACATACCGGTTCTATCCAAAATTGACCTCGGTTTGAGTTTTATACACCGCTTTTGATTTTTTTACAGGGAACACCAGGAGACATGTCTGTCTCTGGGTAAGCCACATGTGCGTGGTGGCAACTACCGCTCACTTGTTGTCATTTCATCGTCCATTATAAAATTTCGGCCTTTATTTTTATTTTATTTGTCAACCACAATCTCGCCCACCGGGTCCCACCCCGCAAACGCTCATTGTTGATTAGTAAAATAAAAAATATACTTATGTTTTAGACATTTTATTAAATATACAACTATAATAAAAGACGATACAATAACAGTGTAACAGAGTATTTAGTAAATTTATATGGTAGAACATTTTTCTAACAATACCAAGCTTTGTCCCGCATTTATCGATTTTGTTTTGATTCTGATTCTTTATACAGTCGGGACGTGAGTTTTTAAAACTTCATCGTCTAGACTCTAGACTAAACTGAATAATGATTTATAAAACAAGATGCACATCAAGTGACACTCACATCCTTAGAGTACCGTGGCAACACCGGGAACATCAGCTACCGTAAAGCGTTGGAATTACAACCGAAGCAGCTCAGTTATAAAATCTATACTCTTTTAATCGGACGCCACAAAGTAACAATTTACTTAATCTCAATGTATAATGGGTTTCAGTTAAGTAGGTATACATATATTCTGAACAAAAATGTTGACAATCGCGGAGCCTATCAAAATCTATTCTGTACTGTTAAGATCACTTGCGCTCGGCTACCGTGGCGCGACTCGACGCGCTCTGGCGCGGCCCGTTCGGTGTGAATCGTACTTTATCCTTACTAATGTTAAAAATGCGAATGTGAGTTTGTTTGTTAAGCTTTCACACGTTTACTACTCAGCCGATCATCATGAAATTTTTCATACTCGTTGTCAGGGGTACAGAAAACGACATAGGAAGGACAAGAAAAAGTAAGTGTTCCCGAAGAACAGATAAATAACTTTTAGTGCGAGCGAAGCCACGAGCTAGTACAGTCTAAAAGGAAGTTTCTGTAAGCGTCTACTTATTGTTTCCTTAATTTTGTCAACTGCTAAATTTCCAAATTAATCTACTGTTAAATATTATAAACAGAATCAATAAATGAGGGACTTGACGTAGATTACATTTATAAACAACAAACTGCCTTGGCAATGGCAGTTTAATTTGGTTACATTAAAGCATAACATGAGTTGATTTTTTTAAACATCTTTTGAGATGAGATTTTTATGTACTTAAATTCGTTTTTATTTGAAATTCGTTCGAATAGCTGGCCTCTCTTTAAGCAAGTTCAACTGGTATTTGAAATATAAATAATATGAATGCATCGGTCACACAATGCTTTATTACACATGTTCGAACATGTTATAACAAAAACAGATTCTTAAACTGCTACAATTTACAAACACTTTATACAAGGACATCACGAAAGTGCTTGGATCTGCATTATTAGCGCACCCGGTGCTACTAGAAAACCATTTCGGAAAGGCGTTGCAGAATTATTTTGCCGTTTCTGAATTCGTTGTGAGACACACTATTTCAGTATATATTACTGATTTTCATTAAAATTACAATAATACATAAAGTCTGTAATTCGAATTCTAGGAGTGTACACACTCTTGCGACCGATGTTTCTGAAATACTTACTAATACGTTGTATTCCGTTTCTAATTTTCAAAAATTCTAAATGTGACATATTACAAGCATAAACATTATAATATAGTACTTAAAACTAAATAGGTACACTCATCGAAATGTTGATGTGTGTTGAGTGTAGATAGAAGAAATACGGAGATTGAAAGAATGCAAACCATCATTAATAAACGAATGGAGGCTAAAACTTAAAACTTTAATCGACCTATCCCAGGAATCCTCCATTTAGCATGTCATACATTATGTTCCTTCATGAGCATATGGTCCAATAAACAAATATTTGAGTTATATTTGACCTACATGCCATACGTGACTGGAATGGATGGAATTTCACAAATCATTCAAGGCAAGTAGAGAACAGCTATAATTTGGCAAGTGATATTGCATTAGATACTAGATACTGCTATAATATTATGTAAAAAAATATATCTAGCAACAATAGTTATATAAGTATAATTGAGATTCATAACTAAACTGAATTCTAAAAAAAATAATTTAAATGCGATATTCTGGAATGACTTGTTAGTTGTTTTTTTAAATAAGGAATGTTGCCAATTCGAATTATTTTTTAATTTAGTAGACAGTGTATTTTTCTAAGTTACAAATCTTATTAAACCAATACTTAAATCTTTGGTTTTCTTAACACAAAAATGACATCACCTTGGTAATATGGCGATATATTATTATAATAATATAACATCGATGCCGCGCGTAATGCCGAACAAATATTATCCGATCGTCGAACTAACTAGAGATAATGTATACAGAATTTTACTTAGGAAATTTTCAAAAGCTATTTGAATATATTACACAGTTTAGTGCCTAAAACAGTATAATAAAAAACGTTAACATTAAAAGCCCTTATGTCACCTTTTAATCGGGTGCTTACTCACTATTCTTGTACACAAACATTACATGTCATTTGATTAATATCTACATCTAGCAGTAAGCAAGCCTAGCATCGCCAAATCTGTCATGCTACTTAAGAAACGGTTTTCGATAACGTACATTTACTTTGATAAGTATTCTCAAGGTAATTGTGTCATTTTAGCGTGCTAGGCTAACTCGGTTTTATTATATTTATTCACTTATGGAAGCAATATGCCGGACCGAAGCCAGTTATGCTATGCGTAGATCGTAAAGTTGGGCAAAGTGTTACCGTAAGCCAAAAAAAAGTATTTCTTTCACTTAGTGGATCAACAATTTTATTTAAATAAGGTAACAGCTCTAAATAGGTACTTATTAATTTTTAGAATATTACACAGTGTTTGAGAAACGATACCGAAAACGAAGACAGACGATAGTAGATAGCATTAATAACGCTCCATCATGTTAGTACAGCTAAATCAAACGATAATTTTATTAAACAACATCACTTTACTAAAAAAAACCAGCAGTGAAACACAAAATCAAAAACAGCTGACGCTCGGGTCAAAGGACGCGCCGGCGCCGAACTCGCAGCTTTCGAAATGATGATGATGAATATATGGTTTCATTAAGCTGTACTAACCTAATGGAGCGTGAATAATGCTAATAAAACGTTCTAAAAAGATGTTTGTTTTTCGTTGGGCTCAATTTTTTCTTCTGGACCATCATCAAAGGTAGTATTAGTACTATCGTCTGTCTTTATTTTCGGGAGCGTGTCTCTAACACCCGGTATATACCTTTGTAGTTGTGTTGCGTTTTGTGAATTTAAGCGCAGGCACAACAAAGTATCATACTTTACTTTAAAATACCTATTAAAACACAATGATTTTTGTAATGTAAATTTAAACAGAATACAAACAAATTCTTAAAAATGTGGTATAAATCCTTGTATACTAGCATAATCTCTTTTCACATAAAACTCGAATAAACTTGCACATCAACTGAGACTTAAGCTCGTATATCGTCATTCTAAATCTAAAATCTGTATTGTTCTTGTTGAAAATTACGGTAAAATATATACAATTGTGCGGAGAGAACGGACTCTGGCAAATGTCTTACATATTTTAAAAGGATTTTAGAACATTTAAAATTGTAAAGACAGTAGCAGATAACCAATTTCTTTTCAAGAGATTACCTAACATTGATGAATAATATAACTAAAAAGTGCTATTTTTAAAACCTTCTCTAGCGATGTACGTCAGTTGTATTAATATTTTCTTGACTAAATGAGCGACATAAATAACACCTTTTTTTCGTTTGGAAACCCCCACGGGTCATCACCTCACCATGGCTATTGGTGAAGTGGTATGTCGGAATCGAACCGACTAAAACAACACGGTGTTCCGACACAAGTGAGTCTATCGCAAGGGACTCGGGTATACCCTAGGAAGGAAGTCCCCGAGAAGAATTAAATGACACCTGACTTGAAATATAATTCAACTAAAAAATTAGAGTACGCTGATACCAAAGCCAAAGCATTCCTTACAGCTGAGTACTAAATCGCAACTCAATTAAGAGGCGCTGTAAAGTTCTGCTCTAAAGCTAAATTCCCCTTCAAACACATAATATTGCGTTTGCTAAGCAAATATTGACTTACGATACAACAATCAATGTTTTTTTTAACATATGTACGCCTTAAATTAAGAAATTAAATTTACATGTACTTGCGCCCAAATTCACAAATACAATAACACAGTTTAGATATGTTTTACCATGTGTGTTGCGCACTGCACTTTTTGATATACCTACTAGAGTAACCAAGATGTCAATAAGACCGACTCCATTATGTACGCATCGTATAGCAATTTACTCATACAGTACAACATATACCTAACTATAATATAATTATGATTAAATTTCTCCTACGAGGTACGTTTACAAAAATGATTATGTGATTTTGGCAGCAACTTTACGTGTTTAAAATCGTTTTCTAAAAAGCCTCGTATAAAAGTTCAACAGAGATCATATGTTGTCCAGTACTGGTCAAAGACTCTTTATTATGATAATATAACAACAATATATATTATTTGTATATTTAGAACCGTTTCTAGTAAGCATTCTACTTCGTCCATGATCAGTAGAACAATCCAAAATTAAACTATCAACTTTTGGAACTTTTATTTATTTTAAGAACAGCGATGATATCACTTACATTTCTGTTTATGTAAAAATACAAGAAATAAGTTATAAAATACCTAGATTCGACACCTTCGTGAGACATGGACATGTCCTATCAGCCTTACAGTGTACTTAGCACAAATAGTTTAGCGTTGTATAGATAAGGCTATAATATTAGTGTAGTATAGTAACGCTGAGGACGGACCTCCGCAGCCAATATTCGTTACTAAGTCTGTAATAGGATGTCACTAGTTCTAGCAATACACTATTCAGATATATATACTAACACCGCATACAGTACATACAATTTTTTTTCATTTATTTAATTTTATTACATTAAAATAAAAATAGACAAAGCGAATATTACAAAATTAAATAAAACTGTATAAAAATTGTTATTCATAGAGAAATCATTAATTAATTGCCCAACATTTAAGTCAGTCGGGATTTTCGCTAAATGCGATCGGGGTTTTTTATTATTAATTCTGTAAGAAATTGCAGAATGTCATAATATAAAAGGATTACAATAGTCTTCACGGAACGAAAACTGTTTTACAAATACGTACGTACGTACGTCACAACTGACAGTCAACGTGAATAGCATTACGTCTTATTATTCTTTAGCTTTTGTACATACCCATAATTACAGCTGTCAAACCTGTCCATAAACACAACTGAAATTACCGATATCGATAACATTATGTGATAATATACCGATATGAGATTTAAGTGGACGTGATCTAATGAAAGCATGTGTACAAATAAGCTTAACAACAACAGCTTAATAACATTACAACACACAAAATATCAGATATCGATTGCAGTGATCTTCAGACAATTTTTTGCGATCTTTTAAAACTTACTGCTAATGACGTCACGAGTTTGAGTTATACGGTTTATTTTTAAAGTTGTACTATTGCAACTTTTTAGTCAACACAAATATGTGTAATACTGTAAAGTGCAATGTTATAAGTGAGGTGACGTGATGGTGGATACCCAGGTCCGCGCTACCAGGGCCAGCGCCGGCGGCCGCTCGCCTCGCTGCGTCATTCGCTCTGCTGTTCACCTGAACAACAACCGATGACCTTTAGAGAACTATAAAACTAGGTAATGCGATTATGTAACTACAATCATAACATAAAAAACTACAAATAGCATTGCTCTGATTTATCAAATGTTTTAGGTTTAATTCCCACAAAGGACAATTAGCTGTCGACCTATGTAACGTGGTGTTAGTGCATTCGACTACAATGTTAGAGGTGGCTGGTTCGATTTCCAATCAGTGCAAATATTTGTATGCATAAATATGTATCTATTTGCAATTTACAAAAAATGTGCCAGCTGGTGTTCCTTTCCTAACGGCTTCTCCAGTCTCAGGAAATACAGAACAGTCTCAGTCCCGTTCCCCATCCGAGACTTGCGGTATCCCTTACCCTAGGTTCCTTTCCCTAACCATTTTTCCTTTTACAAATTTACCTTCTTTCTTCTTTCCCGTCTTAAAACGACTACATTCCCAAAGAGGGTTGGCATCAGGCCATAAAAGAAACCAGCCAAAACCCTTTGCCAAAATTGAGAAAAATGGGATTGATTGATAGATGGGAAAATTGGGAAAAGGGCAGGAAAATTATGTTCTCTAGAATTTATAATACAAGCTATGCTTAGTTTGGGTCTAGATAGCATTGTGTAATTATATGTTTACCACAGATAGTTGTTTAGTTTGAGAATACTTTTAAGACAAGGTATTAGAAAAGAAAAGAAAAAATCTTTGTCTGTTGAGCATTGATGAGCTAAATATAAGGCATATCAAATGAATACGGCCATTAATGAGTACAGATGTCGTGATTGCGCGTGCGCACATGCGAGTACCTTCGTTGTTGTTGTGCTTGGCGCGCACGAGCCGCTCGGGGTGCGAGTGCGCGAGCTGCGTGTAGTCGCGGAACACTTCGTTGTACGTGTCGTCGTTGGACGACATCTCGCTCTCGCGCATCTCCTCGTTGAGCTTTGTGAGCCTCAACCTGGTGAAAATTATCAAAATATTTTAAGTGAATACCTTGGAATAAATTAAAACAATTGGGCGTTTTTAGATTTTTGTATGTTATCGCACGGCAAGTTCTGACTCCTGTTTGCGACAAAAACATTGAAATAAGTAACACACGTGACATCTATATCGGTGTGACGTCGCAGAGATATGTAAAAGACTTATGCTTACGGATGGTAAAATTTTCGTTGAAAATTCAACGAAATTTTACCGCCCGTAAGCAAAACGAATCGTTTCTTGATTATAGAAAGGCGGCATTAATGACGTATGCACGGCATGACGCGTCGACGACGAATACCAGCGGTTTAACACACCCACATTTATTTTACTTCTCTGTAAATTCATAGACGGTCCATTACCATCAGAAGTTTTAAGAACGTAAACTGTTTGTCAACAATGAGAAGCAAATTTTGTCAGAACAGCGATAAGTCTACATTAGAAGATTTAATATACCTCAGGAATAAGAACGTAACAACAGAATCCTTGTGGCATAAGGCAGCAGATTGCATAAATATGTTTCAATTAACTATTTACCTATACCAAATAATCAAAGCAGATAATCTTTCACAACCGAATAGTTTAATTGGGAATCAGTGAAAAGCAACATTTATACAAGTCAAAAAAGACTTACAATGTAACAATATCAGCGTTTGCGTTGGTCACGGCGATATCGAGCGGCGTCTGTCCATCCTTATCTACAATGGACTGGTCTGCGCGGTACCGCAGTAATAAACAAACCTGTGGAACAAACACATTTAGTTAATATTAAATTTCTCATGTGAAATAATTATCTAAATGGGAAATTAACTTAAATTAACTAAAATTTGAAATCCAGTGAAAATATCACTGGATTCCAAGGAGACGTTCAGATGAAAGTTAAGATTTTTTTTATTCCGTTAGAATCTAACTCGCGTACAAAAGCTAAAGGAGTTAGTTTTTATTGAACTGTTGTATACTATTTTTAAAGTATGTATAGTTGAGTCCAGATCTAGATAAATGCATTAAATTAACCGTAAATCATCTTCTAGCCCACAAGCTTCTTTACTTATTTATAAAAATGTTTTTTGTACCAAACAATAAATCAACAGTTTCTTCAGAATAGTATGTAGAAATAGTATTTTTAAATATTTTAATTGAGCGTCAATTTTAAACCAGAACCTAATTTCAATATAACAAAGTTCATGTGCAATTATTAATAATTCAATAAGAATACTTGTCCAGTGTGTCCAGCTTCCGTAGCAAGATGTAACGGTGTCTTGCCGTCTTCGTCTTGAACGTTCATCTTACTACCGTTTAGCAGCAGGAATGAGCACGCCATCACTGATCCCTGGAAGTTCATTACATAATACATTAATAATAATTAATTTGCAACTTTAAATTGTATGACACAACATTTAACACTAAAAGTCGTGTTCTGTAAGCAAACTTGTGTGTTTATTTTTGCCCAACAACGAACGGACAGCAAGGTGTTCCTATAAGGGTTCCTTTTTTTCAATTTGAGGAACGGAACCCTAGAAAATTAAGTTATGACCATATCATTTAAAGCCTTCACTAATTGCGCAGTATTTATATAGAGTCACTTTTTCTTTAAAACCCTTAGAGTTCGGTATACGCTAGTTTCGTAACCAATATAGAGTGTAACTTAATCTAAGCGCCGAGTGTGTCTTTGCGAGAGCGAGTTGCGAGACACTGACAGAAAGGATTAGATCTACGATTCGTTTAACGAATTCATTTAAAAGCAAACAATTATGTAACACTAGGAGTGTAACGTGAATTAAAATTTAATAATTATTGAGT
>OY982570.1:8858674-9023873 GCA_963859945.1 Euplagia quadripunctaria | reverse complement strand
ACATGGCTCAAGCCTCAACTACTTTCTACCTCTTACCCTCTTCCAGGCTTTGTTCTCATCCGTAATGATCGGATCAACAAAAGAGGCGGTGGTGTTGCAATATACCTACGTTCAGACTTTACTTACAATTTTCTTTCTAAATCTCCACCTAATTCGCCTGCTGAGTATCTTTTTCTTGAGGTTTGTGTCACGGGAGTAAAAATCGTCCTAGGTGTCGTTTACTGTCCTCCAGCAATTGACTACTTCACCGAATTCGAAACGGTATTAGAATCTTTAGGGTCTGAGTATGAGCATCACATCATCATGGGCGACTTCAATACTGATCTCTTTCCTCAAAACTCCTCTCGTTCTCGTAAACTGTTAAATATATTAGAATCCACTAGTTTACATCTGTTACCGCTTCAAGCCACACACCACAATCCTAATGGAGAAGACACCCTGTTAGATCTAATTATCACTTCGTCTCTAGCCAACGTTTCATCACATGGACAATACCCAGCACCTGGTTTCTCTCATCACGACCTGATTTACACTACCTATAAAATTAAAACGCCAAAGCCTAAGCCCAAAGTGGTGTTCAGGCGCTGTTTCGGACGCATGAATTTGGAAAGACTTCGGGAAGATGCTTCACTTATCAACTGGGAACCCCTAGCTGCAGCTATTTCCATGGACGAAAAGGTCAATATATTGAACAAAAATATTCTGCACATATTCAATGTTCACGCTCCGGTGAAGAAAATTAAATTAAAGCGTCCACCTGCACCTTGGCTGACAGATGGTATCCGCAGTGTAATGCGAAACAGGGACCGTGCTTTCCGGCGTTTTAAGAGAGATCGATGCGATAACAATTGGCTTGCTTACAAGACTGCTAGAAATAGGTGCAATCAAGTGATACGTAACGCTAAGCGCCGATACATTCTTGATAATATTTCTTCATCTTCCCCTGCCGACATCTGGAAGTTCTTAGGGACTCTCGGTATCGGTAGAGAGCGCCATGCAGATTTCCCAACGAACATTGCTTTAGATGATATCAATTGCCATTTCACCACATCCACTACATTGAATCATCAAAGCAAAACTCAAACTATCAATCACATAGCTAGTCTCCCTAGGCCTAATATAGACTCTTTTCATTTTTCTCCAGTTACACCAGAGGAGGTCAAACAATTTGTCCTATCCATCAAATCCAAGGCTTCTGGATGTGACGATATAAGCCGTCATATGGTAACCGCTATCCTCGAACAGCTTTTACCTGCCATCACCCATATAATTAATTATTCCCTCGACTCCAATGCTTTCCCATCCTTATGGCTAAAGGCTTATATACGCCCATTACCCAAAGTACCTAACCCCTCTCTCCCAATCACTTTCGTCCTATTTCTATTCTTCCTTTCCTCTCCAAGCTCCTAGAAGCCTGCGTACATAAGCAACTTTCTCGCTTTGTTCACCAAAACAACTTGCTCAGTACGTACCAGTCTGGATTCAGACCTGGACATAGCACAGTGTCAGGGTTGCTTAAAGTGACTCTCGATATTAAGGCCGCAGTAGAAGAAGGTAACTTAACTGTACTATTCCTAATAGACTTCTCAAACGCCTTCAACAGTGTTAATCACGACATCTTAATATCAATACTTTCCCACCTCATGATCTCTGATGATGCACTGGAATGGTTCTCTTCCTATCTTCGAGGACGCCAGCAGTCTGTCCGAATAGATGAGTCTTCATCGGCGTGGCGTGATCTCGACTCTGGCGTCCCACAAGGCGGTATACTTTCTCCTCTTCTCTTTTCGTTATTTATCAATCTCATAACCCATGAACTTCAGTGTTCGTATCACTTGTATGCAGACGATTTACAGATCTACTCACACGCTAGAATAGACAAGTTGGACGAAGCTATAGGCAGCATAAATCACGACTTGGAGACAATAAAAAACTGGTCCAACTGATTTGGCTTAACGGTGAACCCATCTAAATGCCAAGCGATCATTATAGGGAGCCCTAGAATGACTAGCAGAATTGACACCAACAACATTACCGAAATTACCTTTAATGATTCAGTTCTGCCTATTAGTCCCTCGGTCAAGGATCTTGGTCTGCACATCGACGCAACCCTTAATTGGCAGACTCAGGTATCCAACGTCAGCCAGAAGGTAACCAATACATTACGATGCCTTTATCGCTTAAAAATTTTTCTCCCAATCAAAACAAAGATCATGCTTGTGCAGACTTTGGTTTTCTCAGTTGTCGACTATGGTGATGTGTGCTATCTCGACTTGAATGCAGATCTGCTCAACAAACTAGACCGACTTCTCAACAATTGCATTCGGTTCATATTCAACTTGCGAAAGTATGACCACATATCCACCTTTCGCACCCAACTGACATGGTTACCTATAAGACAACGCCGCAGTTTGAGGGCGCTGACTATGTTGTACTCCCTTCTCCACTCACCTTACTCACCCACTTATCTAACATCTAACTTTCAATATCTCTGCTCTAACCATGTCAGAAATCTCCGCTCTTCTAATAATCTTCTCCTTCTTTGTCCTTCTCATAATTCGAGAATGGTTCATTCCTCGTTCGCTGTCCAAGCCGTTAACCTCTGGAACGCGCTCCCACAAGAAGTCAGGATGTCCACTAACCGGTTAACTTTTAAGGTTAAAGTACGCAAGCTCTACAGAGATTTATTGGCGGAATCATCAGAATAACACTTAACAAGTGTCCTTATTATTTATATATTTGTATTTGTATATGTATGTATATACGTATCTACATATATTTACCATATATGTATGTATATCTAGTACATTCGGCCTATTTATGTAATACATTATTTTTTAAATTCCTTTATCTCATGACTATTAAATATACACCTGCCACACACAGTTCTGCATCACCCAAAGGTTGACTGGAAGAAAATGCCTATGGCATTAAGTCCGCCTTTTGCAATGTATTTGCAGGAAGTATTAATAAATAAATAAATAAAATAAAGCGTAACAAGTGTGGGTAGAGATGTAGCGGTATTGGGTGCTACCAGCGCCGGCCGGTCCGCAACGGCCGCGAGGGCGCTGCTGCTGCCGACCGAGTCCTTCACAATAAGCAGTAGGTATATGGTGTTACCTGCATCGGGCGCGCCTCACGGACCAGTGCCAGCCGGTTCGCAGCGGCGAGTCACCGCCGCGGCGGCGAGGGCGCTGCTGCTGCCGAGCGAGTCCTTCACAATAAGCAGTAGGTATATGGTGTTACCTGTGCCGGGCGCGCCTCACGGACCAGCGCCAGCCGGTCCGCAGCGGCGAGTCACCGCAGCGGTGGCGAGGGCGCTGCTGCTGCCGAGCGGGTCCTTCACAATAAGCAGTAGGTATATAGTGTTACCTGCGCCGGGCGCGCCTCACGGACCAGCGCCGGCCGGTCCGCAGCGGCGAGTCGCCGCAGGGCGCGGAGAGGGCGCCGCTGCTGCCGACCAAGTCCTTCACAAACAGCCGTGTCACATATTTGGCGCGGATCCACCCCTCGCGGACACAGCTGTATAAAAATAATCAATCAATAAAGTGCCAAAATTAAGAAAATAGAATCTAATAATCCCCTACTACTTCTTTATTTCTTCTATATTACTGAGAAGTGTCAGAAGTGCGTTTAAGAGATTACTAGCATTACTACTGTATTCTATAACTAATTAGTACTGGTATGTATAAGACATTTCAATTTCTAAAATTTATGAATAAAATAATTTCAAACTATACTTACCTACATAGTTTAAAATTGTTTTATTAATAAATTAAATTATCAACAATTGGGACGTTGCCAGCCTGTGTCGTACTTACAGTAAATTAGAGTTCACATTTTGACGATTTGACATTGATAGATTATAAACTCTATAGAAAAAATATGTTAAATTGTAAATTTTTGGCTACAGTTCATGATTTTCCAACAGTTTATAATATCGCGAGATTGTTTATAAACTAACGATGTTTAAAATCTTTCGGTGACACAGACATACTAAATAGTTGTCCATTTACAAGGAACATGATCTTAAACATAGGTTTTGTGTAGAATTTATGATGATAATTGCAATGAATTTATAATAAATACTATTAACTTACGTTTCGCAGACCGGTGTTGCTCTTGTGATAGTTGTACCCTCCGTATTAGCTTCATAGATCAAATTAACAATCTTGTTGCCAAGCTCAGCCATTACCTTAAAAGTAATAGGTAGGATAAATAGCAGATCTTGTACGATAATTGATGTGCGTGATTTTGATAAAAAAAGTTGGCAGGTAGGTAAACAAGCACTCAGCAAGGCTCTCTGGCCGGTCTCCTTTTTAATAGTGCTAGGCCAGATATTATCATAGCACTGACTATAAAGCCATCTATAGAATTTAGTAGCGTTAGAACAATATATAGTCTGTACGCAGTCCGCGGAGTCATTGCAAGGCACATGATATGCTTTAAAACGAGACTAACTTATTAGTGTCTAGTACTATAGAGCGACCACATAACTGTGTCCGCCTGAGACGTGACAGGGGTGCGGGGGATGCAGTGCGAGGCACAAGTGGTGAAAGTATTTAAGGACGGGTCTCAGGATACGCTACGTCATGGTTGTGTTACAATTAAAAGTGTGCTAGTGTATCACATACAGTATAGTGTGCAATGAAAATAAATATTACGATACTAAAAATTCGAAAAACGCAAAAACAATAAATTTAATTATAAAAAACACGGACGGAGAGACAATATTAAACATATTATTTCCGGAGGACTCCTTCCTAGGGTATACCCGGGTTCCCCTGCAATAGACCCACTTGTGACGGAACACCGTGTGGTTTTAGTCGGTTCGATTCCGACATACCACTTTACCGTTAGCTCCGGTGAGGTGATGACCCGTGGGGGTTTCCACACGAAAAAATAAAAAAAATAAAAATATTTACAGTGTGCTTTTTATTTTTATAGTAACACCTGCTACAGATTTATTTATATTAATATTTTGTTTACATTCAAAAGTATTCAGGTCCAATTTTCTTTTTTTTAAATATTCGTACTAGTTATGCCATTTGTTTGGCCTGACTTCCATTTTACTGTAAGATGATAGACCGGTTCATCTCGGGAATGTAATCTCGTGTGTATATTACACAGAGCAATCGTGACCATCGAGACGTGTGACTGCTAGCTGCGTGGCGAACTGAGCGTCTGAGCTAAAGTCATAATTGCGTCTGCCTCCCGCTCCCCGCGCGATCACCTTAGTCGTACTTCCCCGCGCCCTTGTAACCTCGCCGGCGAGGTCCGAGTTAACGGTTAACTTAATACATCGGCATACCTTAATAATATCAGGCTCCCAGTCATCTAAAGTGAGAGATCTAACTTTACTGACGTGTACGCCTAGAGATCGATGTATGCCGGAACACTCTGTAAAACACCAGCTTGATATTAAAATAAAAAGTAGGAGAAAGTAAGTGGTAGTACGGTGACTTTCAATTGAAATAAGACAAGTGAATAAAGTGTACGTACCTATGCATAGTGTGATGCCGAGGTTGATACTCGCCCACCGAGGGTTAGGGCTTCCGCAGTCGCAACAGTAATTGTTGCCAGGAATGCTAAGAAGTTGTTCCCATATCCTGTAAAGAGAAATAAACGTATTAAGACGCAGTAAATATTTTGATAAAAACGTGATGTTAATACATGTTTTCATATTTTTATTACTATTTTATTTTTATTTATGTTGGTATTATTTTACAAATATTATTTTTTTCTGTATTAAGGTGAGGCACGTTAATATTCTTGGTTTAAACTTTAAAAGTAATAACTGGTTTTAGTCGTTTGTCCATAGTTAAGCGTGATATCGATTTGTCTAGTTGTTTTAAATATTTTACAGGAAGAACAAACAAAACATAAATATTAAAAAGTCTACAAACCCTAACTTCAACGCTAATTTAACGAAACGTCGGCTGTAAATAACAACCACTTAAATTTACAATGTTCGGATGGCATTTTGGAGATTTCAAGAATGTTTTATGCTCTTATTGTTTTTTTTTAGTTTTTAATTATATTAATAGAAAAGAAAGTAAGTTTCAGTATGGGGTGTTAAAAAAAATTCAATAATTTTTCAAAACTGACAACATTCCTCGTGGCTGTTTACCGAAAAAAATAATTTTGCTTTTTATCAAACAACGTCGCGGTTGTACCTAATTTACTGAAATTGTGTAACGTGATAACCTTTCTCTCTCTCTTTCTAAATAAAAAACAGTGCAACAAAAGTGTCAATATCCTTTTTTTTTTTTTTTTTTTTTTTTTTTTTTTTTTTTTTTTTTTTTTTTTTTTTTTTTTTTTTTTGTGTGGAAACCCCCACGGGTCGTCACCTCACCGGGGCAACGGTAAGGTGGTATGTCGGACTCGAACCGACTAAAACCACACAGTGTTCCGTCATTGGTCTTCTTGCCGGGGCCTCAGGTGTACCCTAGAGAGGAAATCCCTGTGAACCCCGACAGACTTGGCCGCCTGTTGAGCAAGGCGACCCCACCATGATGTTACCTGTCCAATCTAATTTAGAGAGGCGCGCGCGGAACACGTCGCGCCATCGTCTTAGGCCTGCTTCTGCTAGGGCGACAGATAGCCCTGTCGGTCGCCCTCAGGCAATCGCTTATGGAGGCCGGAGATCGTTTTGCGCTCTCCGGCGCCTGGTGCGTCTTCTGCGGGACGGAAGAGTACTAGTTCTCTCCCGTTCCCTTTCCGCCGCTTCTTTGGCATGCATCACTACCTCACAGAACGAGGCGGCGGAATCCCACGCACTCTCGCTCTGGACCATGCACCTGATCATGGTCTCCAGCGAGAGGCTACCCACACCGATAGCCGCCGCGAGGTCAGCACGTTGCTGCACCCACGCAGTGCACTCCACCAAAGTGTGGAGTGCGGAATCCTCGCGGCAGCCCCCGCAGTGGTGGCACACAGACGTTGGCTCCCGGCCTATGCGACACAGGTACTTCCCGAAGCAGCCGTGTCCGGTGAGCACCTGCGTCATTCGATAGGAGAGAGCGCCATGTCGCCTCTCCAGCCAATCCTCCATAACGGGCCTTACCGCCACAATCGTGGCGTGCCCTGCGCTTGGTCGCTCAAGTCGTTCTTTCCACTGAGCCATGAGCACCTGGCGGAGCTGGGACCGTTGCAAGTGTCAATATCCTGCGTAATTTAAATTAATACAAATGCTGAATCTGAATTCTATACAGCTAACTTTTAACTTATACCTATGCTATTATTAATTAAATACAAACTTTTACTATTAATAAATTTGCGAAATAACACACGAAAATTAAGTAAATATATTATCTATGCCGAAGTACCTACTCTATATTATTTATACATAAAAATTACCTGGTCATCTTCTAATGTCTAAGGCTTCATAATTTAATTTCGCTTCTATTTATATAAGCTTTAATGGTTACATCAGATAAGTACTAAGAAATCATTCACAACAACATTACATTTAGATGGTTTCGTTTTGTACCTTCAGAAGCACTGCGCGTTGAAATTGATTCCTAAGTCTATTATTATAAAGTCGAATTCAGTACGATACTAACCTGATTTTCTTCATACCAGCATTGGCAACGTTGTGTCTATCGGACGGTGGTCGATCGTCAGGGACTAATATGAGTTGTGATTCAGGATTCTCTCGGCTTTGACCTTGCTGTATGGCAGACCGGATCCCGTTTTGTAAAGCTGCTATCCAGCAATTCAACATTTCTTCTGAGTCTGCTTGAAGCATGTGACTCCTGAGAAAGAACACGAAGAGTCGTAAGAAGAAATTTCCGAATAATTATTTTATATGTTAACTATAGATTGTATACAATATAAATTGATGTACATATTATATTATCTTTGAGTATAACAAATACACAAGGTCTATTTATTTTGTTGGCTCTGAGTAATTTACAAACGGATTAGAACGTAAAAAAATTAATTCGTTTTAATTAAGGACAATTTAAACTTAAAAATCGACAGCGAAATTTTATACAAGAACCTCAATTCCACCGTAATTACTTAAAATAAAGAGTTGAAGATGGAGTAATTTTTTGCGGCTGGAAGTTAAGACGAGTTGATCCACTGTATTTATGTTAATTTGTTAATTTTTACATGTTTTATTTGTTTAACAGAAGACACATACAGAGTATTTACATAAAGATGTAACATAAAGTCCTTCGAGTTTCACCGTGTAGCAGTGCCGTCATAGTGTGCAAATAAAATTACGAGAAAATACAAATTACAGGTTAAAACTAAAACATCATAAAACGGCCACACCGACCGTGCGTCAATGTTCCAATTTGCTTTTTACATTTGTATTCGTTAGCGAGTTCTTTATGGAATTCGGTAATTGATTTATTAAGCATGGTCTCATGTATTTTAGTGTTCTTTTTCCGTATAAATTTGTGTATCTAGGTAGTAATAATTTTTGCATTAGTGACACTACTGTTTATTACGTTTACTACAGGATTGTTTTTTGATAGTAAGGAGTCATGCACCGAGATTTAAAGACATTAATATCTTTAGCACCTCATACCACTTTAAAGTATATGTAAAATTTTGTAAAAATTACTTTAACTTACTTTGATGGCGACAGTACTTCAAAACAGAAACGTCTTTCTCCGTCGTGCACTGGCTTTACAGTACAAAGTCTTAAATCTTCTTCCATAACCGTGACATTCAGCTCACCAGTCCTTTTCCTTAAATTACATATAGAAATAAATTAAAAAAAAAAGTTCTGTATATTTAAATAATATTACTGATAAAAATTGAATGCTCTTTTAAACTTTAATAGGTGTTCTAGGCCCATAAAAGGTTTGAGATTTATGTCAGAAAATTATGAACAGCCATCACGAGAACATTAACTACTAACACTATTAAAATTTGAATGACAAGGAAATGAATATACATGTCGATAGACAGGTTTGTAAAAATGGTAATATAATCTAATTTCCGAATAGCTTTTTTTTTAATTTGCAAAAAATACACAGATTAACACAAATCAAATTAAGTTTCTCTTATCTTGACAGATGGATGTTGTAATTTGACGACGTAATTTGATGACGTATTTCCATAATCAAAATATTATTTTTAACCTTTGATATATTATTCCCTATTGGAGAATGGTCGAGAACCAATGATAAGGTTTAAATAATAATAAGTTTAGGTGATAATACGGCTTACTAGATCAAGAAAGGTAAATCTTAACCCTTAATCCCATAAGTAATATAAGAAATCCGACCTTCAATACAATCACTTACCTATATACTAGACGATTATCGTATAAATAGAACCATCTCCTGTTCCAAGTTTTGAACGCATTCGAAGTCCTTTTAAACAGATACCCTTGCATTCTAGGCAGGTTTTTAAGGCAAGGGGTACTTAGCAACCCTTCTTTACAATCTCCTTCGGCTGCGTTGGCCTTACAGCTGGGTAGTACAGAATCCTTACTATTCACTATGGTATGGCGGTTCTCCATCTCCTTGTCGAGAATTTTTGTGTCGTTCCGCATTGCTGCTATCTAAAAATGCGATCGTTACTTGAATAATTGGTTGATTATTATGTTATAACGAGCGTGGCGCGCTGATTGAATGTACGGTACTTATAAAACTGTTAAGTAGGCCGCCGAACCAATATGTTTTATAGAATTAATATTGAAATAAATAATAATAACACATTATTATGTTCAATCTTATACTTGAAGAAAATAATCTATTTCAAATGTTGTACATAATGTACAAGTACATAGTTTTTAACAATTTGGCCATTAGAGGAACCCCCTGGTGTTCAAGGATACAGAAACGTTGGTTTTACAGCTGGGCAAGAAAACTCACGCTACTTCCGGCCACTTTTTCGGAACCAAATCCGCATTTGCTAAATTGGCAGTTTACGGTCTTCGAATGCAGAACTGAATCGAGAGCCTGAATGAAGATCCTGATAAAAAATTATTTGAACGACAGCACCATTAAACTTTTTGCTGACATACCTCGTACCTACGTCAGCCAAAAGGAAGATGGTCATGTTGCGCTTCAAGCCAATCCTTAATGAACCTCGATGGTGCTCACCGGACATGCCTGCTTCGGGAAATACCAGTGGCGTATGCGCAAGATTTTAACACTGTCTGTCAAACGGACACTTCCATAACGAATAGAGATTCTGCCGCCCATCAGTGAGTTCGGAACAGGAATATGTTGAATTGCAGTGTTAGTCGTGATAGTCAAGGGTAGCAAAAAGGAAATGGGAGCTGACAAATATATTCCGATTCCGCAGTAGACGCAAATATCCCGGAGAGTTAAAATATTCACTTAGCCTTTACCTCTACAGCTGTCGACTTGAGAAATGGCTCTAAGTCTTCGGACAAATCCACACCTTGATGGTAGTAAGTGCAGCACGCTTGCAGGTACGACACGAACTGAAATAGAAAGGGACACTTTGAAGACAAACAATTACATTAATATAAAAACTAACCCAGATTATAATAGATAGTTTATTCTTACAATCTTTATAATTATGCTCTTTACTTAATGCTTTGTATTTTTATGTATGTAACACGACAAGAGATATAGTGTTCAATAGTTATGCAATCGCAGTTATACAATTTGAATATTGACTTTCTTGTGTACGTGTTTATAATAACGTCGCGCGCGTCGTACTGTATGTACATGAAATTACAGATACAGAGAAAAAAAAAACCTTGTTTTAGTTCTATAAAGGTTAGAATAGACCGTACTTAAACACGATAGGGATTTCAATTACTTTTTATGAAATTATTTGCTGAGCCTATAACAATATAATGTTAATCAAACTTGTATTTAAAGACTACTCTGATAAAGGTGAAGTGTTTGACAGCGTGTAAGCCTAACGCATATATGACTACAAGTGGGACAATTAGTTCGCCTTTACAGAGGATGTATTGGTAATTGGAAAATTGTATGTATTTCAATCATCATTCTGCAAAACATACTCAGCTGTCAATCATTCCAAATCAATCAGAACGTATCATTTGAACGACAAAACCAGTTTCTTGATAAGCGACATCCTTTATACACTGCGTATTGAGATTTTAATGAAAATTATATAATATTCTGGGACGTATTACACAGTACTTTCTAGATCTTTCTAACATAGCTTGTGCTATGGGTGCCAGAATATTGATAAACATATTAAGAGGGCCCCCTGACCTTGGCCGACAGTTGTATTTCGAAGCATTTTTTTTTTGTAAATTTGTACATGCATGTCATGGAAACAATACCCAGACGAATGCAAATAGACATGTTTTGCATACAAATATTTCCATTGACGGTAGATCAAAGTAGTGCAGGACCACCATATAACTGATAATACTTTCACTACATATCTGACGTTAACAGACAGTAATATGTCCATTGGCTTATTTTTTTTTGTTGCTGGAGAGGGCGCATGTCCACCACCGCTGCACCGCCGTCAACGGGACTTCAACGAGAACGGTGGTATTTCGAGCCGAGTTAAAGACGACGCCGACGTGACGGCGATCGCGGAACCAACCGATCTCGGTGTACATCACGCCAGCGTTCGGCCGATATGATGGCGTTCGGCTGACGGGAGTGCAATGGACAGGTTGCTATAATAATAATAGACAATGTGCTTTAGTAAATGTATGTATCGCTACTTTGACAGTGACGGCGGCGGTGGACAAGCCCTTACGTCCCATACCTCCTCGTACCGTATCGTCCTCTACGTAGTGATGTGAATATTGTTTTCTACTGCATATTTATAATTGACATTAACTAAATCTAAATCGGTATAATGAGACCTTCGTCTATAGTTATGAATACCTACTTGTTTTTAATTGTATTCTATGCAATATGAATAATATCAAAATATTGAAATTCAAAACGAAGAACAATAATACATATAATGCAATCATTGTTTCATTGCCGGTTTTCTGCGAGGCCGTGGTATCACTCCGGTCGAGCCGGCCTGCAAGCATGGCTATCCCACAATAAATTGATACGAATCGAATCGAAATAAAATCGATTGTTATTTTTACTCGAATCGACTACTTATCGAAATATCAAAAAGAATATAAATGAGTGGACGGAGTATAAGCGATAATTGTATCTAATAATAATGTAGAGTGATGGACTGACTGATACAGGCACATGTAAATGAACAGTAAGAAACGTATTTATTTGGCACACAATGTCCATTATGAATACGATTTATGATCACGACTAAGATCTGGCAGTAATAGTCACCTGTTAATTAGGCTGACATGTACTCTCAATTTTCCACTGTTTTTAAATGTACGGAAAATTTAAAACGGTGGAAAATTGTATGGGATAATTTGAGATATTTCTATTTGTTTTATGTCATTGCGGCATATTAACTTAGGGCCTAAGTACAAATGTCGTAACTAAGCATTGGTCTAAGTCTTAGGCGAATGGTTGGATACCGCTAGGGATATGTATGCGGTGGTTATGCGAGTACACATGTTTTAAGAATAGTCTAAGTTTTATTGCTCGAAGGAAGTGTTTACTTCAAAAACATAATATCAAATTCCATTCGTAATCCAAATAAGTTGTGCGAAAGTGCGAAATCAGTATGAATATCCGTAAAATGTGATCTGAAAAGAACTTTAAAAACAGTTTTTATTCGAAACTCGTTAACTTTCTGCCACACGAAGTGATGTGAGTAACACAACACAAAGTGGGGTTCCACAGCTGGTATCACAAGTGTTTATAGGCACCGCATTAGGTACCCTGATAATTTGAAAAAGCTATATCCGACATACGTCAAACTGTGTGTTAAGTAGGATCTAATGTTTCGTATGTGATTAAGGCTATGACCAATGTAAATTAGACCTTCTTCAACATAAGAATATGACTTTATATGTTTTAGAATTCCACTAAGGTAACGATGATAATGGTATAATAGTGGTCTGTCTTACGATACATAATGAACTTCGTAGGACGAAATAGGACGTAACATATCTAACACTAGTCATACACAATTGATACAACTAACGTACTGGTCAAGGTCAGCCTTCCTCAGATTTCAGAGCCCTTGTTGGGCTAAATATGGGCTGGGCTTTAATTCTATCCGTTTTACCGACACCAGCCCCGTCTCCTTAAATTACTGCATATACGAGTATTCAGGGTGTCGTCATGATGTATTCCATGTCCAATCGATTCGGTGACGAATGTTAGCCGGTTACTTGACGAATTTGCGACCTTCCCCGACCGGACTTTTTTTGCACTGACAGATAGGCAGGTACGTACGTATACTTTTATTATATTAAAAGTATAAATCTATTACGGCTTAAATAATGTTACTGCTTGATAAAAAAGATAGTGATTACGTCGTATAGGTTATAAATCCTATCAGTTAATCTATATGTATAAAAATGAATCCCTATTTCCCTTGGTCACGGCATCACGCGTGAACGGCTGGACCGATTTCGCTAATTCTTTTTTTTTGTGTTTGTTATTGTCAGGAGAAGGTTAAATAATAAACGCAGAAAATTAGAAAATTTAAGAAACCTTAACGACCATATTAAGTTTTCTAATGTAACCTTAGCGCTTTTGACATAACTGTCAGTCGTTTGACAATTGGCACGGTTGTTTAATATTCATAGTTAAGCCAGGACAAAGTCTGTCGGGTCAACTAGTAGGATATAATTAAAGTTACTTGTATTTTTGAGTTAGAGGCTCGGACTATCTCTCTCGGCAACTGTCGGTTTGAATTACAGAATACAGGTATGCGGCCTGTTAGAGCTTTTGCTTAAACTCCCTAATGCATTCGTATAAGCAAAATTTCGTTCCTTCAATTGCCTTCCTTTCTTACCTACCGTTAAGACAATAGAAGTTATTTACTTGAGCTGGACCAAATGTAAATGTGTAGTATGTATGTATTTTAAGTTAATGATTTCACGTAACTGGCTTTAAGAAATTAAATAAATATAGTATCATAAAATCCATTTCTGGTTATAGGTACATATCCAGCAAAACATTAAAATATAACAATCCACATGTAATGACAGCTCGCAAAGTGAGGAGACACGACCGTGATACAGCTAGCGATATTCTTTAATCTTTTATAATGAGATAATGACGCACAGCTGGCCCGGCTAACAGTGACACAACCTGAAGTTTACACGAACATCTGTCCTCGCTTCATTAATAAACTTAGTAAGTATTTCAGACTCAACTCGGAATATCTGCAATCATTTTAAGTCTTTAAACAATACGTGTTATCTAATCGCTTTATGTACCTACTTATAATAGATTTTTTTTTTCATTTCATACAATTCGCAATGAGTCAGTGGATGTAATCGCATTCCATCGTTTCGTAGAAATGTATGATTCAAATTTAATTAAATCATACGTATATTTAATTAGGTAACGGCTCCTGAAACGATTCTTGAATTAATTTAAGCCTCACTTAGGCACATAGATATATGTCAGATTATTTTTGCTTCATCATCACCAATATCGTCTGTCATGAACTGATTACATAACATATACTTAACTTCCGCTTAATTTAGTTTGACAGGATATAATGACAGGCACTACGCAGTAGTGCCGAAACCGGATTATTCGATACACCAACCTTACGATCTGTATTAATGTATTATGTGAGCGTTATGAACGTAGAAAGTGTTTTCATTTTTTAACCAACGAACAAAAAGGAGGTGGTTCTCAATTCGACCGTATACAGGTATTGTTTGCCTACCGCAATAGTTATAATCATAACAATGCTTTATATGATATATCAAGCAGGAAGTTTGATTAACAATATTTTTTTTTGTAAATAATATAATGTAATTTAGCACTATGTAGGTATGCTGTAATAAACATCGACCTTTCTTTTTACAGTAAAGGCAAATTCCTTTATTATTTGTCACCTTCGTTCTGTTGTTCAATTTACAAACTTAGATATTACATTTACTGAAATACAAGGAAAGATTGTAAAAACTAAAAGCGAGGACATGTACAGATTAGATAATTAAATAAATAAAACAGTTTTACCAACAATAACAAACTCCAAAGTCAAAATCGCTTAACATAAACCGTTCACTGATTTGTCACAGAACTATTAGACTATGAACACTATCATTCGAAATAACAAAAAACACATCGATACCTTTTGCAACACAGTTCATTACTGTCGTCTAAAGACGGTACAGACGGGTAAGTAGGACACTCGACAACTTAAGAAGTGTGATGTTAGTCTTTGAAATCAACCACTTACTAACAGGTGCAAATTAAACCACTTTCTGATACCTTGTCTTTTATCAAAAGTTCAGAGTGATAGATAAATACGCTACTCAATTATTTTTTAAGTAAAAACTTCTTTAGGCATGTTGGGCACTTTTAGTATGGGTAAAAAACACTGAACTCGTGTCACCGTCCCGCTCAGATACCTATTATACCGATGTGTGTGAAAACTTCTTTAGGCACGTTGGGCACTTTTGGTATGGGGAAAAATGTGATATGACACTTTTCTTGTGATATGGCACTTTTTTTGCCGGGAGGCGATATATACAGATGTGTGGGTGTGTGTGTTTATGTTTTCACTTCTGACTTCCTACGACTGAGTTATTTTTTAAATTTACTTCCTCCGGGGTTAAAATATTAAAACAGTTGACTAGCCCAGTCATTTGGTCGTGTTTTAGCTTAAAGAAACACAGATTAATTACCTGTGTAGGTATTCAAGACGAGGTGATATGAAGTTGTTAACTCTGTATAAAAAGACAGATGTTAAAAGCTATGAATAAGAGTAGTCTAGTCAAGATTTTAGCAATAAGCAAAATGAACCGGCAACAGTAAATCCCACTGATAGCATATATTCAAAGCATCCCATGATGAAAGGCAATAGGCAGGACATCACATAATGCCCCTTATTTGAGCTGTTATGTGCCCGCCTAACGCCTGCCCGCACGCCTGTTTACGTTGTGTGCCCCGTCGAAAATAAACTATATTTTTATAACTTTAAAGAAAATATTTATGTCGCCTTACAAAGTCGATTGTAACCCAAGTGAAAATACTAAGCTACTATCAAGTTGTACGAGTACGCATGTAACTTTTTTGAGTGCCACTTACGCTAATATAATTTCGGTAAATATATCAATATCGTAAAGTAGAGCCCCCACGTAACGTACACGTAGGTCCTGCAGTGTGCGGATTATTAGGAAAAAGGTTTGGTAGACTTTCGACACACAAGCCGCCATACCGAAAAGGTAATTTTATTGTGTATTCACTTTACTTTTGTTTAGCAAGATAATCGTTATTTGTGAAATAGTATTTACCCTAAGAATTCTACGAGTAGGTTTACAATACAGGTTCAAATCAACAGTATAGCAATTTAAAAAACAATAAATACCATCCAAAAAGGTTCCATAATGTGTAAATAAATCGATGCAGGACGCAATTTTATTTTCTAAACCCGACTTTATGTAGAAACGTCAAGTTATATGATGTAAACAAACGTACGAGTCATGAGCTCATGAGTCATTGTTTTTTTTTAACTTAATATGCAGAATGAACAACGCACAAGCCAACAGTCTACCAGTTCTCACGAACACTAATCGCTTGTTATTATCTCAACGCAACGCAAACACATTGGAAGAACTTTACCTTGAAATACTAATTATATTTAGAATATGAATGCACCTAACACAGATCATAAACACGAATACAATTTATGGTTTATGGTCCAACAAGCATCATTCCACTGTTATAGTCTTAGTTAGTCTGTATTGGATATAAAATATTCTGGAGCCTAGTAGGAAACAGTGGATCTCGCTGATGTTCCGTAATTTAGTTCAAAATTATTATTTAGTTATGATCTATCTACGCTGCTGGGATATTCCTTAGATAGATATTAAATTTGTGTTATCGTTAAAACTTACGGTTTTCGCCATTAGGTTAAAAAATTATAAATAATAGGATAGAATAATCTTTATTGTACTCCAACGATATTGTTTAAAAAAAATATACACAAAGTGGATATGTACAATAGGCGGCCTTATCGCTAAGAGCGATCTCTTACGGGCAACCTTGTGACTGCGCACATCTAATGGATAGAGGTAGAGCATTCCATAGCCGGACAGCCTGTACAGTGAAGGAATTGTCTTAAGACTTAGTAGAATGAGTAGGTACAGCCCGTTCAAGGGATTCCAACGACCTCAAGAATCTTGTGTGTGTCATTGAGAAACGTAAAACGTTCCCTCAAATAAGACGGGGTACAGGGATTGAACACAATAATATAAAATAGAGCAAGGATGTGAGTATTATTAATAATGATCGGAGCCGAGACACGTAATCAGTATGCACGTACAAACAGGAAATTTAAGACCTGAAAACGACTAGAAAAAGATAACAATATTCTGGTAGGTACTAAGGAAACGTCCGTGTCCCGGGAACTCAAGACATACAATTAATGGACACAAAGTTTACTTTTATTCAGAACAAACTATGGGTAAATTATAAAACAATTTTTCTACGTGGGGATCGAATTCTAAACACCACTCGGTGACAGTTTATTGGCGAGGTGACGGACAAAATTATGCCGTCAAAATAAACAAACAAGCATTCTGCTATTACCACTACGCCAACGACAGCGAAAGCGGGTACACATAAATCGTGGAGTGTGAGCGGACATTCTAAGGACAGCGCATCGGTTCGCTCGACCGTGAAGTTGCTAGTCGAAATTGGGCATTGGGGGCAAATGCAATGAATAGAATGCGCGTAAACATCGCTACTTACGGTTATTAACCTATTGTCCTCAACGGAACGCAATTATTGTCTTCCTATTATTGTTTAACGCTGACTACTATGGCAAATACATTTCATTGTAGAAGAGCACGAAACAATTATTAATGAAGTCGCTAATGAGAACTAGAATAGGTATATTCCCAGACTACATTTTTTAATGGCACCAATCTCGCAAAAAGCACAATGTAACCCTGAAAAGACACCTTAAAAATATAATTTATAGCCACAAAAACATTAGATTACCCGAAGGGATAAGGGTTCCGGAAATTCTCTTCCTATCTGTAATAATAAGCGCAACTACTAATATTACATTTCATTTATAATTAATATTATACATGTAGTTTGCAAATAGTTATGCAATAAAGTTGAACTTGACGCTAAATTCTGAATTGTTTTTTTTGTAACAAATAATTTACCCTTAGGTACATTGATGGTTTTAATCTGATATGTTTATCCGAAAACTATTGAGTACCTGTATTAATGGCCGAGGTTAAATTTAATACAGCGTTTAATACTTGTAACACGCGCAATAACGCTGTACATGTGAGCCCATTGAATTTTTAATGTTCAACGAGTATCTAGATCTAGCATCGCCATCGTCTTGAGCAAGTAAATGTAGTGTAATATCCTCGTTACGTAATCCTAGAGTTTATCACTACTGTGTACTTATATATATTTTTATTTCCTTTGTTTGTATTTGTACCATTATAAACTGTAAAAGCGTTTCTCGTGTATAATTCCTCTCCTTACTTAAATTAACCTACGGGGGACCACGTGCAGACCACGAGGCCAACCTCCACGTTACATTATTAACTGAACTTCTAGATAATTATAATTTCAATACTCTTATGATCTTAACTTATTTTTAACAGCTTGATTTGATGTGTATCTGAATTCTTACATTCGTTCATCCTAAGGTTGACTGAAAGACATTGCTTTTAGCTTTAAGGCCGCCCTTTGTACACATCAATTTTGTATACTCACTGTAAGCAATATTTGAATGGTCTACCTACAATAAAATCTATTCTCTTATAAGGCTAATGTTTACATTTCCTTGCCTATTAATTTTATTACTAAAATTCTCGTTGCAGCAATTTTTATTAAAAGAATATAAATTATGTAGGTGAGTTTTAAATGATAAATTATCCCATTGTGTGTGATCTATTGTTCATATACATATAATAACTTATTAGCGATTTATGCAAGGGTTTGTTTTCATCTTATTGTAAGAAATTTACATATTTCAGACACGCATTTAAAAATACTTGTAATTTACGTGAGTGTAAATTATAATATACACGTTCTAAAACAGACGACATGCGACATTGAGTAGTGTAGTAATACTCTCACAAAGTACCAACATGTACTTATACTTACTACCTAATTAGAATATTAAAAAAATATACTAAAGAATGTATAGGTGTATATTTTTTATGCACAAAACTAAATAAATGTAAAAATTCGAATAAAGTTTAGCAAACTTTCTTAAGGCAGCATATTTTATTTAATGTCATTTAATAAAGCAAGGAATTTCCTTGCTTTATTTCTTCCAGTGAGTACTTAAAATCATATTTACTTGGCTCTTTCTTAAAACTTCAATATGTCGAAACCTGAATCTACTAAAAGTAATATGTACATATTGTAACTAATTCCTATAAACTAACAAAAACCGGCCAAGTGCGAGTCGAACTCGCACAAGGAAGGTACCGTAGCATCGTAAAAGATGTAACAAAAAACTTTGTTGTTAGTTTCAATATAATACATACTCTGTAAAAATTTCAACTTTTATCTATATTACAGTTACATGATACAGCCCGCTTACAGTCAGACGGACAGCGGGCTTAGTAATAGGGTTCTGTGGGCACCCTTTAGGTACAGAACACTCTAAACGCGTTCTCTCCGACCGTCCCCTGTACATTTGTTGGAATGAGTTGGTTACCCTCTTATTCTATTCATTGTCTTGATAGTGTATTGAGTAGCATAAGGAGGTTGAGAGTAATAGAATCATTACGACCAGTGGCGGATTTACACATTTGCCGCCTGTAGGCTAGTTACATTTTGCTGCCCCTACCTCCTCTTCGATTCGATAGGCAATTCACAATGATATTAATTACAACTTTTTGAAGTAAAACTTCTTTACGCACGCTTGACTTGGGGAGCAATCTGTTGAATGCGTTACGAAAAGAGGGATCGGGCAAGGTGAACGGAAGCTGGTAATTCGTTACGAAAAGTGTGTTCAGGCGAGGCAAACGGAAGTTGAGAGGGAGATATAAGTTAGTGAAGATAGAAAGAGAGAGAGTTACGTTTCGTATATTACTGTAGGGGCAAGAGAGAGAGGTGCGAGCGCACATTTTCTTTCTCTCTTTCTCTCATAGCCAGTTCCGATTCGTATGAAGTTTTACGTCAGTCGTGTGGTCTAAAGCACACTCGTTTTTTTTGTCCATGATTTCTGCACTAATTACACCACCTTTTTTCCATAATTAGTATGATTGTGAACTAGGGGATCGATGTCTCGGTTTCTAGATTTTTTTTTACATCCCAACGATTTAGCTAAGATCTTTTGAAGGGATGGGTAAAAAATGTTAAACTCGCGTCAGGACACGTGACCCACATCGAAAATTCGTAAGACAGAGCCGAGTTTCTTACATTTAAAAAAATATAACGTTCGAAGTTCAAACATTTATGAGCGGCCAGGAGCGCAGAACTTTCAGTGTACTCTATGTATACATTTAGATATGTTATTGCCATAAACTTAGGTATATTACGTTTATGGTTATTACCTACTTTTTATTTTTAACATAATTATTTATATCCTATACAGGTGCATACCAAGGTATTTGTTATATTTAGCTGAGTCTGAGTGTGGCATTTGTTCTCCTAACTCCTCTTGTTGGTAATTGTTTAGCTAAGATTGATTGTTTTTTATGGTACCTATATTTCTAAGCTAATAAAAGCTCAATCATGTACTACTGTTAAGGTGGGGTAAATTAGGCCTTAATACTACTTACACATGTACATTCAATAAACGTTCAATCCATCAGCCTATTGCAGTCCACTGCTCTCCTAATGTGCGCCAAAGTACCCGGTTCTCCGCCTTTCGCGTCCAATCTATCCCAGTTACCTTTCTCAGTTTGCCCGTCCATCTGGCTGGGGGACAGCGTCCAACCTTCTGTTTACCAGTTCGCGATCTTAACTCTAGAACCCGTGTGCCCCAACGACCATGCCAGGCCACTTCAGCATGCTTCTTCTGCAAACTATGTCGGTAACTTTGGTTCTTTGTCGGATGACCTCATTACGAATTACTTAATACGATTTTATTCTACAAAGAAACTCCAAGCATAGCTCGTTTCACAGCCCGCTGCGCGACTTTAAAAAGCTTGTTGACTAGACCGATTGACATACGGTGCCGAGACGTGCGCACTAACCCCACCGCCAGTCTCAGCACCGTATGTCAAGAGAGGTAGGACGCATTGGTTTTACAAAGCCCTTCGTTTTGAGGAATTGCTACAAGGGTAATGAGAAAACTCAACGTAGCTTTGCAATTGCTGCCCGTCCTAACAGGATCCTTCTGGTGATTTCTTCCCGAAGTTGTCTCTACCGAGCTGGATAACGTGGTCAACGTAGACATATTCCTGTACAAATTCGAGCGTCAACCCTTCGAAGTCAATCGGTCTGGGTGCGACTTGTTCATGAACATAACTTAGTTTAGGACTTAGGACAAACTTAGTTTTTCCAAGTTTATACCAAGATCGTCACGTCGAGATGCTCCACTTAGGCGTTTGCAGCCTATTGTGAGTGAGTGTATGTAGATGTATGAGTGCCAGTTTTTTATTTTTTCGTCCAGCTGCCCCAGCGACTCTGCTACTAGAACGATGTCACCGGCAAACCAAAGGTGGTAAGATATACTCTACATTTATATTGATTCCCCGTCTAGTCCAATCTAGTGTCTTGAAGACGTCCTCAGGGGCGTTGGTGAATAGTTTGGAGAAAACATTCCCTTGTATAACTATACCTCTTCGTCGTCGTCGTCCTATGGTCTTGGCTGCTGGTCGTCCAGCTGTACGGTCATCGTGTTGGTGTAAGCTTTTCAACACCTCGATAAATCGCCAGTCAACACGACGTCATTGCAGAGTATCCAGAATTGCCCGGGTCTCGATGGAGTCAAAGGCTTTCTCGTAGATCACAAAAGCCGTATACAGCGGCTGAAAATACTTCTCGGTCTTTTGCACAATGTGTCGAACAGTATGGATATGGTTCTAGGTGCCGTGGCTTTTTGGAAACCCGACTTGTTACGGTAGCTAGTATTCGTCGAGTTATCTCGCGAGACGGTTTTTTCAGGCTCTTGAAAACAACTTGTAGATATGGTTCAGGAGTAAGATGGGCCTATAGTTCTTCAACAAGATGTTGTCTCCTTTTGTGGACAAAAGTAACAGGTTATCAGGTTAACACCACCTAGGTGTTAACCTGTTAACCTTAAACTTTGTTAGAGGACGGAACTAAACTACTACCTATTATTGTGATTGTTTTAAGTGTCTAGTGCTACCTTGACCATTTTTGGTCTTTTGTAACGCACTTTTGCTTTGTAGTTCACTGCTCAGACTTATAGCTTCGAGAAACCTCCAGATCTTATAAGCAGTGATTGTTTGTATTTCCTGCGGTTGACTGATGTGCAACCCTAGGGTAATACTTCGGTGCCGCATTAGTAGGCCACAAAAGCATAGAATATGCATTGCAGTTTCTTCTGCCTCTCGACAGAATCTGCATATTGTGTTCTCCCGCAACTTTAGGTTGAACATATGTTTGTTTAGTTAGCAGGGTCCGGTGACGATTGAGAAGGAGCTCAGGTTTTGTATCTTTTGAGCTCAAGAAGTTCTTCTGATACTTTGTTATCATAGCGCTTTCGAGTGTTTTACACCAGTCGTGGTCTTCCATCTCTTAATTGCCATTGATATGTTTTGGGCGTTTATGATTCAAATAAGCTCGCCGCAGATTGGTTCCGCAACCAAACGCGACTACGAAAATTATAGAAACATCTAAGTAGGTGGTGAAACATATTACATGTTGAATTGTTTGTGTACCTATTAACATTAAGGTAGGTATATAATTATGGAAATAAGAATCTTTTTAATTTTTGTAAGACAAAAAAAATGTTTTCCCCAGTTTTGCCGCCCCTAAAATCCGCCGCCCTAGCCTCCAGCGTACTCAGCCTACTGGTAAATCCGGCACTGATTACGACCCCTGGTCTATATGTCGCCCGCTATTTATTACCAACCGTAGTTTAAAAACCGTTCCTTAAATTTTCTTTAAAGCATAGACTAAAGAAATCAAAAACTTACTGTAGCGATGATTTCGTGGCGCTTCCTGGCCTGCAGCATTGTGATTTTCTGCACATGGTCGAGTGCGGTGTGACGGAAACATGATCGCGTTGCCAATAAGAGATTCACAACCTCCTCTATCTCGGGCAGTTTGTGACGCGATACCTATATCAGAATATAATACTTATATCAAAAGGTAAATAAGAATAAGCTTTTTATTCAAGACCTTGCAGAACCAAATCATGATTCCACGTAAAACCTTCTGCCAATCCTAAATTGTTAATTCCCCTTCAATTGCAAATTACAGTAGGAGGGACTAAATGTAGAACATTTAGTCCCTACTATTGCAATTATAACCAGTGGTAAACAGGAAATCCTATTAAATCATTAAGTCCTTGAGTGACAAGACTCCCGAAATGGTCTGAGCAATAAGAGAACTCTTATTCGCTCATACGAAAACGTTTAGGTACAAATAAATTAATAATTACAAAAAACAATATCGAAGCGGAGAACGACATACCTGTGAATTCCTAATTAATGAAGTGTCCAGTTCATTTGAGATTTTTTCAAAATGTGTTTTACTTTCTTTGACACCTTTGATATCTCTGTAACAAAAAAAAACGCTATTGATTATGACAAACAAGACTAAAGGAAGTAGGATGTCTAGATCACTAACTTTTTTTTTTGTGCGTGTGAAAACCCCCTCGGGCCGTCTAGATCACTACCCATAGGTCACTACTTTGTTTGACTAATATTATTGGTACGTGGAACGTAACATAGGTATTAAGTATGTACGTATACTTAACACACAAACACTTTGTGACTGATGTACATAGGTACATATTATGCACCTATAACGTTTAAAAATAATTCTGCTACTTATTACCGCCTGTCTACCCTCGTCCGAAAATTATTTCGGGTCGGCGCAAATTACCTTATATACCTTATAAATTAATACTTGCAAAAGCTGACATCAGAATCGCTATCGGCGAAAAAAATCAGTTTGATAGATAGACCAGGACATTATTCCTTGTCTCACTTGAAAACCACAAACAAGCGACATAGTTGCAGTAAGCAAAGACAGTACTTAAAATACGGATACAATCGTGCAATCACACGGAACTCAATAGGGAGCATGAACCTGGAAACACTGACCTCTATTTCACAAGTAGTACAATAAAGGTCAGTGCCCAGACACTTCGCCATGGACTATCCCTTTTTTATCTGTCAGACAAAATATCGCGCGCTACAAGGGTTTAGTCCGTAGGTGGAGCCTCATTATACTAAAATATTGCGTGTGTCATATGTGTGACCAACGGCCAACACTGCCCAGTTATGTCATCAACAACCCAATCAGCGCTGCCCCCAAGAAAACATATGCATACCTTACTTGGTAACGTCCAGCCTGACACACATGGATATTCACGAGGGTAAACTCAACCCCGCCCACTCAAAACATTAAAACATTAAAATTCGTATTAATCCTGAGACAATTAAAGTTAATTGTCTCAGGATTAATACGAATTTGGGAAATTTTGGGGAATTGGGGAAATAGGGAAGTCCCTATTATGTAATTAACACAAGTATTTAAGTTAAAGATTCAAGCATTGAACCTAAAGTATAATGACTGTCAAATATATTTTTTCTGCTCGCAATAATAATTAATGAAAGGTTTGTAGGTTCTTTCTGGCCCCCCTTGCCATTATCTACATATGGATACCAATTTTAGGTTGTTATATTTATTATAGTCATTAGTCTACTAGACATGTGACCACCTCTGTCTATCTTTAGGTAATACAATATGACTTTGTATTGTACTGACTCGTTGATCACACGGATTAGGTTTTTGCTTTGCGCGGTCATTGTTATTAAGTTTTTCTGTTAGGAAAATTCTAAGTAGCAGCACGGAGACTCGCAACATGCCCGGCAGACAAAATACTAGCTAAGTCCTTAGTAAAATATAAAAATACTTTCAGAATAAATCGCGGTCGTAACTAATACGGGTTACTGGTAAACATTTTTCTACTACTTTCTTTACAAAATCCATCACCAAAGTATTAAACAAGACAATAGTAATGTGATTGTAGGATTAATAGGTAAGCCGCAGTCTTTAAATTGTTGTTTTAGATGCAGCAGGAAACTTCATATCGCTAACAGAGCGACTAACACAAATCAATGAACTTTAAGGTAAATATTATTCATTCAAAACGACTGGAAACCATTAAAACTATAAATAAAACTGTTTGTGTTACCAAATTACTGTTATCGTGGGAGCCTTTGGGTCTCCAACACTGAATTATAAATTAAAATGGCTTCTTAAGAAGATAAGTACGTTAATATATTGAGTTCCTTTGGGCCTTTGACCTATTTTATATTGCTTCCATTGACTTATAAGTAAACCGATTAATACACATGTCATGACAACAAACCGTAAAATATAGGTACATATATTACTTATTTATGAATATAAACTAGGTTTTGCACGCGGCCGAACGAACGAACCTGGATATCAGATATGTAGCCAGTGTGAATTCAGCACAGTTTATGTTTTTTTTAATACAATGAAATGTTCCCCAAAAATTAAATTTTATGTTTGTTTCATTGTAATAGTTTGCTGTGATGTATTGATGTTGTTATGAAACATCTCTTATCAAGCACTCAATTATACATTAAGTAAATACATAACTGTACAAGTTTTTACACTTCACCCTTTACGGTTTTAAAATAAAGTCAAAAAATTTAAAAATATTATAAGTTACTTTGTGATTATTTGTCTTGTTACTTTGTGAAAGTTTGCGAGTGAGTGGATGTTTTTTTTATTTCACGCACAAAAACGGCAGAACGGATTTGCATTAAATTTGGCACACAGTTTATGACCTGGATTAACACATAGCAAACTCTTTACTGTGGTGAACGAGAATTAGGCGCGCGAAGCCGGGGGCAAAAGTTAGTACTACATTTTTATCCTTATATTTTGAATAATTCTCATAAATATATATTATTATTGCAAATACATAAAATTTGATTACATGATTTTGCTTGAGACTATGTTCCGCTCTTGAGACTCTTTACTGGCGGATTTTTTTATAGTTTGTTAGCAACCCGCCCCGGCTTCGCACGGGAAGCAAAGCATATTGACATCGTCAGAAACATCTGACAATATTTCAGCCAGTTTACACAAAACCTTAATGAATTATACACCTAATCTTTTCTCATGAATCCCTCCGTATATTGGTATAAGGAACTCCATTCAGTAGTTATAGAATTTATCGCAAACAGACAGACAGAAAAACGCGGCGGAGGACTTTGTTTTATATTACGTTACGTAGTGATTGTAAATCGTTAAGATTTTATCATGAAAGGTTGAATGTCAAATTTGCTTACACCTTATTTTAGCCAGACCAGGCTCCCTTCGCGGTGCAGTACACACTTTATGCCTATAAGAAATTATGGCTCACTTGGTAGAATGATGTACACAGATTGCAAAGTGGTTCCAAAAATGTTTATTTATAAAAAGGAACTCACACCCACAACTTATCTATTACATAATTAAGTCTATAATAAACCAATTTACTTACACTTTAATAAAAGCAGTGAGATTCTTGAGTACAGTCCTTGAGACTTGGTCCACTAGAATTGAATGGAACTTGTTCATCTCTTGTAGACTGTGAATCATCCTGTTGAGATTGGCCATCACTGGTGGGTCCTCAGAAAAACATTCAGTTAAATCCCATAGTGCATTTGTAAAGGTCCTAAAAATAATCTTTATTATATTATATTATACATACCCTCAAGAAGAAACCATTAGATGAAATGCTAAGTGACCTCTACCTAATCTCTCTTACCAATTACAAGAGAAAAAAATAATAAGAAAAGATATCAAAAAGCATAGAGATAGACAATAAGAAGATATAAACCAAAGATGAAACGGATATGCGAAAACTATCCCCCTATCCAGCCTAAATTTACTATCTGGCCAGATACCATTTTATAAAATTTAGGTCGTTTATTAAAGCCACAATTACGTTTGTATGTACCTAAAAATCAGGGTTCTTTTGTCCTAAAAAAAACTAATTTGCTGTCCCTACAACCTTTACAGAAATGTATGTATTAGTACACAACACACTTCTGTATTCCATTTTTAAGGTTCACTCTCTGAGGATATTTATATAAAAAGAAAAGATTTAGCAAAGGCAGTTGTCAAGCAGTGTGTTGTGTTCAATTGCTCAACGGTCTTGATTACCTTGTTCTGAGAAAAATCTCTTATTATTCTGCCATAAAGTGCATTCTAGCTTTTATGCTAATACAAATACTTAAAAACCGGCTAAGTGCGAGTCAGACTCGAACACGAAGGGTTCCGTAAAATAATAAGATCAACAAAAAACATGTTTCTAATAGGGGAGCTCCATTTAATTTTTAATTTATTTTTATTATTTATTGTTATAGCGGCAATTTCTACTCTCTACCTATTACGGATGATGAGATACAACCTGCTGACAAACAGACGGACGGACAGACAGCGGAGGTTTAGTAAGAGGGTCCTGTTAGTTACCCTTCGGATATGGGACCCTAATGATTTTCAACTTTTATTACAATGACAATCTTTAAATTTACCTTATAATTAATAGCTGAATTTTAAACTGATTGACAAGTATTATTTTAACTTGAAAAATGTATATTTTCTAAACTAAACTATGTATTTTCTAAAATGTACTGATAAATATTTGATTTGTGTATTCTTGAATTTTTGCTTGACAATACACTGATTAGTAGATCATATTTCTTTAATGTAAAAAAGAAAGAATAAGAGAATTTCGCAGTTTACACTTTCAAAACATTAATACAATCAACCAGGTATGTTTCATGCATACGCCCAAGTCAAAGATCTTAATGAAAAGCAGAAATCAAACATTTAATTTAACAAAATTTTAAGAAAATCTTAATGAAATAAAGAAAAACTTAAACTCAGTGTCAAATTGAGAAGTCAATGATATACTGTCAGAAATTGTCTTAGAACACAATACATTCAGTAAATCTGTTAAAACAGACCCAGTAATAATAATTCCAATATGCATCGCATATTGTAATCATGAATAAAAAATAACATAACATGAAACATGAAACAACACAAGTAAAAAAAGGAGGGCAATCCTCACCCTCTGTGACTCATGTAGATTTTACCAGACTCTATCATAACAGAGCATGCTTTAAGTACTTTATCAAGTTTCTGTTCCAATGCTTCTATACTAGCTTCTTCAGTTTCCAGCTGCTCCCTACAATAACAAACAGAATGGCTTATACAACAATTAACACAGACAACACGTACAAAATTTCACTTTCTATGTTGTACTTTCATTGACTATAATGTTAACAATACCTAAACTTAGGTGAATCTCTAAGGCATTCATCAAAGTCTATACGTGGCTTCATCTTTATTATTTAATATGTATCAACAGATGATTTACGAAATATTTTATTTCATTTCCACCTTCAAATACGAAACATAAAAAACTTCACACACTTCATCTACTGACATGACACTGACAGCACTGACAATTCTTTTTTTTTAATGAGTATAGGATCTAAAACACAAGAAAATGCGACTCTTTTTAGACATAGAGGTAATAAATGCACATAGGGCAACACGGTCCGCCGGTGGCCCGTGTTGCTCTATGTAAATACAACATGGGGATGACCTACTCTACTATATGAATATATATAAGATCGACACATATAAATATCAAAAAGAATTTTGTTTAAGACGCTAAACTGGGAAAGTAAGGGCATCAACGTGATCTCGCACCTAAGATTTGCTGACGATATTGTCCTAATGGCGGAGTCGCTCCCACACTTATAAGAGATGTTGTCCGGATTAGCTGATGCCTCCAAACGCATCGGCCTCAGAATGAACATAGATAAGACGAAAATTATGCTCAGTAGTCATATTAACCCGGGGCCGACAGTAGTAAATGGCGTTCATCTAGAAATTGTTCAAGAGTACGTGTGCTTTGGGCAAACCTTGCAACTGGGTAAGAACAGTTTCGAGAGGGAAATCAATAGGAGGATTCAGCTGCCATTTGGTAAGCTTCGTCGAGTCTTCACGTCGTCCATACCACAGTGCCTTAAGACAAAAGTCTTTAATCAATGTCTCTATCCTACCTGTAATGACTTACGGTGCCGAGACGTGGACACTCATGGTTAAGTTGGTCCACAAGCTCAAGGTCACTCAGCGAGCTATGGAGAGAGCTATGCTTGGTGTGTCTCTGTGGGACAAAATTCGGAACGAAGTTATCCGACACAGACCCAAGGTAACCGACAATGCTCAAAGAATTAGCAAGCTGAAGTGGCAGTGGGCTGGCCACATTGCCCGCAGAACCGATAACCGCTGGGGTAGACGAGTTCTGGAGTGGAGACCACGTCAAGGGAAACGTAGTGTAGGACGCCCTGCAGCCAGGTGGAGTGACCATCTGCGCAAAACGGCGGGGAAAAACTGGATGAGGAGAGCTGACGATCAAGCTCAGTGGCGTTCATTAGGAGAGGCCTATGTGGACATAGGACATACAAAATCATCATCAGTCCCTCATTATCCACTGCTGGAGCAGTGGATAATGAGGGGCTGATGATGATTTTGTTTCTTGTTTACATAAGCATACCCAACCTAAGTGAAAAAGGAGAGAAAAAAAATATAATAGGGTATGTTCCGATATACACTGCGAGCAGTGTTCTCTGACTGTTATCTGTTCTGATGACGTTAGGGTTGTCTTCTGTAAGAAGAATTAATCTAAATATTTAATAACCACTAATGTGCCTATTACTTAACTTTTGTGAAGAAATGAAGTTTTAAATAAACCTAGGATAGGTATTTACTTAGTATCTACGTAGATGAAACTTATATTAAAGAAACCTATTTTAATTCACAATCTCTGCATAGATACTTTAATATTTTTATTTATTTGGCATACGTTAGTGTGTACCTTGAAATAAAACTATCTCTTTTAGGTGTTTAGCTAGGTAGGTATATGCGAAGCGAATCGCGGAACCCTAATTTTTTTTCAAAACGAAAGTATCCTAACTTACTCCATATAACACCAGCTATCTGCCAGTGAAAGTCCCATTGAAATCGGCAAACCCGTTCCGGAGATTAGCCGGAATAAACAGACAGACAGACAGACTAAAAACGGAAAAATATTTTTTTTTGTATACCAAATGTACTGTGTAAACATTTAGATGCATTTAGTAGAAAATTGTCATTTTGATATTACAAACGGATACTTCAAATACAGAAGATGTTTATTGGTTGTTGTAGTCCTAATAAATAAATATACTTATCAAAGCTAAACTGGACTAAGCAATTCCTTATAACACCAGCTATCTGTCAGTGAAAGTCCTGTGGAAATCGGTCCACTGGTTCCGTAGATTAGCCGGAACAAACAGACAGACAGACAAAAATGTGAAAAATGTTTTTTTTGGTATAGGTACCGTGTAAACATTCAGAGGCATTTAGTAAAAAACTGTCATTATAACATTGTAATGTCATAATGACAGTTTTTTTTAGTTTAGTCACTAGTAGTAGTTTTACTTTGTCTAATTTAAGATGATAATTTTGACAGCTCACGCCTATGAAGTTTTGTATTTGTTTTCGGTAAAATTTACAATAGATAATGTCATACTTCATTGATGGGTACCGCCCACTTAGTGAAGTGTACAATATATGTAAAACATACGTAGGTGTAATCTTTAAAATGTTACAGTATCATTGTCATTACACTGCCATCAAACGGATTTGGGCTCATGTCAAAGGTTTTGCGTTGTCGTTTTGCGGAATGCGTTCCGTTTTAAACAGTAACCACTATAGCTAACTATAAAGGAACGGCTTCGCAGAAAACTAAATTGACGTCACACCTTACAGTGCTCGCAGTGCATATCGGAACACACACATAATAGTTTAACAACGAGTACTAAAATTGGCTGCTGTCTTAGGTTGGCGGGGAGAAGTTGCTTTAATTTGCTCTGTGCAACTGTTCGTTAACTGTTCGATCAAAACTTTTATTTGTTCGATCTTAGTTTTCTTTTAAAAAATAAAATAAAAAATTAATTAAATAATTAATTTTTTTTTTTTTAATAAAATAAAAAAATACCCTTAAGTTGGCGGGGAGAAGTCGTCGTCAAAAACTAAGATCGAACAAAAAAAAATTTTGATTGAACAATGAAGAACAGTTAACGCACAGTTGAAAGAGCAAAAAAAATGTCAAAAACGACTTCTCCCCGCCAACTTAAGGGTATTTTTTTATTTTATTAAAAAAAAAAAAACTAAGATCGAACAAATAAAAATTTTGATCGAACAATGAAGAACAGTTAACGAACAATTGAAATAGCAAAAAAAAATGTAAAAAAACGACTTTTCCCCGCCAACTTGAGGGTAATTTTTTATTTTATTTAAAAAAAAAAAACTAAAATCGAATAAATAAAAATTTTGATCAAACAGCTAGGAACAGTTGAAAGAGCAAAAAAAAAAAGTAAACTCCCCGCCAACTTAAGACAGCTCAAAACAAGTTGCCAGTCTATTTCAATATAATATATTTTAGTTTATGCTGAACTCGCGTGACCGTCACGCTCAGATGACAGATGTGTCAGTTATGTTTTCACTTCTGACGTGCAGTCCTACGACTGACAGTTTTCAAAATTGTGGTAACTCCACAAAGCCACAATCCAAAAGTTGAAGTTGACTGACAGTTTTTTTATTGTATCCAAGGCTTTGCTCTAAACAGGGTATTCATGCCCTTGCCTCGTACTCTATTAGACAAAGTGGAGCAAGGAAAAACGATAATCATCCTACATTGACTCTTCACAATTTAGTTAAGAGTTTTCATTGTTATTGTTAAATATATTAGGATTTTGTTTACTATATTGAATTAAAGAAATATGTTTTTTTAAATTCTGTATACGTTTGTTAATTTTTTGAGGTTTTCAATGTTGTTATTTGCTTTGTTTGATTTTGATTTGTTTACATGCGATTGACGGTAGTAATGGTTGAGTTGAAGTATCGATATATTAATATAATAGTGATAATCTGATTAGACTTTCAATAGATTTATGTCATATACAAGCCATTCTCTGCAGTTCTGCCTACGTTTATGGTCATTGCTCCGCTCCTAATGATGGGTAAGTGAAAAAAAATACACAAAGCATGAGGAGAATGCTAGAAGTATTTAGAAGTCACATTAAATATGAAACTTAGGTTGCGTTAAAAAATAAATTGTAGTTGATTCGAATTCGATACTTTAAAACTATGTCATATTTGAATAATTCTAATGTTTTCCATAGAATATTCATTGATCAATATGTAAAATCATCCTTAGGAGCGGAGCAATGACATAAATATGAAACTTAAGTTGCCTTAAATAAATATTGTAGTTGATTCGAATTTGATACTTTAAAAAAATATCGACGTATTAAATTGACAAATAACGTTAATATATATCGATATTATAGAAAAAAAAAACGATATATTCTGCCAAGCCAATGTGTTGACTGACCACCAGGGCGGCCAGATTGTTTAATGAGGATCATTCACATAACAAAATATTAGATTTCTAAATATAAGAGCGTATGCGCTATAACATTTCGATCATTTCGTTTTTTAAATGATTCAAATCTAACAAGAAATGACAAAGTTATTAAAGTTTTCTGTTCGGCTATTTCAAAACGCTTGCTCGGAGCTGCGCTTAGTATGATGACGTCACACGTCGCGAATCGCGCCCTCTACTCGTGCAAAATCGCTAGTTTGGTCAGTTTGGTTCAGATTATTCACCATTTCCCTTATGTCGTGGTATGTTAATTATTTAGTTTTTACTATAATTTGATGTTATATTATTAGTATAACAGTATTTATATTGATAGTGAGTATCTATTGATATCTAAATAGATATGAGTAGGGAGCTACCTATTATGGAGGTCGATTTTGTAGGGATAAAATGAAAAGGTAAGTAAGTCTATACCTACCTACTCCTACTAAGTACCTAAAATATGTATCTAACTCCCTACTTACCCACTTTAACTGAATATTCTGAGGATGAGATTTTTCTGGATTATTTAAATCATTCAAATATTATCTCTAACAAGTGCAAAGCACAAACCGAACAGCATGTTTTTGGCAGGAAAAAGAAAATGCTTGTTTTGCGTAGCGAGCCCTCAGTTTGAACAAGATAAATCTTTAGCTATACATGAAGTTGACTATGACGAAAACTATTGTTTGACCATTTCATCCGAATGGGAGAGGATACAAATAAACAATACTCAACAGTCGGTAACGGGCGACGGGCGGCAGGCGCGCTTTCACACATAATCACAGATCGCGTTTATCACATGACAAAATCACCTGCCCGCTCAGGGCATTTTTTTTTATGGTATAGGGGGCAAACGAGCAGACGGGTCACCTAATGGTAAATGACTACCGCCGCCCATGGGCACCTGTAACTCAAGAGTCATAAGTGCGTTGCCGCCCTTTAAGGTGGGAGTAGGGGGAGACGAGTGGGAAGAGTGGAAGGACGGGAATAGGGAAGAGGGAAGGGTTAGGGCCTCCGGTAACCTCACTCACGCGGCAAAAAGCAATTCAAACATTGCTTCACTGCCGGTTTTCTGTGAGGCCATGGTATCACTCTGGTCGAGCCGGCCCATACGTGCCGAAGCATGGCTCTCCCACAAACAAACCTCTCTCGTAAAATCCTCTCTGTAACATCGCGGTGGTGGTCTGAGTACAGCCCTGGGCTCGAATATCCTTGTGTTCGATTGTTTATTTGAGTAGGTAGGCATTAGGCATGAATGAACGAACATCAAAGCTATCCGCGGAAATTCAAATTTTATTAAGAAATGATAGAAACGATGCACAATACGTAGGTATATTATACTCTATACGGTCAGTGGATCTATTCGTGAATTTTAGCTGTTTGACATGCGCAGTGCAGCTTTTTCATACTAAATTGTCTACTGCGCATCGAAACTGCTAACTTTACGAATGATTAGCACTAGACCCGTTGACCATATTGTACCTACTGATATTAGGTAGATACTCTAGCTAGGATACTGTAGGTACCTACTTACGTCAAAATAATCTTCGCAACAGTACCTATAAACTACTTCGGCATGACAGAGGAGTTTTGTCATCTCTCCGCATTGCTTTACACCATTTTTTTTATTATTTGTGCATCTTTCGGCACAATCAAAAAAAGCTTATTAGGTGCATTAACACTTGTATTTTTGCATTTTGGGACAATGCAATACTTATTTGACGGCATTATCACTTTAAAAATAATCTGAAAAATCAGCAATCGTCAGGTCGTTGCACTAACTGCGCTAGACTAAAAGCTGACCAAGCTGGCGACGCGAAGGCGACCGGCCACTTTTGCCGATACGCGATGAATGACGTCACAGCGTTAACGTCTTTTCTTGCGAGCGTTTTTAAAGTTGGTGCACTAAAATCTCTGTTTCTTGGTCATTTTTGATCCGATTAAGAAAATTTAAACACAATATTTTTTTTTTTTTATAGCTATAAATCTGCATACTTAACAAAAAACGTGACTGATCCATTCACATCATTGGATACAAAATTCGTATAATTTTGATATCTTAGGTATCGTGTTTGTATAGTAGATTGCATTGTATAATCGGATACAATGTCATTACTGATATTGTAGGGTAATAAGTACGAACATACTCCTATGTGTATGTTCTGTAGACACTTGCATCTCTTTAAATACTTAAAACAAATCATGCCTGTGGTAAACTGTTAAATCATTATAGATACGTTAAAGAACACCTTTTATCGAAATCCCCAAAAGAGTGACGTACCAAACACGTGACGTGAGTTAGTGACTTACCGTTGTACAATACTAGTTTTGTAGTAATAGTACGTGATTTTGTATGTTCTGAGACTCGGCGGGCGGTATAAAATATTATTTTATGCCGCCGTATATATATAAGTTGTCCTTACTGGCAGCCAGGGTTGCCAACCGTACGAGGTTCCTCGTACAAATACGAGATTTGTGGTCTGCTGTACGAGGTACTAGGACACGATCAGGCTCGTACAATTATGTACGAGATTTTGATATAGGAAATTTTATAGTATTATTTTTCATTATGGACAATATTTTATAGCGTCAAAGGGTTTTTACACTTTGACTACTTGATTAGAGCAGGCATATAATATACTTCTCATTTCGTGGAAATGATACATGGGCGCCAGATTGTTACTCAGCAATTCAAAAACTTAAATGTAATGAGCAAATTTGACATTTGACATTAAGAACTCATTAAAAAAATAGAAAAAGAAAACAAAATGCGCATAATTTTTTTTTTATTTGTAAAATCGGCATTTTTTGTTTTAAAAATATCAACATTTAAGTTGTTTAATTCAAAATTTTTAAGTTAACAAATGTCTGCTATATTTACACTTATTTGATATGTCTTATTTTATAAAATTTTAAATGCTTGATGAATGTACGAGGTTTTAAAGTCAAAGTACGAGATTTTTAGTTTATGTACGAGAAAAAAAGGTCCAAGGTTGGCAACCCTGCTGGCAGCCCTACTGACAGCTGTTGACAACAAGTCGACAACACCAACGCTTGGAAAGTGAAATCAAATCAAATATCCTAACTCTACCATAATTTTGGTTAATCTAAAGAATGTTCAATGTGATATTATACGGCGGATATGTTCTTTAAGAATATTAACTAAACTTTTTTTTTCATTTATCAATTGGTTTTGTTGCAAAAATCTTATTTAAAAATTATTGTTAAGCACTATTATGGCACATAATAAAAATAAATATATAATTGACGACCGTAATGTACTGACAGTGCTTTTGTGTGCTCTCACGATACCTTTATCAATGTCTTTATGGATAATCAATATAATTTACACAAAATTTATAACAAGACATGAAGGTTTTGATGGTATGTAATGTTTGTCTTAACCTAGATATTGCGAAACTCATTAACAACTTTTTGTCAGGTATATATGTATAAAATAATATATAATAAAATATGAAATGACAGTATTTAGAATTGAGTTGATTTAATCAATTTCAGAACCAGTGGTCATATCACCTACAAGATGGTTGGCTTCATGTTTGATACCATTGCTGGTGGCAGTACATGGTTATAGGAAGAAAAGTGTAGCCCTTAGTGGGGCTCTCCTTGGTTGTTTGTTTGCTTTCATTCTTACACTGAGCAACTATTCCTTTTTGGTTTGCTTGATAACATTCTTTTTATCATCATCAAAAGCTACAAAAGTAAGGGGCCATTTAAAAAAGAAATTGGAGGTAGATTTCAAAGAAGGTAGGCCCAATAATTTTTTCTTTTTGTTTAAATTTTTACAATTCATTTATGCACTTGTTATTACACTTTCGCGACTTTGATACATATTAGATGTGTAACTCGAGACTTAATCGCAATAACATTTAAAAGGTACAATACCTTTTGGTTACCCAACATTTCGATCGAATTGCACCGATTGTGGTCACTATCAAATATTATCACGATTAAGTCCCGAGTTACACATTTAAAATATCATTTAAGTATTTTTATATTGTTTCTACAAATATTTAATAAAGGATTTTACACATATAAACACGGAAATACACCCACCCCTTTATCCCTTTATACAGAGGTGTATTAAACACCCACATTTTAATGCCAACTATATTTTGGTCCCACTCACATAATAGCGGGCAAGCCTACGTAAAAAGGGTTTAATAATTTAAATTTTAGGAGGTCAGAGAACATGGGTTCAAGTTCTCTGTAATGGAGGTATGGCAACCCAACTTGCCTTGTTATACTTACTAGATGTTGGTGCATCTGAACAACCAATAGATTTTGAACGAGATTACAGAGCTTCTTGGCTTAGTATAGGAGTCCTTGGTAAGATAAGTTGCTATATATTATATGACATTTTTTTTTCAATTTGAGTTTTGCGATTTTTACAACAAAATGTTTAATTTCAGCTGTATTTGCAGCTTGCAATGGTGATACTTGGGCATCTGAGCTAGGGACAGTCTTTTCATACTCTGAGCCATATTTAGTTACAAATTTTAAAAGAGTGCCAAAAGGAACAAATGGAGGCATCAGCATAGAGGGCACTGCATTTAGTGCACTTGGTGGTTTAGCAGTCGGTTTATCACAGTATTTGACAATATATTATTTTTCAGAAAAATCTTTATGGACCTATGCTCCTCCTCAGTGGCCTATTATTTTATTAGGGGGTTTTAGTGGATTTCTTGGGAGTCTTATAGATTCTTTACTAGGAGCAACACTCCAATATTCAGGTATTGTTGACATTATTTTTTTGCAGAATTTTAGATCAGTCTATAATTATTTGAAAAGAAAGAAAATCTCTATTGAAACACTGATCTGCATTCTTATCAAACCTATCTCATTTTTAGGGTTTCTTGAAGCTGTAAACAATCGAGCTCCTCTGTGCACAAGTCAGACTCGCACTTGTCTGTTTGTTTTTCCTTTTATCCAGATATAAATTTTCTAATCTTAAAAAAAATCTGAATTGACCTAATACCTGCAAATTAGTTATCAATATTACCTCCCTTTTAGAGTACTAGCCAAGATCACAGTATGCTTTATCTTACAAAAAAATCACCAATGTCAACAGTAAAGAGATTAATGTAGTATTTTTTTATTACAGGTTTAAATAAGGAAGGTCAAATTGTAACACATTCAAGTCTGGCAGTAAAACATATTAGTGGTGCAAATATTTTAGACAACAATAGTGTGAATCTTATATCAACAGTGATCATGGGTCTCCTAATACCCACGTTGAGTTTAAGTGTGTGGCCTTCATTCTGAGTACCTATAGTTCATACAGTTTAACATGTATTGTATGCAAAATGTTGTTTCAGACAATTGCAATTAATTTCCTTTAGTCTCAAATTAAATATTTTTGTGGTCATTATAAATTAATTATTATTATTGCATGTATGTATAACAATACTAAATATCAGAAGTCGTTGAAGTAGCACTAGGCACTTAAACAAATGTATATCTTTATATATATTTCTTCTGTGCGTATGTATGTGGCTGGACAGATTTTAATGAAATTTTTTGTGTCTTCAGGTGTATTCGAGAATGTTTAGATTTACAATTGGACCCGGTAGATGGCGCTGCGATAGGGTTCCATGAATAATATTTTTTAAGTTCCGGCAGGACAACATCTGTCGGGTCCGCTAGTATACATATAAATTTGGGAGTTTTTTTGTTGTGGGTTATTTTAGTGGTTGTTGTCATTTTAATGTACTTAGTAAGAGAATAATGTAAGATAGTAATAATATTATATTTAATAACATTTTGTGCATGTGTGATCAACTTCTAGTCCATTGCTATGTGGTAACTATGAAATATGACAGTTACCTCATGATCAAAATGCATACATATTAATAGAAAAGCTATGATTCGAATATTATAGTAAGATGTGAATGTTACCTATTACAGCATTGTATGGCAACTCATTGTGGCATTTAAATCATCTTCAATTTAAATTATATTTACAATAAATATTTTTTTTATATTTTTAAACTTCTTTTTCATTAAAAGAAATGATTTTCTTAATTAGTTTGATATTAGTAACATGCATTATTAGTTTGTGCAACATCTTTGTCAAATGTCACCTTAGCTAAATTTGGCTTGGCTATTTTAATGCCCATTTAACCTTGGAAACAGTGTACTCTCGCTGCAAGGCCTCCATTCCAAGCTATATTTGTACCTTCTTCCTTTCTTAGCATTGCTCTGACCCTAGCTACTATACTTACAGTACCCGAGTATCTGCTTTGGGCATAGGTACAATTACTGATTGTTACTAGACAAGTACACTCTTGTTACAAGTACTTCTTGTTTTTTTCTCACAGCTCCAGGTCATCACAGCGCCCCGCATTATGGAGGCTGGAACGGGGCGATGGCCCCTGCCAACGATGTCATCCGCTACTTATAGATAAGGGTCAGTTGTGGTGTACGCTTAAAGCTGTGGTCTTCGTCAGGTTGGTGAGAGGCCATTTAAGTCTTCACGCTGCTTAGGCGGTCAACCCGAGCCAGATGAGACCCCGGCGACACTTAGGGAGGTCCAGCTCCCGGCGACCAGCACCTTAGGCGGCGACTTACGTGCCACTTTCGTATTGTCATGTCCATTTTTCTTACAGGTCGATGCTGTATTGTTTAAAATACCATGTCGAAACACACAATTACAGTAGGCGCCACGAGTTGAATATACAAAATCCCGGGGCCTGAGTTGAAGGAAGGAAATTGAAAATGAGTTTTTTTTTGTAAAAAATCAATTAAATATTCACTTAAATTTAATAACTGCTTAACTTCCGAATTGGAAAAATAAACCTAATTAGTACAAATTAGTTAATGACTAACATGTTAAATAAGTCTGTGTTCTTGACCATACCATGTAACCGTTTACATGACTGTATTATCCCTTCTCTGGGAACTTCTTCAGTCCTTATTATGGGCTTCCCAAGTTTTATCATGAAGCTGCCCGATTGGCAAAAGAACCGATCGGATAATTTCAGCACAAGAGTTATATGCACAGTAACGGGTTGCAAAATTGTAAAAGCGCCAGGTTTCAGTAAATAGCGACTCAAAAACAAGACGAAGTTCTTGTTTTTGAGTCGCTATTTACTGAGTAGTCTTGTATGTTCAGCTGTACGGATTTTTTTAATGTATGTTCACCGATATTTCTGTCATCTATGACCCGATTTTATAAATTCTTTTTTTTTTGTTTGAAATGGTATGCTCCCAAGGACCCCCTCATCAGATTCGGACTTGGTGACAATAGGACCACCTATTGTCACCAAGTCCGAATCTGATGAGGGCATCAGAAATGAAGGGCATACGTAGTGTGTTTGTTGATTTGTCTCTAAATTAAGCAACACTGACGTGTACAGTGATGAATGTTAGCTATTGTTATTAACCGACTGTATGTATATTTTTTTATAATTATTCAATCAAGTGTAGTATAAAAAAAAACAGTCAGTCGTCAGAAGTGAAAACATGACTTCAAAATGTATGTGCATATACATACACACACACATACACATATGTATATATATAATTAGGTTAAAAATAAAAAAGTAGGTAATAACATATCTAAATGTATACATAGGGTACACTGGAAGTTCTGCGCTCCTGACCGCTCATAAATGTTTGAATTTCGAATGTTATATTTTTTTAAATATAAGAAACTCGGCTCCGTCTTACGAATTTTCGATTAGGTCACGTGTCCTGACGCGAATTTAACATTCTTTACCCATCCCAAAAAGTGCACAACGCCGCTAAAGAAGTTTTCGCTTCAATAAAGTGGGCTTCTTATGTGGGAGAGTCATGAGAGTGAGTGAGGTTACCGGAGGCCCTAACCCTTCCCTCTCCCATATTCCCGTCTTTCCCTCCTCCCCCCTCTTCCCCCCTCCCCCTCTTCTCCTACACCCACCTTAAAGGGCGGCAACGTACTTGTGATTCTCGAGTTGCAGGTGCCGATGGGCGGCTGTAGTCATTTACCATCAGGTGACCCGTCTGCTCGTTTGCCCCCTTTACCATAAAAAAAAAGAAAAAAGAAAAGTTAAAACGAAATTAAACTTTTCATGTTTTACAAAATTAAATACAGACATTTTTTTAATTATTTGGTAATTTAATACAAATTGTGACCGCCTCTGTTGTTTAAAACTTGTCGCAACGATTTTTCATTGAATTTATAAGATTGTTTATCTCGTCCTGCGGCAATCGCTCCCAATGGAATTGTAACAAGTCTTTCAGTTGTTGGGTTGTTGACACTCCGTTCAGTTTTTCTAGAACACGTGTCTGGAGCATGTCCCATGCGTGCTCTATGGGATTGAGGTCTGGCGATTGTGCAGGCCACGGCAATACCCCGGATGTTTTCCATTGCCAAGTACTCTCTGGTCCTCCGAGCTGTGTGCTAACGCGCATTGTCATGCATCAGCGTGAAATCTGAGCCAAGACTTTGTGCAAATGGGTGAACCCGAGGATATCTTCAACGTAACTTTCAGCATTCATATTACCATCTACAAAACGAGCTCAGTTCGTCTGTTCTTCATAATACCCGCCCATATAGGGTAACAGGTAAGTATTACCTGTTACCCTATAGGTAAGTATTACCTGTTACCCTTGATATTAAATAGCCTACCAAATCACATTGTTAATGAATTTGTCTCTAATGCCGACTTCTCCAATAAACTTAAAATTGTAATAAAAAAATATCTCAAAACAAACCCTGAATATACAACCTTGGAATGTCTGTAGTCTCAATATTCTGTGTGCGCGTATACCTGCGCGTGCACGCGTGTACCAACTAATATGAACTAGAAATAAGATTTTGTATTTTTAACTAATTTTAATTTAAGATTCTGTATGTAATATAAGGGTATCTATATCTTATAGGTGTATACATGTAAGATATAGATACCTACGTAATATGTATGGCGAACACTGCTTACACAAAAACTGTTAAGGTTTAAGTGAGTAGCTTGCATGTAACTAACTATTACTTGTAATTAACGAACGACGACGAACAATAAAAAAAAATACCAAATTTATTAAGCAATGGAAACACATGAAATCGGGAAAAAATTATTAGCTTTTATTTTAATGAAAACAAAACACAATCGAAATTTTTTTATTTTTAAAAGCAGCTAGTATATGTTTCTCAGAACAAAAAAGATTTTATACCAATCTAGTTTGCCAAGAAAAAAAAATAAAATATCAAAGAAAAAATAAAATAACATGCAGTTTCTGTAAATGATGAGTGTTGCTTAGACTTTTTTGATGTGTGTATATTTTCTCTAAAACCATCTTGCTGAGTCTTAACAAAGTCATAGAAAATGTATTTACTTAAGCTTCTAACAGTCTTATTATTGAGAATCATCGACTTATCATATATGGATCAATACCGCAGAACATCACCGTGAAGCTAACTTTGTTTCCGTTTATTATGACTTCAGGGTATTTGGTTCCTAGCCTGCATAAAACTGTCTCTCTTCCGGGGTCGTCAGAAAGGTTAGTCTCGCCATATTTTTTTTTTCATTTCTTTTTATTTAAGAAAAGACAACTCCCGTGTTAGGAATTACTCCTGTGTCGCGGGGGACTTTACAAACATACAAACAACGGACACAAAGAACACCCAAACTGGTGGGAATCGAACCCACGACCTATGGCATAGCTGTCAGGGTCACTAACCACTAGGCCAACAGGCCAGTCATATAATATGTTTTCTGCCTCTCCAATTCTCTACTTAGATTTCAGAAGAAGACGTATTAACTCTGTTAATACGTCTTCTGAAACTTGAGCTCTCACTCTCTTGATATTAACCATCCGTCCTGATACGGTTCTATGTCAGTTGAGGAAAGATCGTAACCAATCTTTGGAAGGAAAATTATTTTTAAATTGTGGTATAAAAGATAATCTTTTATAGTCATTTTTAAATCAAATTCGCTCAGAGAAAAACTATATTCAGAGAGTGTAGTTATATGAGCAACAAACACATTCTCTTCTTGTTTTGAGAATTTTGTTGGTCGGCCTGGTTTGTTACCTGCTTTTCAATTTATTTTTAATGGTGGTCTACGGTATCAAAAAGATCAGCAACTGATTTAAAAAATATATAATTAACATGTTTAAGTAATATAAAAACAGAAAACTGGTTTGTAGAAGTGGAGTGCTCATGTTTAGTATCTCGTTGTATATTTAAGTTGTTTAAATGTTTGAAAAAACAGCTGGATTGTGTAAAGGAATTGTGCTTGTAATATATACAAAAATCTTCCAAATGGGGCAACGAGTTAACTAGGGTGGGCCCATCCTTGCCACCCCTTTGCTACGCCCATGGCAAGAGTCGCTATTTATATAATTGATTTTGGGGAATGAGACTTGTATACCTGTAATATTATGTATTCTGTAGTCTTGGGTAGTTACAGGTTATATCTGCGTTAAAACAGATGGAAGATTTACGAAATTCATGTTTTGGAGGAAGAAGGCGATACTGGGACTTTTCTACATTTAGGGTGAAAAAGTTATGATTCAGTAATTGGGTCACTAAATTGAAGCCCCTTTGGGCTTTGGAGAATACTTCACAGCACGTATCTCTGGTAATAAGAAGAGCTCTGTCGTCGGCAAAAGTAACAATCTTGTTCTTTGGAAGTTCCAGTTTGGACCCAGGATACTTTCTTGAGGAATGCTATAATTTAGCAATGTGCATCTACACCATAAACCCAGATAAGGATTTACAGAAAAAGAAAATTTCAAGAATATCCACGCGCCGACTCAAAATAAGTTTATAAACATTTGATAGTTTATCTAAATAAGCTCAATACTCGAGATCTAAAAGGTTTATTTATTTTTGGCTTTTTAGTGCTTTTATTTTATTTTTTTCAATTTAAAGTTTATTTTTCTGTTAAAAAGATTTTTATTTCATGAATTTTTTTCATCATCAGGTCAGCTTTATGATGTGATGATTCCTAAACGCAAATACTTGATTAAGTTATGAAAAATAAACAGAACCACTATTCGTTTCTACAATTTTTGAGGGTTTCTCTCGATTTTATCAGAATTCCGTCATCAGATCCTGACTTCCCTGACATGGGACCACCCTTGAGGTACATATATCTAACAAAAGAAAGAATCATCGAAATCGGTTCACAAATAACGGAGTCAGGGCTAACCATACATAAAATAATATTTAAATATATATACGGTGTCGAATTGAGAATCTCCTTTTTTTTTCGTCCTCTAAAAAACCAGAACTAAACTGAACCGAACATTAATATTAGACTACTACGTTATACAAGTAAAATTGAGGAAACGATTTTTGTGCTTTTCCTTAATGAAAAGGATGTTGTTATGGTTTTAAACCAACTGAAAAAATGATATCTCGAATGACTTCAGCAGTCCTTTATTCAAAAACGGCTGGCGCTGCTGCAGAGGTAGATAATCCCACTCTTTTATAAAAATAAGTTTATTGTAAATAAGTTTTTTTATTTCTGTCTAATTTCACAACTTCCTAAAATTCCTATACTATTTCTAGTTTTGCGAAATAGCGCTTTTCGCGCAGTTCTGGTAGTTGTACGATATTTTTTCATCTGGTACGATAATTTTCGAATATTGATACGATAATTCACTTGCACTCGTCTGGCAACCCTGAACTAAAATATAATACTATCTGTACTCCCACCTGTCAGGCAGGAAACTGTACGTTTTCTTTGTTTACGAACTAAATTGTTAATTCTTCAACAAAAAGTTTAACGTGACTCATACCAGTGCAGTGTAATAGATTTATTGTTACCATTATTGTTTAACTATTTATTTTCGTAGTAGAGAACCTCTGATAAAAGCCTTATTTAAGTCGGGGGGAGTGTGCTACGTAATGGTGTTAGACTAACTATTAAAACTCGATACTTGAGTATCTATTAGGATGTCATCGCCTATAGAAGAAAGTCCGATAATTAACTCGGATATAGAACATGATGTTACTTATGACCGTCGCAATTTGATTGAGACAGGACCAGGTAAGGTTTTATCCACTGTGTGAAAAAGTTGAAACAAAATATAAAAGTCAACACTTGGCTCATTAAAAATATATAACAAATGTCAAAAACTATTATATTTATTCATGGCCATAGACTTTATTTTGTCATTGTGTTGATTGTTTTAGTGGAAGAAACAACAGGATGGATCAAATGCCGGACAGTACTTGGCATCATGGGTTTCCTGGGTTTCGCAAGTGTCTATGCTATGAGAGTAAATTTGTCTGTAGCTATTGTTGCTATGGTCAATGCTACAAAACCTATACCCATGAACAACTCTGATGTTGATGTATGTCCTGCAAGCCTGCCCAGCAACACTTCTATACCTCAAGTAAGTAGAATGTGAAAGTAACTATCATATTATGGTATATGTAAACAAATAATAATAATAACTTCACACATCTCACACACGGCCGTCTGATCCCAAACATGGCAGAGCCTGTAGTGTGGTAACCAGACTGCTGATAAACATACTTATATATTTCTAAATACATACATATAATAGATAAATTACACCCAGACACAGAACAAATGATCATGCTCATCACACAATTATTAAATCATAGTAAACAATATATGGATGGCTCCTATATATATAAATAACCTACCTATAACCTAACTTTTTTGGTGGATTCAATAATGAATAAACCTTATTCATCAATCTAGGTCACAAAACTTTAAAATAAACAAATAGATTTGAAGATAATCTAACGAATACTAGTGCAAGTTAGCTGTTTCCAATTTTGGTACTTCGTTCACTGAGGCTGCTACACACTTCTGATGAAGACACAAGAAACTTTATAAATCAGGTTCACCAATATATGAATATATATATAATAAATGAACCACATAGTTATAACCTTCAGTATGTTAGGAGAACCTCGAATTGTAAGAAATCTCTTTGAAAGTACAAGAAGGGATACTAACCACTGTTTTTGGTGTATTTACTTAAAACAAATAGTTGTTGTCGTAGAAAAGCACCGGATTTGATTTTAAGTAACTTTTAGGAAAGCACAAAAGTTTTCAAATGATGCTTTACGTAATATTTTGATATTGGCAGTTTTTCTACAACTGCTATGAAATGTCTTAACTACACAATTTTAGTTTATTAATTTAAACTTGCCTGTTTAAATTTTGACAGCATTTATATCTTTGATTGCTTTCAGTTATTTCAGTTTTATAGAAAATAATGAAACCATCCCAGAAACCATTGATAATAAGTGTAAAGTACTTTCTTTTTTTTTTTTTCGTGTCGAAACTCCAACGGGTCGTCACCTCACCATGGCTATTGGTGAAGTACATTTTAGCAGTACCTGAAGTTTCTTTCTGAGATGTTTTATTTTGCCGAACTGAACTAAATAATTATATAAAAAGTTAATAATTAGGAGGCAAACGAGCACATGGGTCACCTGATAGTAAATGACTAACGCCGCCCATGGGCACCTGCAACTTTAGTCACAAGTGCTTTGACAGCCTTTAAGGAGTAGGGGAAAGGTGGAAGAGGTGGAGGGGGGGGGGGGGAGGGTTAGGGCCTCTGGTAAGCTCACTCATTTGCTTCACTGCCGGTTTTCTGTGAGGCCGTGGCATGACTCCGGTCGAGCCGGCCCATGCGTGCCGAAGCATGGCTCTCCCATGGTTCGCATTGTCCACTGCAATGGAATTGCTCTGTGATTAAGATTTCATTGCATATGTGTGTAAGAGGATCTATAATCACATCAAGTAATTCATTGGATATTTTATCATCTCCTGAGTTTTTAAATTTTTTGAGCTTGCATAGCTTTCCTTACTTTGCATTGTATTATCACATACATATAGTATCACATTACATGGTATATTATCAAGATCTGCAATGATTTTATAATTTACTATGTTCTGACTAGTGCTAACAGTTTCGTCACCTGTGTATAGATTTTACTGCTGCAATTTTTTTTTGCTCCATTGCCGGTTGTAAACTCCTTTTTATGTTTGTCTTTGCCTTTCATGTTTGAAATCCACATTGAAGGTTTCTTTAATCGCTTTAAAGCTTTTTAATGCCACTTGTTTTTTCCATTTGTTCTTTTATTGCGTTAAGTCGAATCTCTTCTGTGTTTTGGTATTGCTTTTCAAATTTATCTTAGCAATTTTCTTATTTGTGCATTAGCATTTTCTTTCATTGTTCATTTTTGATATTGCTTTGTCTAGTATTTAGTCTTTCTGTTTTAAAAATGTTAACCCTAAGGGTAGAAAAATAGGAGACGAATGATTGTTTACCCATTGACTTTACACCTGTGAACCGATTTTGTTGGAAACTTAGCACATATATGTAGTTCTAATGACACTACAAAGCAAAATGAAGGAGACTTGCAGTATGCGGAATCCTTTCGAGGAACCCCTCAACAGTTTACAGCATCTAATTCATGTTTGTTATTATTCATTAATCTTAATGAGAAGTTTAAATATAACAAAAGATTGTTTAATATCTGTTGTTTAAATATTTATAATAAGTAACAATGAATAGTTAAAGTAGGTAATTATATTATATGCAAGTTAATTAAATTAGGTAAGTAAGAATTTTAAATAAGTAAATATTAATTATAATTACATTTTAGCCACTAAAAACTTCTTAACAAAAAATTAAAGCGACGAAAAAAGAACGTAACCGAAAAGCAAAAAATAAACTTTTTAGCCTAACTGAACTCCTAAACTAATGTAAATACCTAAATAATTTTGAGTCGGCGCCAAGCATACAAAACGAAAAATTTAATTCGAAAATACTGACAGACGCATATTCGTTCATGCCCTTTTCTTGTAAACCAAAAAACACTAAATGTTTTTTTTTCGTTAATTTTTTAAAATAAAATCATAACAAATAAACAAACTCACTATTGCATTTGTAATGTTAATAATTATGCATTTACTGTTCTATAGCATTTTACTAACTCTACCTATTTTTTTTATTTAAGAGGCCTGGAGATTTCAACTGGACTGTGCAACAACAGAGTATAGTTTTAGGCTCATTTTTTTATGGATATGTGTTAACACAGGTAAAGTAAACATTCTGATCATCTTATAGATTATTTTAATTTAATAACATGCCTGGAAAGTCAAAGTAAATTATGAGTCAATTAGAAAATTGTTCTTAGACATCACATATGAATATGTCATACCTGAGAAAATTAGTTGCCTATTAAATACTTATTACTAGTTCGTTTTCATTCATAATCACGCATCGTTGTTTTCTTACATTTTAGATACCAGGTGGAAGAATAGCAGAAATGTATGGAGGAAAACTTGTATATGGCTTAGGAATATTTTTTACAGCAGTATTCACAATTCTTAGTCCAATTGCAGCATATACAGATATTTCATTCTTTATTGCTGTGCGAGCATTGGCAGGGTTTGCTGAAGGTGTTACTTACCCTGCAATGCATGCTATGCTAGCCAGATGGATACCACCATTGGAGAGATCCAAATTTGCTGCATATGTTTATGCTGGTTTGTATTTTTACTTTTCTTACTTTGTATTTATACTTATATATCAAAAGGCCAGTTTCTAACTTTTGTATCGGCTACAAAAATACAGGTAAGTTCAGAATACCTTGATATATTATAATCATTACAATGTTCTTATTTTGAAAATAAGTTCGATAGATTTCTGATTTATTGATTTCATGAGATATTATAATTTCCTTTTGACTTACATCTATACTATCCTACCTAAAAGAATTTATAAATTAATGTATTTGTTTTTCAGGTTCAAACATAGGCACAGTCATTACTTTGCCTATATCTGGTTGGTTTTGTACCTTAAATTTCATGGGTGGATGGCCACTATGTTTCTACGTCTTTGGAGGTATTGGAGTTATATGGTTTGTCTTCTGGCTGTTTCTGATATATGACACGCCACAGAAGCACCCGAGAATTTGTCCTAAAGAGATCCAATACATCACAATGACGATTGGACCTCACGTAAGTGATTTATTATCATACATATTTATTTTAACTAGAGATCGCGTGGTGGTCGAATTTCGACCATGGTTTATTTCATTGTCCAATATTACTTGACCTGTCATTGTATAGACTTTTGTATCATGACAGGTCAAAATATATACTGGGCAGTCATAGCTGTATGTCCCCTTTTTTGCATTTTTTTAACTTTGTAGCAAAATATTGTTCAAAAATTTTAGCATTCGTCACTACTTCTCTGTATAAACTATAAGTGTGCGAAATTTCATACTCCTCCGTCCGCCCAATTTTCATAAAAAGGGATCCAAAGTTTTCGCTTCACGTATTAATATATAAATATTAAACATTATTATTAAGCACTTTTAGTTGTGTAACATGAAAAGTTTTCAGAGGTGCAGGTTTCAAGTTATTATTATAAAAAGTTCTACACAGCATTAATGTTTAACTGTCTTAAGCGTCTTATTCACGATCTATCCCAGCTGAACGTCCGCTTAAAGTCTCGGTGCTGGACGCAGCATACACACTATCGTACACGCATCCAGCGTGCTAGATGTAATGTGTGTGACTGCACGGATAGCGCAATGATTACATGACGTACGATGACGTTGCAGGTTCGATTCCCGCACAGGACAAAAATTGGTGTGATCCACAAATAGTTGTCCCGAGTCTGGGTGTTCTTTGTGTGCGTTGTTTGTATGTTTGTGAAGTCGCCCGCAACACAGGAATCATTCCTAGTGCGGGAGTTGTCTTTAAAAGAAAATATGAGCGTGCGTATTTTATTTATTTAAAATTCCACCAGTCCGCACTTGAGACATTATACAGACAAGTGAGGGTTTACTTATATCTTTCTATAAATTTGAAATCGATAAATGTCGACGTGCAGTCACCATGCAACACAAGCTCTAAATATCGAATCTGCTGTACAGCAAGCGTATACCTATACCTACATGATCAAGCACGCACGACCCACGATCGCTCTGATGTACATCCGCGTTATTCACTGTCTGTCTGCACGATGTTCGCAGTGGTGGCGGTACTCGCTGGATGCAAAATTGGTCGTGCAAATCTAGCAAGCAATTAATAATAATTATTGACGTACGTCGAAACTATTCACTATCGTTTTTCGTCGTGCATCGTGCGCGACCTTGGCGGGACGTAGGAGCAAGATGGATCATGAATAAAGGCGTTTAAGTTATTGCTATAAAAATTGTTCCTAATAGGATCTCTGCTAGACTAGACACTAAGTGATACTGGCATGGGAATTATTGTCTCAACATTAAAATGGTCTGGTAGTGGTCCTTATACCCAGAAAAATAAGCGGTGTAATTCGAAGCTAACTGCTGACAGTTGTGAAGACTATTGCAGCTTAAAAATCCTGAAGGCGCATTAGCAATATTACTCGAACACTTCTGGATTTTTATTTTGTGAAAGCATACATTAGAATTTCGATTTCTCATGAGTCAGGTAGAACGACCCATAGTTATTACATACATACATATATACGGGAGGCGTTTTAAATACCCACGTTTTGCCAACTATAATTGGTAATTGGTTTTTAGAGGGATATTAAGACAATGATATACTGACTATCTATTGTTTCATTTTACTTGTTCCAGTGAAGCTTTCCTAGGCTCTTCTGCTACCATGCGGAAAGCTATCAGTGCTCACATACAAGTTACCCTCACGGTCTATGCACCACTTATTGTTTGTTAGTTTTATTGTTTATTGTGTGTTTGAAATCCATGCAAATTATAAAGATTTCTTATTAGATGTGTAACTCGGGACTTAATCGCGATAATATTTAATCGTGGTCACGATCGGTGCAATGCGATCGAAACGTCGGGTAACCAAAAAGGTATTGTACCTTTTAAATATTATCGCATACACATCTAATGTATATCAAAGTCGCGAAAGTTTAAAAACAAATTTTACGTAGGTAATATCGCGGTATAAGAACAAGATGAACGTATCTACATTTTCATAATTTTATAGGAGAGCAAAAATACTCTGAGAATTTACCTAGTTCCTGGTGGTTCCTTAGCTATTTTGTTCTTTTGGAATTTGTGAAATATTGCATTTACAATTACGTCGTTTTGGCATTTCACAAAGGAGTACTTTGTGACCCGTTTTATGACAAAGAACGATTTTTGACTTTTTCGTAGATACGTTCATTTGTTCTTATACCGCGATATTGCGTGTTAAATAGTGTGTCATCGTAAACAATTGGCATTTCATTCGAAATCATCCTCACGCGTTATTGATAACGTTTAAATATGATTATTTAATTACATATATGTATACAAATGCTATTTAGTTTATTCAGCTATCATAATGTGGCGCATACATGATTCACAGGCTGACCTCACAGATGTTGCCAAGCGCTTCGTCTCAGCTAATATACAAGTGATAATTTGTATTCTACATATTTTAGAAACCTTTCGTCAAATATATAGAGCAGTCCGTATATAAAAAAATAACTTGCTTGCCATAAATTATAGAAATAAAAGCAACAAAACCTGCGTTAATTATGAAGCCATTTTTCTTTTAAAAATGCACGTAAGTAGAAACATGGCTGCACAAGCCACCGAAACTAATTTCTAATGCGTAAAGTGACCTTAATATTTTGAGTATTAATTGTTACTAGTAGGAAATATAAGTTTGTAGCACTAATAGGCATTATGTGCTGTGACTGAATGACGACTAAGGACATCGTATTTTTTCTGTCCAATACACAAAAAATTCAAATTTTACATTAAACGATTCATTTGATGAAGGTAAAAGCATATTTTTTAGACTTTTTGTTGCAACTGTATGTATGTTATGTCATTCGATACTGAAGTTTACATTTCTGTTTCCTTAGCCATATGTGTAGGTACTTAGCATTGGCGTAATAGTAATTTGATGAATCATGCATACTGTGTTATGTAAACTGTAACATAGATATAACCAGTCAAAGGCAGTTTGAAATTACTTCAAATGCAACTGTGAATAATAATTATAGTTAAAAAACTCAAAAACACGTTTTTATAGAAAATTCAACTAAAAAATAAAAAAATTAATCGAATTATTGCATTGTCATCGGTCTTTGACAGGTGTGCAAAATTTTAATGAAATCGTTTAAAGTGGCCAAAATCGCGCTCAAAGGAGTCGGTTACAAACATACAAACAAACATACCAGTGAAGCTAATATAAAGCGTGTAAAAAGACATTTATAGTATTAGAAGAAAATATGTAGATATATATTAATTGGGAAGGATTTTACCCACATTCTCTTTACAGTGACTATTTTACACCATAGTTAATTATCATCGCCTTTTCCCGTCATCCTTTCCTAAATTGGGGTCCGCTTTTAGTCTAACTACGATACGGCTGAACTTTAATATTTTACACGAAGCGACTTCCATCAGACCTCCACATCCCAAGTACTAGGCGATATCGAAGTTCTGTAGTTAGACAGGTTGTCTGACTTTTTAGGGCTCCAACTACCCGTAATGAATGCCACAGATGTTCGTATGGCACCCGGGACCGATGGTTTAACGTGCTCTCTGAGGCACGGAGGGGTCACAATGTATTAAGAATGGTCCACCCATCGTAGACTGACCTGGCTACTTAACTTTGTAATATTATGCTAACCTACTCGGTTACCACTTAGCCACGAGCCCCTCCATAGTTAATAAGATACAAAAACATTGACCATGACACCCGGCGAGATAAACTGTTTTGGAAACCTTAACAAATTTGATTTATTGAAGATTTTAATATTATTTTTTCGGAACATTGACAGTAACTACTAATGCTTACCTGTTGCTATTCTAATTAATATTTCTAAACCTCATATAAAATTTGAAAGGCAGTCTCGTTTCAGAGGAATTGAGCGAGGACAAGGTCACAAACGACCCAAGAATCATCGGTGTAGGCAGATCCTCGCTCAAGCCGACCTATTCTAAACTAACATCTATTATAAAGCTGAATATTTTCTTTGTTTGCTTGAACTACTAGTTCGAATTAATAATAATAATAATAATAACTTCACACATCTCACACACGGCCGTCTGATCCCAAACTAGGCAGAGCCTGTACTGTGGTAACCAGACTGCTGATAAACATACTTATATATTTCTAAATACATACGAGGGGCCGTTTTTAAGTTCGCGGAATGGAGAACAAGGATAGTAAATAAAAATGAAATTTTATTTTTCTTTTTCAATATATTCATTCACCTGCAACCCTAATACACTTCTCAGATCTATCAATTAGTTTGTTTATACCTTCATAAAAAAAAAAATTGAATCTTTCTCCGAAAAATACGCTGAAATTGCTTCTTTCACTTCTTCATCGCTTTTAAATTTCTTCCCCAGAAGTTCTTTTTTCATTTTGGGGAATAAGTAATAATCGCTGGGCGCTAGGTCTGGACTATAGGGTGGATGATTTATAATATCGAAGCCTACTCTGTGCAGGGCAGCCAACGCAACGCGACTCTTGTGAACCGGCGCATTGTCATGCAGGAGCAACACACCTTTCGTCAATTTTCCTCTTCTTTTCTCTTTGATTGCTTCTTTGAGCTGTTCTAATATTGAAGCATAATATTCGCCCGTTATAGAGACACCTTTATCTTTGTAATCGATCAATAATGTTCCTTCTGAATCCCAAAAGATCGACGCCATGAGTTTTCCAGCTGATTGTGTCACCTTAAACTTCTTGGGCGGTGGTGTTCCTTTTATATGCCACTGCATGGAGTCTTGCTTAGACTCAGGTTCATAATGGTGAATCCAAGTTTCATCCCCAGTTACAATCCGGGCCAATACACCATCTTTATCCTCACTACAGAGATCCAAAAACGCACGTGAACATTCGACGCGCTGTTGTTTTTGCGGCGGCGTGAGCATTCTTGGCACCCATCTTGCACTGACCTTTGTCATGCAAAGATTATCATGCAGGATTTTAAAAATGGTCGTATCGGATACTTCAGACATTTCTGCGATTTGTTTCTTCTTTAGCCTTGTAAAAAAATTGTACTTGAAGATGCCCCTTCAAGTACAATTTTGTTTTTTTTACAATTGTAGATATATTCTGGGCGAGGTTCACCGGTGATGATACTTGACGGGTAATCCACTTCAGGACTGTGAAGATTATGCTCGTTGTCATATTGTCGTTTCGTGTCTCATGGCAGTTGATAGCATTATCCACCTTATGGAGTTCCAACCAGAAATTTCGGATTATTTACAATACTTTTTTTTAAAAGGCAGCCCCAGCACCAAAAATTATTTATTTAAAAAAAGACAACTCCCGTATTAGAAATGTTCCTGTGTCGCGGGCTTAACAAACATTCAAACAACGGACACAAAGAACATCCAGACTCGGGACAACTATTTGTGGATCACACAATTTTTTTGCTCGTGTGGGATTTGAACCCACAACACTCGGCGCGGCGTAGTGGCGAGGTGACCATTTAAACCATTGCGCAACCCGTGCAGTAAAAAAAAAACCTGGACTAGACGTTTCACCTGTGTTTATGGTCACTGCTCCGCTCCTAAAGGCCGTAGCGCGATGTCACATAACCTATAACCTTTCTGAATAAATACTCTGTCCAATACACAAAAAAATATTCAAATCTGACAGATAGTTTCAAAGATTTGCAAAAAAACAAATAAACAAAAAACCCTTCGGCTTTATTATATTAGTATAGATTATTATTATCTATCGTCTCGTTTCAGAACTAAAAATCCATGTAGTTGCTGAACGTACATACGTATTAAAACTTACCTAATATGTTTTCTTCCCAGGAAGACAAACCCTCGATGGCAATACCGTGGTTGAAGTTTTTAAAATGTGTGCCCCTGTGGGCCATCCTCATCGCGCAGTGCGGCCAGGGGTGGGTGTTCTACACTCAGTTCACCGAGTTACCATCTTATATGGACCAGATATTGCATTTTGATATTGTTGCCGTAAGTTTTTTTTCATATTTTTATTTCTGTTATGTTTGCGAAGTACAAATTTCGAAGTATAGCCCAGTCAAGGAACTAAAATACCTAAATTTTGGATTACATTAACGATAGCATTTACTTACATGAATGACGACAAATAAGTGTTGTGTAAATATAATGTTTTTTTCTTCAGAATTCACGACTAAGCGCTCTGCCTTATCTATCAACGTGGATTGGAGGAATAGTACTTTGTATATTTGCCGATTGGATCCTTGCTAAAGGGTGGCTGTCACGCCTCAACAGCATGAAACTGTGGAATACAGTGTGTAAGTTAAGCCAAATATAATATTAAGGGTGTTTATATTCCGGGTATACCCTAAGAAGAAAGTCTGCACCACCCCAGACCTTAACCGCTTGATCAGCAGGCGACCATTGCATGAAGTACAGGGGGCTTTATCCCCCTTCAGATCAGAGAGGCGCGCGCTGAACAAATTGCGCCACGGTCTCCGGCATGCTTCTGCGAGAGTAACGGTCAATCCGATCCGCTACGCCAACGCTCTGAGGCAGAAGATCATTCTGTGCTCTCCAGGAAAAGTGCTTGTGCTCTCCCGTTCCGCCGCCTCTTTAGCCAACATAACCTCCTCGCGAATCCATCGCACTCTGTTAGAAACACTCTCACCACTATTGCTATAAACTAGCAAAATCACTAAATAACAGTAACTGCTGTGTTGTTCGTACCTCTATCCACACTCAAGTGATTGGTAACAACTTATAATGCATGTCTAGCCTTTCATAACCTTACTATTATAAACCGACCAATAGTGTTGCGTTACTGGTATAACTAGTCTATTAACTCATTTTTATTAAATAGTGAACTGTTTTATCGTCTATAGTCTGCCCCCATTTTTTATCAAATTAATAAGAGTTTTGATGTGGCGACAACAACTCTCAATTTGGACCATGACAGAACGATGATTTCTAGCGAGGAGATAAGCTTCCCGCACCTATAACTGTCGCGAGGTCCTGTCGCTGCTGTGTCCATGCTGAGCACGCACACTAAAAGTATGTGAAGAGCAGTTTCCTCGCTACAGACTCCGCAGTGATGACACGTAGACTACTTACGTACTTACTGAAGTAGTCAAGTTATATTGATCCGCAATATCTATTTACATCATACATCGACCTCGGAAATCTTATTACTTCAAACACAAGTGCGTTAATCGGCTGACAGGAATTAGACTATAGAGTTATATTGACTACACCCTAAGAATTCTTTAGTATTTCATTTCCTCTACTACAAAAACTGACTAATAAAATGTTTTTTTCTAATGTACCGCGTATTACAAAATAATATCTACATAAGGTATTAAAAAATTCAGGCCATATTTATGTTCAAGAACCATATTTAAATTGGAATTCTAACCGAAACACACAGGGCACATAACACATAATTTATGTTTTTGTGAATTTATCCCAAACGACGTGAGAATTCATCGTTAATTTATGCGCACGCAGAAAATCAAAAATCTTCACTAAAATGCCGATTCAGCCAACCTTAATAAATTCCACTACAAAGTAATAAATTTATTAACATGTAATTTTATTTAATCCTAAGCGTTCTAGTGTGGTGTATTTATACTTATATCCGCCTACCATAATATGCGTATACCTAAGCATGTTCTATTTACTTTCATAAGATCTGGTTTTTTTAAGACCACTTTTGTTGTTCATTCAAAATAGCGTATTATTATCCTATAACTAAAATCTCAACGCGGAGAAAACGGCCGCCCACGTTATCCTGGAGTGCGAGGGAGTGGCCACACAAGGGGCAATATCCTCGCGGGTGCGAGGTCGCTCCTAGAAGCCTGTGAACGCCCCCAGGAGGCTATTGTGCTTCTGGAAGGAGCTAGCCTGGCTCAACTAGTTAGTCTTATCTGAACGCATAATGGACCGCCTATGAGTCTAAATACGGAAGCCCTATAACTAAAATTACAATCATCGTTTTGGTCAATTCTGCCATCATCTAGACGGTGATAATATTTCGGCACCACTGGTATGTTCAAGACCCTAAGTGACTCACTTAACGGATTCAGTTGGACTGATTTGCATGTTTTGTGTATAGCTGCCTTCATCCCAGCATTCGGTCTACTGGGAATCGCGTGGGCGGGCTGTGACAGTGTAGCTGTCATCCTGTTACTTTGCATCACTTCTGCTTTTAGTGGAGCTGCGTATGCCGGTAAGTAGTTTCTTAATGTTTATAAATTCCTATTTTACCTACTTTTTAAGAGTAGATTATTTCGGTCATTTAACAAATGGTCGGAATAGGTTTAACGATTTGATGCTTGCACTGTCTTTGGCTCCTATAGGAAACAGAGATGGCGTTTTTCTCTGTGTCTTCTGTTTATCAGAGGGGTAGGAGAATCAAAGTATTTCAAAATACAAGATCAGAACAATAGAAGTCCCAATAAAAAGGAAAGTAGTCGATTCTGTAGTCCACATTGCAATGTGAAAACATTAAAAATATTATGTTATGAATAACGGTACTATGTACCAGCATTATTATTTTTACATAGCATTAAGTGCTGTGACGTTTCATCTTTAAAGTTAATAGAGGTGTAGCGATGATAAAATCGATCTAAACATATCTATTAAATAACCTAAACGATATAAATTCCATAGAAGAAAGAATAGATTTTAGACAAAAAAATAAACCATTTTATTTATTGTATATTATACTTTCATTTTTACAAAAGCTAAACTGCGGAATAAAAATGGATGAGGTCAAATGTCACCGAACTCATGCTATTTAAAAAGTGTATAATATCAACATTGAGTTGTTTGTATCACTTTCATCACTCTTATTACAAACGATCACTGATTTACATCTATTTAAGTTGCAATTAATATTACACGAAAATATATTGCAGGTAATCAAATGAATCACATCGATCTGTCGCCTCAGTTCGCCGGCACTATGTACGGCATCACGAATGCTGCGAGCAATATATGCGGCTTTATGGCGCCTTACGTCGTTGGACATATAATAAAGGCTGATCAGGTAATTACTAATTATTTGCACCAATTTATCTATTAGAGTTCCTACTTAAATCCACGCCTATATGCACCACGGAAGGGTAGCCACAGGCGTATTGAAAACCCACATTTTGCCAACTATAATTTGTTAGATGTGTAAAGCGGGACTTAAGGGCGATTATAATTACAAGGTACCTTATTACGTTACCTGATGTTTCGATCGAATTGCACCGATCGTGATCATGGGTGGACTGGTCCACCGGTTACTGGCTGTTGATCAGTATATCTGGCATCTGCATAATTAAGAATTGGAAGGAGAGATTCTGCAAGCGTAATTTTATTTGAAACCGATAAAAAGTACGCAACCTTCTGAGAGACTCTGCAGAGGTAAACATTTTTCTACTTACTTCTTGTAGTTGTGGACCCCAGGACAAGCTTCTGTCAATATAAACTCCTAGATCACTGTAATTGAAATGGGGATGGGGCACCATCGCAGAATACTTGGAGTTGATTTGACCAATCTAATTTGGATTTGATCCTGGAGCTACCGTTATCGTCAAAAACACATGCTTCCTACTCCAGACAAAAATATGATTTATATCTTTGTTAATAATAGAAATGGCTTCTGCTAGTCGTTCTAAAGTAGCTTGGGTATAAAGTTGCTAGAGCGTAAGAACTCGAGTTTATTGATAATAGAGTTTCTAAAAAACTGCGAAGAGCCCGGGAGATAGAACGCCACCCTGTGGTACGCCCGCAGACGTAATGCACCAGCCTAAATATCTGTCATCGATACGAATACACAGCCGGCGCCCGCACAGGTAGTTACGAAACCAGTCAACTGCCGCTAGAGATATGTTAAGAGAACATATAATACCAAGCAAGACATCTAAGTCAACGGTGTTAAAGGCATTACCGATATCAAGCAACGCCAGCACCGTTAACTTGCCGTCTTCCATGCCTGACCGTATATCATCTCGTGATATGAACCAGTGCGGTCGACGTGCTACGTCCAGGACGAAAACCACATTGGAGAGGCTTTAGAAGGAACTTTTAAGAAAGAAAAGCATTAACTTGGCTGTATACAAAACGTTCAAGAGTTTTACAGAGGAAGGGCAGGATTGATATTTCGTACTGCCATTATGATTTTATTTACATTAATCGCATTCACTAATCTGATATTCACATGCACATCGTGCAATTCTCCTCCATTAACTCTCCTCATTCATAAGTTTATCAAAAAAATAAAGCTTCCAGCCTTTAATATCCTTCAGCTTCAGCTTTTGCATTTTCTTCCCTACTTTTTGATAATTCTAATGGCTATTGATGTTAAGTTCGCCCCTTCTAACTAAACCAGCGTTAGATTAATATATTATTTTATTGTTGTAGGAAACCTTAGGACAATGGCGTGAGGTCTTTTATTTGGCGGCAGCCATTGATCTCGGCGCTAATCTTTTCTACTTATTCTTCGCTAGCACGGACGAACAGGTAAGCAAAACATAAGCTATTATTTACAATCAAGTTGTTATTATACGCATATTACTCTTGTTTTATATCCTTACCTAAGAATTTGTCTATAAAAAATATATCATTCAACTAAATAAGATATATTATTATATAGTTCAATCATCAATCAAGTTAAGAACTTGCTTCAATCATAAATAAAATAATAATATATTATGATGTCTGAAATTAATTTTGCCTTTATTTCATTAGGATTGGTCTAGACCTGACGACGACGACATGACTGCGCCGGCGCCGGTGGAAAGTATACTCTTCCCCGAGTCATAGGACACGCCACACCCCGACACCCTTGGGATAATTGATACCGACGTTTAGTGCACAAACAACATAGCGGTGATACGCACCAAAGATATGAAGAGACAAAACGAACTATTTTGGGCGATAGTCAATCAAATTTATACCTTATAAATTAAAACAAAGAACACATTATTGTGTAATTTTTGTGTGGATTACAGGATGAGCATCATGGAATTATTTAAATAGGTCATTTATATTTATTTTATTCGGTATAACTTTTGTAGCGAACGAAACATTTTAATCTGAATAAGTTTCAATCTTAATGTTGTACTTCCACATACATGATATAGAAAATTATAATCTATTATTGATGTAGAATGCCCCATAAAAGTAGTATTTTACGATGGTAGGTCTCTATGAATTAATAGTTTTAAAACATTCCAATGAACGTCCTTTAAATTTCATCCAAATCTTTTATCGTAAGAGCAGTCTATATCAATAATACAATGGCTAGTTTAGGGTTAACTTTTACTTTCTTCAAAGTCGCTCAACGGGTTGAGATTTATACCCAGCCCTGTATAGTGATAAATATATTGCTGAAAGACGTTGCGGAGGTGGAAGTAGCATCTCTGTTGCCGCGTTGACAAGTGACTTACTCATATTGGCAAATATAGGCGAATATAGATAATACAATGTTAGTTGTATGAAGAATTGGTCTGTGATCTTATTTGATTAAAGATTTAAGGTATTAATGCAGTGCCGATTCTGTTGTTTCGAATTTCTCTATACTAGATTAATAATCTATACTAATATTATAAAGCTGAAGAGTTTGTTTGTTTATGTACATCTCTGCAACTATTGGTATTTTGTTTTACGTTCCACCATTTTAATTAGTTTTTTGCTTCGATGAGAAAAAATTGTGCACTGAGTTGAGCTTTCTGTTCCTCTTCAACCAATGAACCAAGTGAAATAGTTAATTTTTCACCAAATATAACCTCAAAATATTTCTGAAATGCGGAAACCATCTTTTCAAAATTTCGTACGCAAAGTTTATACGTATTGTAGAAAAGACTACAGCCAATTTTATTCTGAATCGGCATTCTGCTTTAAACTTTATCTCAACACAGTCAAAATTACTCTGAGTAATATCAGAATCGATCTTAAGTCCAAATTTACAGCTGTACAATAAACTTTTAAATCTCTTATTTACAATAAGAAAATATTGGACTTGATCCTTTAGCGAAATCTACAACAGAATCGGCACCAGTAAGAAAAGGACTTGTATAGAATTTTCGACAAAGTAGTTTTGTAATACGAATTACAATTGGGTAGATGCCTATGCTCAAAATAAATTATTTCGTCAAGTGTCGCAATAAAATAACTTAAAATACTGTGAAAATTGTCGTCCAATTTTAATTTAACGTTTTTAATTTAGTTTTTAATTGTTAAATTAACAATAAAAGTAAATGATTTGACAATACTAAGGCGTGACGTCACGACTTATCATTTCATAAAAAAATGTACGGCCGCTACCTTGTTGATGTTTACTAAAAAGATACTGATTTGACTTGACAGTCATCTACCCTATTGCGCAAATGAAACTGTTAATATAGATTTATACAAATATTTAAACTACTTAACATAAAAAAATGGCCCAGCTACATCGTGGTCCTATATTTATTCATGAAAAAAAAAATTGTTAAGTATAATAATTTAAGCTATGCATGATTTGATCAAATTGATCCCCTCCTTACAATATGCTCAATGACTGTTTTTATAACCTTGCACACGTTACGTCATGACATTTTTATGTTCATGATTGTAGAGCGACGCATGGGATTCTTATGAAGTTGTTTTTAATATTTCTTCGATGTTACGCGATGGGTAACGTGTAAAATTATATAAGTCTCCAATGTTTTGTCAAAATATTTGTTAATCTTTATTGGTAATTACTTAATTGGTATGGTAAATTAACTAAAAATATAATCTAAAACTACCCTCTGAGTTGGGCATCCGTAGCGTATCGCCAATTTGACGAGGTGGAAGACCCTACATGGATGTCCTCCGCCTTGGGAAAGCGAAGGGTTCTGTCGGACTCTTACCGACTAAAAACCACCCCGGTGTTCCCCTACTTGCCTATGATCAGGGGAGCGAGAATTGCTATTGCATTTTTTCGCAAATTGCCAATATGCTTGGTCATGTCAAGCCAAGTTTAAAACGATTCTATTCAACAGCTTTGCCGTCATAAAACGAAATGCTAAGGCATTTATTTATTGAATACAATTATCTCGAACAGTAAAATAATATTTTTAACTATTTATAAAGTGGTAAGCAATTAAAAATCGTTTTAACCATTTAGATTCAATAGGATCAATTTAGAATGCCAAATATTCTATTAAATTATGTTTATGTACCTAATAGAGCATGGGCAAGTCAATCATGACAGAAACACAGCTTTTCTTACATCATAACCGATTTAAATAAGGAAACTAAAATGTTATTTAAATTACAGACAAATCTAGAAGAATCAACTAATTCTTCTAGATAATCAAATGAAATGATAACTTATGCACCTACAAGACGAGAATATAAATTTTATCAACATTATATTTCAAATTAACGCGATCAAAAAATTGTAATATGTATTTCGGAGTAACTGTTTTATTTTATTCGTAATGTTTCAAAGCCTTTTATGACTATAATATAAGTTAATTTTATGCTGTGTCTCAAAAATTTTAGTGATAACGTAGACAATTTTATTTATGAATGAATCTTATGAATTACGGCTGTAGAACAAAGTTCAAATGTCAGCATTTGTAGCTGTTTTGTATTTAAGTTTAATCTAGATTCGAAGACTTCAGTACAAGCGACACCTAACGCTTTACCGTGGTTAATGTACGGAGAGTTACAATTCGATGTTCCTTTATACCAATTTTTATCTGTATTATTTAAATACCATTTTCGATGTGGGTGTTACTACTACTACGGAACAATAGCTCATTATATTTAAGATTTTTTTTTCTTATTCTGTGGGTAGGAGGAGTGGGGCTTCCCATTTTAGTCTCGAGCAAGTAAGAGAACACAAATTCGCTCTCTCCCCACTTCCTGCTTCACTATTGTGAAAGGGCGGATAAGATGCATTTTAGGTAATTAACAACAGAAAGTGTTGACCGATGTGCGGTCGTGTATTTTTTTTCTTTCGGTACTTGGTTTATCTTTTTCTGTTTGTTCCAATTGTACCATTTACGGATAACGTCACAGGAGAGTTAAAATGCAAAACAATCCTAAGTATAGAAAAAATATCGATGTTGAGAGACGAGGCTTGGTCTGCACCACAAATTAGTCTTCTATATTATCGGTTTTCCACTTGGCCGAACATATGAAGCTGTTGCAGTCAAACATTAGGATTAAAAAAAAGTGTAATTATATCTATATAAAAAGGCAAGTGCTTATTCGCTAGATTTAGCCCTTTTAGTCATTTGCAAAATAATTTATTCTATTTCGTATGTGATAAGGAGGAGGCAAAATATGAGTCTGCTATATTTTTCTTTAATTATGTAATATCAGTATCATGGATACACAATAATTATGTAAATTAGGTTGCTATAATTTTAAATAAATAACTTTGTTATTTAATTTTGAATACTAAACAGTTTTATGTCTGACAAAAAGCAAGCACTCAGATTTTACAAGATCTCTAAAGTTATTGCATATGACTAATTATTGTATAGTTTAACTAAAGTAAGCGATAGGAATGATCACAAATGTTTGCTTATCCTAGGCCTTTTGTGGTGGCAGGTACCCTAAAATAGGTGCTGTTTTTTTAAATTATGAAACATACAAGCACAGAAATGTAAATAATGCATTCATTTTAAATTATATGGACACTTTTTATTTACAAATTAAGTAATGTTCCGATCTTTTTAAAACTACTACCCAGTAAAATGACACAAGTAGTTAATCAAATAAATATAATTTCATAAATATTCTTATCATTCCATTCCTTTTTTTAACATATTTAATGTAGTTATAACGCTCATACCATTTTAAGTTGCAAAGTTCAACCAAGCATCTAGCAGTATTTGATTTGTGATGTTTTCAAATTGTATACCTAATCGTAAATTATATACTTTATTACGATGTTAATTAATTATTAACCGTCTTGTTTTTAGTTCAAATACATTTCCTTATGTTATTATTTTTTTTATATTAGCCAATTTATTCTAGAATCTCTCATTTCACCTTACATTTACATCTCCCAGTAAAGGTAGTGTTTTATTTTAGACCAACGTCAGTCGCATGATCATTTCGATTCATAAACCGTACTTGGTGAATCTTATAAAACTTGTAAATAGACGTTATATTAGATTTATTTGCTGTAATGTATCAAACTATTCGAAATGCAAATTGTTTATAAATGAAACTATAATGTTTATACAATATTTTTCTAGAGATGGCAAATAAATTTTACAAAAAAGTATAAAAGTGTTTTAAATTGTTTATATTCAAAAATTTGCATAAATTTGCGAGACCCTATCTAAAATTTAAAATTGAAAAGCATGCCGTGTGGAACGGTTAGTTTTTTGTTGGTCCCAATTGGTTTACATCAACTGCAACCAAATTATAACTTGCGGCAACGCGAGGCTCTGCTTCAAGATATTCATCGAAAGCAGCGATTGTATGTACTTCATTGCGTTTTTACAGGATATATTTTCTAAGAGTTTAGGTGATATTACGCAATGTACTCCAAAATGAAACTGCAGACGTCCTCTATCGTACCAACAAAGGTCGCAGGCAAAATTTATGATTAATCTCCACACCATTGCAGACGCGTCCGCCCGTGGCCCAACAAACGTAATTACAGAGTGTGAACGACCGCGCGTCAATACTAATATTTGTTTACGCCTGAAGTGAGGCTTCGCTCGGGATGCCAGCATTTATCTTACAACGAGGTGTGGTACACATATAATTATGACAGTCGTCAATTTCTGAGCGATTGCTGTGGATACGGCAGGTGCGACATTCTCCTGGCATGATTGTAGAGGCATTCGAATACAGCTTTTCGAGTTAGAATTTAAATGAGATGTGTGATTTGTTTCGCCAAATTATGGATATCGAAGTATTCGACACATAAAACTTAATGATTATGAAAGAGATTGGGCACGGGGAATTTCTGTAGCAGTTGAAATTATACTCCACCGTACAAAATACTGTATTAGCTAGCGGTTAAAGCGGTTAAACAACACTACACGCGTAGTTCTGTTTTTTCTTTTTTGCCTTTTGCCGGCTTGTTTGTATAACTTATTTATTTTTTCAAACTTTATTGCCAAAAAATAACTGTTAAAAACCTTTCTTAAAAAAGGCAGTAGATAGGTTATAATTTCTTGTCGTAAACTGATTGTATTGAAGAGTTGTTAACAATACGGTGTTTCAAACATCGTGTTTGTTGGCAAACCCTTGCAATTAACTGTTAAACAAAGTATTATTGCAGGGTGTGTTTGGCAACGTTTCGCCGCTATTGTCCTTGGGTCGATAGTCGATTTCGCCTCAACCCGTCAATTTTGGTGTGCGAAAGGGCCGAGGACGTCGTCCGACGTTCAGCGATAAACTTAAAAGAAAAACTTTACGATCCGCCAAAGGCGGGTAATGCGAATGCAACTAACAAAATTTTACGGCCAATATATTTATGGCGGTGGACTGTTTAACAATATTGTTGAGTTGTAAAACTACAAACAATAGTTGCGTTTTGGGGTCTTTTGCCAAGGGTGAAAGAATATAACAGTTATAATAAAATGTGGCATTATTATTACCGTTTGCGTCAATACCTACGTCGTAAGCACTTTATAAAGTATACCTAGTTATTGTGATAATTGCAAAATCCTTAAAAAATCCTAAACTTCAAAATTAAAAATATTTTTTTAGGAGGTAGGACCACAAAATTTCTTCTCGTATTGAAGCCGGTTGGTTTAGGGTGTACTTTTACAGCTAGGGGGGGTCCGGATGTCTTAATAAAGCTGTTCCCGGATCCCTCCTACTTAAGGCGCAGTACGGCACACCGTGTGGTTTTAGTCGGTTCGATTCCGACACACCGCCCCGCCGAAAACCCCGGCGGGGTGACGGCCCGAGGGGGTTTCCACACGCACAAAAAAAAAAAAAAAAAGGGTGTACTTTTACAGAAGATCGCTGTTACATTACACTACGTAGCTACCAGGATAGTGCTTTCATTTTGGGGGTTGACTACGCAACTAATATAATGGGCGATATGATATGATAGTAGATAAAGACGCAAAAGGTTTTGCCTATAATCAAATGACATTTAACTTTCGTCGGACAAGACTAAGAGCAAGTAGGTAATCTATTCACCTTAAGTAGGCAGCGTTTGTTTTATAAAATGTAAGTTAAAAAAGTAACTATGCATTATTGAAAGAAGCAATCACTTAGAAAAATACGGTATGTGATGGCGTAATGATAGACAGAACCGTGTTTTTTTCACTCTTGGACTTGCAGATGTGATTTGCATTTGGGCTGGCACTATTTTCGTACAGTTCTGTCTATTCTTATCATACACCCAGACGCAGAATAATTACCTACTCTAATTTGAATTGTCCAGAAACGGCGTTGGCGAAGTGACCATTTCAACAAAATCGGAATCCGTGCAGTGCGTCCAGAATAAAGATAACAGATTGTGCCACCCAGTAAAGTATGAACCTAATCTTCTATTAAGATATCACTTTTGTATAAAGTATTATTGCAGGTATTTATTTCTGAGTATGAATGTCTTATAACGGTCCTGGCTTGTGGCGACAACGAGACAAACCGATTTTAGCACACAAATAAATATTAATTAAGTACAGTAAGATATCTACCACGAACGATCTCACTTTATGTGTTGTGCAATACCGTGACTTGCTCGTGAACACGGTACTTACATTTATAAGTATGTACATACAATATCACAAACGCATCTCGTCGATTCGTCGCGGTGGTAAATTAAAGTGAACAAAACAAGGTTTTCTGCCGAAAAGTAATTACGACGAACATTCTTAAAAGCGGTTTTGGTTTCGGTAGCAATAAAACTTGCGTTGACAGGGACAAAAGGGTTTGTTTTTGAGTATTTCGTGTACCTTCCCCGAACGGCAGGAGCTGGTTACAAATAAAAGGTCGAGGTAAATGGCGAACGTATTCGTAGGCGACCGCGGCTAATCGCGTGTTGTCCGACATAATAGGTGGGAGAACGAAAGACGAAGCTCATAATGAGCCCGTACCGAGCTTTGTTCTCCACAGAATGGGCTGGAAATGTCACCGAGATAGGTTAATTTACATCAGAAAGTTGTACGTCAGTATTGTGTGTAAAGTCGCACCGTACTAAATTAGCTTTATGATTTGTATGAAAGGAATTCTTTAATGTATAAGCGACGATGTTTTAGTAAGCTGGTATCTTTAAAGGGGTGTGATGATGTTTTATGTAGGCGTATCTACATATTATTCAGGTTTTTTAAAGGGGTTTTCGACTACAGATCACACATCCACACCTTGAAACTTGTGATTGAAAAATACAACGAATACGATCTATATTTCTGTATTCCACAGTGCAATTTGGCGAGCTCTGTCAAATCAAGGAGTAAATAGTGACTATATTAATATATTAAAAGAAATACATAGCAAAATACCGCTAGAACTAAAATCAACAACTATGGCTCAGCCTTTGAAATCGGAAGAGGTGTGAAACAGGGTGATCCTATATATCCAAAATTCTTTATTGCAGTACTCGAAGGAATCTTTAGAGCACTCGATTGGGAAAATAGAGGGATAAACATATATGGCAACCGCCTCTCGTACTTACGGTTCACAGATGATATAGTACTACTTTCGGAGGAGCCAAAAGAAAATAAATACATTATAGAGTCACTCAACAAAGAGAGCAGAAGAGTAGGTCTAGAAATGAATAGGTAGAAAACTAAAGCAATGACAAATAGACAAACTATACCGTTAAAGTCAGATTCAATAGAAATTGAATACGTCGAAGACTACACTTACTTGGGACACTTAATATCTTTCAAGCCATGCAACGACAAAGAAGTAGAGCGAAGAATCAAAATACTGAAAACCAAAGCTATGCAAACGTGTTTAATATCCTATCTTACTTACGGTTCTCAAACATGGCCGCTTGCAACAAAGCATACTCACAAGTGCCACTTGGGCCTGAAGCTAAGTGATAAAGTAAGACATAATGAAATCAGAAAAGTACAGGACACAGTAAAAACCATAATGACTCAAAAATGGAAATGGGTTGGACATATTCAAAGATCACCAGCGAAGAAATGGTCTACAACAGTCACGAATTGGTACCCCATATTCAAGAAAAGACAAAAAGGAAGGCTATTCAAAAGATAAAGTGATGATATAGTTGCCACGGCTGGATTTACCTGGAGCAGACTGGCAAGCGATAGAGCGAAATGGAAAGAAATGGAGGAGGCTTTCACCGCCAGAGCGGTCTTTACAACAAAAACACACATAAATAAATAAACTATACTAACACACATACTAACAAACTAGATTAAGCAAAATACTAATACAATTAACAAAAAGTATAATGTATGGAAGAATTGTGTAAGAAATAAATAAAGCTATAAATAAACAAATACTTCAATAACAATCTACATATTCCACGGTTTAAACTTTTCAGGTGGAAGATGGCTATTTTAATGCAGAAGTTTTTTTTGTTTACCTAAATTTTGATTACCCTAAAAGATACATAGGTACTTGTCCGCAGCCGGAGAAGACGATCCGAACGAAGGAAAATCTGTGCCATCTAGAGGTATTACCCCTCACTCTTCTGATGAATAGAGATTTAAGCAGGGTACCTGGTGAACGGAGTATTAATTTTAATAAGAAACTATAATAGAAAAAAAAACAGGTCGAAACATAATATGTACAGTGTAAGAGATGCATTGTAGAAGAAATCAGTGGCGTAACTATACCATCTGAGGCCTGTGGCGAATTCATCGGATGTGTGGGTCTGACTCGCACTTGCCCATTTTTTCTAACTCGTGTATTTTATTAGGTTTATTAGATTAAATTACTTTTATTGATTAAATACAAAATTAATAATTTTTAATACATTTTGTAATAGTGCTTCCTGTGTTCAGGGCTTTTGGTGCCCGGGGCATTTTGCCCGCTCTGCCACCCTATTGTTACGCCACTGGAAGAAATGTGAATAGAATTCGAACGTCTATTTGGGATGGCAACCAAAATTTGGACTTCTCTGTTTAAGTGTAAGTATGATGCGATGCTATTGTTAATGCCTTCCGACGATGTGTTGAGGTATGGACAGTCGTGGTATATAACGACATAGCATTATAAATGCCGAAGGCAACGAAATGTGTAATGTACGCCTTTTGCTTTTTACCACCGTCAAGTAACGGTAAATACAATAAGCTTAAAAAGTTGAAATAAAAATACAATGTAGTTAAAGAAAACAAATTCAATGGAATGCTCTATTTTTAAACTCATAAAAATTAAGAAAATAGAGCATCTCATTGTGTGGAAAGGTTTTATGACTTTGCTGAGGAACAGAATACATAATAGTAGCTGAGGTCGAACTTTAAAATGGAACCGTTTTGTTAAAAAATATCCAGACCGTTAATTAGAACAGTTTGTTTTCAATACACAACTGTTAGGAATACTTACAAAAGAAAATACCGTTGGGTTTGTAAATTTCGGAGAAGTGTTGCAAGTTGCAACGCTATATCATTACACCCATGCGCATGTAGATTGTACATTGTGATTCTTGTGCCAAATTAGGTACATTCCAATTAAGATTTTACTTAGTTGTCATGAAAGTTTACGATTGCCTATCCTATGTCGACATACCAGTATCACATAATAGGTGAAAAGAAATCTGTTAAAGAAAGTTGGGATTAGGTACTGGATGGCTTGAAAGCATTACGTTTTCTAAATACGTATAATAAAAAGGTTTATAAAATAAGTAAAACAAAATATTTTTTATTAATATTGAATAAACTTATGAAAAATTTAACCGAAGAAAAAGAACTAAAAAGCAAGAAATAAATGAACTTTTTAAGTTTTGAGTATTGAGCTTATTTACATAAACTATAAAATAGATAAATTTTGAATCGGTGCCAAATAATAAAATGATTAATTACCTACGTAGAGCCTTCTCCATTTCTACGTATACATAAAACTAGCAGTCCCCGCAGTTTCACCTGTGTTAATGGTTAATGGTCACTGCTCCACTCCTATTGGTCGTAGCGTGATCTTATATAGCATCATAAAAATCGGTTCATAAATAACTAAGTGAGGACTGAACACCCATAAAAAATATTTATATGCAGTCGAATTGAGAACCTCCTCGTTTTCTTCGTCGGTTAAAAGTAATAGAAAATCACAAAACAAACAGTACATAACATGTTTGTTTTCTTAGCCTTGGCTTTGTATATTCCCGTCCAGGGTAGGCAGAAACCTGACATTCAACTTGGGTCTCTTCCACATTCATCAGATCTTTCATACACGCTCGCCGGTTACGGATGCTTTTGACTTGGCCCTTCTTTAATATACTGCCGTTCTGGACAGCATGTCTTGCGAGTCTAATCGCACTTACTCGCTCACTCACAGGAGCCTGTAAATTCCTGTAGATAAATTTAATGAACAATAATATTTTGCATTAACACAAGAATTAATTTTAAGTACATATTTTTATACAAGTTAGTAGGTATTTTAGAAAATTAGTAGTCAATTTAAAATTAAATAAAAAAAATAGTTTAGAAAAATGTATGATGAATAACCAACGTGCCAAAGAAAGAAGAGAAAGAAGATAGAAAGAAAGAAAGAAAAAGATTTATTATTGGCACATTGTGGTACACAATTACACATACAAACACTTACATTTCAACAAGAAACAATAAAAATAAAAAAACTAAAGATAAAAACAAGAACATAAAAATGTAGAACTGAAACAGGAAGGTAGAATACGAAAATTAAATAAAAATTGGGAATTGATCATTTCTGCTCACTGGCAACACTACATTTTTTTTTTCTATTTATTTTGGCACAAACAGTCATTACAGCACATATTACATATACATAGTATTAAACTTTAAGTGACAGACAAATGAGTGCCGAAACTAAAACAATCATTACATTTTTGTAAGGCGTGTTGAATTAGGTTTATATTGGTAGGGAATACAGTACTAACTGTGTGAAAAACATTTGAAATAATAACTATTAACACTAAAAATGTAGGCATCTTTAGTAAAGCAATTAAAATTATATGTAAAATGCTTTATCTCTTCTCCTGTAAATATATAAGAAAACTAAATGATACAGTACAGGACTTATATTTTTCGCCTGACCAAGTGGAGCCGGTGCCGGAGTTGGTGAAAGAAGTCTGTCTTGCCTATTTAAATTAAACCAGATAGCTTAGGACAGTAGGTGTTGTATCTGTATCTAGAAGCGATGGAAGGTCCAAACAGCTTTAATATCCATTTCTTGTCGGCTGTGTGGATGGCGGCTAATGATTTCATTGCTGTTAGTGCTGAGAATGCTGATGGCACCGCTATGCTCTGTGAAGGCTGCTTTTAATCACGCAGGCGTCAGCAGTGTAGAGAAACTACGTGTGATGTTCCTTTGACTCAAAGGGAGGATTTTCCGATTAGGTTAAGTGGTCATATCCTGTGGCTGGATACCGGGCACGAAGATAAAGTAGCCTACATTAGTGCTAGATGTATTTATAAGCGGGAGGACATTCAATTAAGATCAGTAGTGAAGGAATAGTTCGACTTAACTTCACTAGACGGCACCAAGATTCATTGGCCGTAGCATCATTGTTCATGTTGCCATAATTTTATTAAGCTAAGAAAAAAGTTAAACCGTACTGGTTTAAACTATATTCTGCCAAGAATACATATATTATTATAAATATTCTATCTAGTTCGGACCAAAAAGGACAAGTGCAACTTGCCTCTTCAAATCAAAATAATTATTCTTCTTTGTTCTTGAAAAGGCAAAGGCGGTGTCCGTCCTTTTTTTTAAAGTGCCTACCTACTTTAGGTAACTAAGCAATTTTAACCAACTTTAAAAAAAATCGAGGTGTCAATGCGACTGTCGGTTAATGCGGGTACGTTACGGAAGATAACGTAGGAGGAGAAAAGGAGTTTAATTTTTATAATATGTATTGTTTGGATGCAATATAGAACTCTTATTAATTTTGTTACATGTTTATAAAACTAACCTATTCTTGGTTTGATGTTTGTTGTGTCTTCTAGAATACATAATTTGGAAGCATGTTCCAAAATATGTAAACTTCTGTATTTGTTCTACATTATGTCTGTTGAGACCTTTTCATTTTCCGGGAAAGTCGCAAAAATGTTAACTCTATAAATTCATACATATTTAAAAACTCATGAATTTCTACCATCAGAGTAGGCAGAGACACAGATCGCCACTTCCGTCCGTCCTTCATACCTCACGAGGTTCATGTACTGTCAATAAACATTACAGACAAACCCACCGGTTCCGGGCACTTCTGATCTGTCTTTCTTCAGAACATCACCAATTCGATGACAGTGTTCTGCTTGGTCAACTCCTGTCGACCTAGCAGAACACACTGTCATCCTGGTTCGAATTGAAAATTTCTTTTGGTGTTGGAAAGCCCATTTATCGAGGAAGTCTATAGGCTATATAACATCACGCTACGACCAATAGGAGCGGAGCATCAATGAAAAATGTTGCAAAAACGGGGAAAATTTACAAACACAGACGAAATTGTGCGGGTCAGCTAGTGTAAAATATACTTGCTTTGCCATTTGTTTCGCACTCATTCTTTCTACGTGCATCAACCACCTCAGTATATCTTTTTCAATTTACGTCATTACGATCTGTTTCAAGCCACACTGCTTCGCTACATTCCTCTATTTTTCATGCTACTTTTGCTATAGTCTTACCTTCACCTTCTGAATGTTTCTAAAAGCTTTATAAGGATCTATAAAACAGTGTGTAATTAATTTCGTGTCCCACACTTCTTCCTACTTCAAATCAGAATCTTTTGTGGTTTTTTTCTGTATCCTCATTTAAATCGGGTGTAGCTCTTGATCTATTTATTTATTAATGTTACGTTTCTCTAGATATAATTAAAATCTACTATGTTCTTCACGATATGGTTTTATTTATAGGTATTTCACATCGGACCTCCTTTTCCATATTTTGTTTATCATCCTCCCTTACCCACTGTATGTCTAGTCTTGCTGAAAACTACAAAGTACTTCGAAATCAACGAAACAACAGTTTTTTGCCACTAAACGTAAGTCAGCTGCTTCGTGACAATAAAGAAGCCGAGTCCATATCCAACGAATTTTTCAGTGTTTACAAGGCTTGTGAAAATTATTTGATGCAATGGATTTGCCTTGGAAGATTTCAAATGTTTTGAGTGTATGACGTTGCTGAAAGAGACCGAAAACCTAAAACATGATGATTTAATTTTACGCATTGTGTTATTGAGCATCACAGTTTTAGATATTAAGCTGTTGTTGTTAAGCGATGTTAAGCTACATAACTCATTTTGTGAAATTGCACGAGCAGTGAACAATCTACTTCAAATGTGCTAAAAACATTGAATGTTGTTTGTTGTTTTTTCACTGATTAATACTCGATGGAGCAAAGAGAGAAACAAAGTTTGTTTAACTAAAGATAGAGATAAAGATAAAGATTTAACTGACTGCACACTTAGTTTATTCAACAAACTAAGTGTGCAGTCAGTTAAATTTTTGAATCTTACTTAATACAACTTCAAAAGTATGTCATGTGAACTGTGTTCTCCTTCTTAACAGAAAATCTTTTTTTTTAAGGTCATCTTCTGGATCTTCTTCATTTATCAAATTATCTTCTTTTAACTCTACCGTAAGTATCCGGATACTTTGACATTAATTGAAAAGCGTATTTATAAACGTTTGAAAGCGTTTATCCCTCTTTAAGCGTTATAATCCTTTAAAGGAACACTATGAACTTAAGCATAGAAACTTGTATCTATTCAGTATACATGTTTTTACCACCAACACAGTTAATAATACTTCTTAGCATTCCTCATCCACTAATTAGTTGCCGGCATGTAATACAATAGAACATTTGAATAAAGATCTTAAGCATGTAGGACAATGAAGGCGGGTGGGCCAACCCATGCAGCCAACCTGTGCTGCCTTTGCATATGCAAAGCAGTGAGTGGATGCATAGACGTCGGCACGGCGCTTTGATGTAACGGTTGGTAGACGCGAACAAATTTAAACTTAGTGTCAATACATTAGAGGAGAGCGGCGCGGCGCGGCGTCAGGACTGATGTCAGTCGAGATGTGTTTGAATAATAAATGCGTGGGTCCACAATACCCGTTGCTGTTTCGTTCCAGTAGGACAGTGCTGGTAGATGCGATATTAGGTTGTTTAATCATTTTGATGTTAAAAGAAACAGCAAAGTTTTATTTGTAAGTGGCACATGTACTAAAAAGAGAGGACCTCTATAGAATATACACATGTATACCTAGGTGTATTGTATATAGCCTACAGTGAGTCACTATGAAATGTAATATAAATATTTATTTATTATTTCATCAGGTGACTAATATAAGAGACCTGAGACCGTAAACCGTGGCTGTTAGAAATTACATGATTCTTTTGTTTTTGTTAAATTTTACTTTTGACATATTTTTGGTAATATTGACGATATATACTAAAATACCTACTTATACTAAGGTATTAAAAACCTTATATGTACCTACAAAACTAATTGCGTAATGTGATAGGAGAACTTACGCCATTGTGCAACAAGTTGTAGGAACCCCTGCAATATGAGTTCACCAAGAGTTGAAGGTGGCAGACATCAAGTTTGTCTACGTTGCAGTGAATAGAGTGTAGCTGCGGAGGGCAATAAATTGTAAAAAATAGTGCGGGGAGCACAGTGTACGTAACTGAGCGTTAACCAAAGTGCCAATAAATATAGGGGACCAAATGGAGTACAAATATTTAATTTTAATACGCTCTATCTATAGAGTAAGGCGCAACAAATTATGATATTGTCTTGTAATTGTGACTATACCTACTTAAATTCAGAAAACACATCACCACAGCATAATTAGATTTTTGGCATTTAATAAAAAAAATGGTATAAAAATTTACGGTTAAAAAGGGATAAACGCTCTTAAATAAAGAATGTATCATAAAATTAAAGCATGACGTGTGACAATGGACTCTCGACATGATGTCTTGAAGAGGCACGCGAGAGTTGCCGCGCGCCTCGCCTTTACGCGGTGTGGTCGCGTGCCTGCACCCGCTAACCGACGACCGACCGACGACTGCCGAGCGCCAACCGAGACCGACCGCCACCGACACCGAGACCGACCTGCATTTTGACTCGTGACAGTCGCGCGACGACCACGCTACTGACTGCACGTCGTTACACATACTATAATGCAGTGATTATCGTACATCGTAGGACTTTTGTTTAGTGAAGTTTTGTGCATATATTATATAAAACAATATGGTGACGGGTATCGCGGGCAGTCCACAAGCCTCCCCTAATACGGTGGTGGTGGTCAATAATATGAGTCCAGGAGCGCAGGAGCAGAAAAAATCTCCCGGTGATAATAGGAGGGTGAGTTTTGTTTATATATTTTTTACGTTTTTGTTATAAAGTGTTCACTTGTCACCACATCTTTTTTTAATCTATATAAATTAGAGTCAAAAGTCGTTTGAAGAAATAAGTAAGGCAATAGAAAAATAAAAAGTGCCTATTTTAAAAGATGTCGACGCGCGCAGCTTTGATTAATTAATTATCCGTAGAAGACATAATAATTGTAGTTTATTAAATTCAACAATAATAAAGGTATTTAATTGAATTTAATTAATATATTATATATATATATATATTATTATAATATATTATTTTACTTAGATATTTTATTTTAGTTGAACATAGATCGGACTAAGATCAGAAAATCTTAGAATAATATCAAAAAAATCTTCTATTCATAGTTTTTACTTTTAATTTTAAAAACACTTAGGTTTTTGTTTTGCATTTTCTAAACTTTGTGCCTTACTAGTATTTGTGTCGGTGAAGTACGAAAGTGTATTGGGTGGGATCCAAACCCGGCATTCCTCATTCACAAAGCTAAAAGTACACGCATTACGGTACGTAGCTTGTACGTGTTTTGTTTTTTATAAAATGTTTACCTTCATATTATTATTAAATACTTAGCACAGATAGATCGTGCACGTAGAGTTAGGTAGCTTTGGTGTCTTGTGGGCTGTCATCTCGTCATGCGTTTTAGCGGAACGTTGCAAACTCTGCCAAATGATTTGTCACGATTTTCGTCTCGATGTGCAACATACCTCCCTACTGAATGTTTATTATATACGTATCTACGAGTATATACACTGATTCTATTAGGGTCGATTAAGGGAGTAGGAGTACATGCGTTTGTAAAGGCAGAGAGAGGTACATGCCCCTTTTCTGCGCGTTAAACGCAGCCAAATTATTACGAACTCGTACATACGTTTGTAAAGGCAGAGAGAGGTGGGTACATGCCCCTTTCTGCGCGTTAAACGCAGCCAAATTATTACGAACTCAGATTTTTAAGTGGACGAAGGACTTATTATTAATTTAACACTAAGTTTGTAACACTCATTATACGATAGATTTCGCTATCAGTTTTATCAAATCTTGGCTGATTTACAAACAACCTACATTCGAATTCGTATATCCGGCAATGACTGACGACGATCAATCAGAATGATAGTGTAAGTCGATTTCGAACCATCGTGCAATTCATCTATAATGGGCGCCTAATTAAATACCACAGAGGATGATTCCACTAAATGGGTATATTAATGCTGACTCATGATAATCCAGTAATAAAGGGAAATAATGTAATTTCCTGTTAAAATTTAGAGCTGTCTGACTGTCATACCTCCACTAACAACAAGAGGTATTTGCATAAGCAAGTGGTGTGACTTGCATATATATGGAAGTATTGGTGCTTTGCATCGGTCTTCATAAAGCAGAAGTAAGATAGTAGGTAGAGAGCTCTTTGAGAACAAGTATAAATTAAAAATACCCCTGAGTCAAAAATCCACTCAATGATTAGAAAAAAGGTGATCTTTGAACGACTGAATAGAATTATAGCTAAAAACACTTGATCGAGATTGTTTTTAACTATAATTAAAAAATAGTTTTTAAACTTTCGCGACTTTGATACATATTAGATGTGTAATTCGGGGCTCCACACTCGTGACCACGATCGGTGTAATTCGATCGAAACGTCGGATAACCAAGAGGTACCTTTTAAACATTATCACGTTTAAGTCCCGAATTACACATCTAATATAAAAAAACCAATATCGGTAAGTAGCACGTATTTCGTTATCGTCGTCACGGAAGACAAAACTGTTTTTAATAATTTTATCAGTCGCGTATTTACATTAATCACGTCCCACTTACCTGTAACATCAAAAAACCCTCAAGTAAGAACAGAATCACTGGATTTCAAATTTGAACAAAGAGATTCAGTGAGATATAACGTCTCCATCATAAAACCGAATTAGTCTCAGCACAGTGCTCTGACGCGGTATCTTTTCCCACGCAGCGTCGCTCGGCATCGTTAATCGTGCATTAGCGGGTTAACACCAAATAATGCAACGCTTGCCACCCACATCGCATCCCCTTATCTTCAAGCACCGACGGTAGCGACGCTAGGGTTATCGCAAGCCTTTGTTCAGTTTTTAATATTGATAGTGATGAAACTGTGAGCACGGGCTTAAACGTGACCGTGTTGTCTTATAAATAGAAGAGTAAAGACTCACAATTCCTCACGGGTTTTAATTAATTAAAGTAGTATTCTAAACGGTATATTGATGTTGTTTTAGCTAGTAAAGAATACAAAAAGAAATTAGTATAACTTTTAGAGCTTTTGGACGGCAATGATTATTTTTTACAATAATTTTGAAAGTAGCAGAAAAACTTATTGCCATTAACTTAAAACAGATTAGGCGTATCTTTACTGGTTTTAACTTTATACTTTAAATATTAAAAAAATAGTTAAGGAGTACCTAATAAGTTTTAAAGACGCAAGCAAAGCTGTAGCAAACTGTTTGCGGGATGCAAACAGTTTGCTACAGCTTGCTGCAGACTTCTTGGATCTGCACTTCAAATTACATGCAACTCTTTTTCGTTTAAAAACAATAGGTTTCTAGCTCTACATAAAATCCTTTGACAGTTTGTTCTCCGTATACCTACTTGACATTGGTAAAATTGTGGTAACTCCACAAAGTCACAAACCAAAAGTTGAAGTTAATAGGTTTCTATATTTTCATTATCAAGTAGGTATTTTATTTTCCCTATAACGTTGTTCCAATCGGAGAACCGGGTGCTATAGCGCACGTTGGCAGGGGCCTATGTCCAGCAGTGGATCTAAATAGGCTGATTGATTGATTTATCGAATCATCAAATGGCTATTTCGTCAGAAAACGTTGCGATAGTAGTGTTCTCAGGCTTTGAAGTATTGTAGGTAAAATAATAGGCATATAACTTAATAATTATCACTTGTGAAAGTTCAGAATTTCAAAATAAATTGCATCTTGTCGTATATTCTGTCGCTTTGTTCGATGTACGATTATCCGACATCTATGGCAACGATACCTAAGGACAATCTTTTATGTTTGATTTTGATTGGCTGGTTGTTCACGCGGCGTGGTATTATTTAATATTCTGTATTGTTACTTGAACCCACACATAGCAGTCTAAAGATACAAAAACGCGATGGAAGAGGAGGTTCTCAGTTCGTCGGGATTTTTTTTTAGGGTTCCCCGTACTCAAAGGGTAACGGGACCCTATTACTAAGACTCCGCTGTCCGTCCGTCTGTCTGTCCGTCTGTCACCAGGTTGTATCTCATGATCCGTAATAGGTAGACAGTTAAAATTTTCGCAGAATGTGTATATCTGTTGCCGCTTTAACAACAAATAATAAAAATTAAAGGGGGTTCCCTACTAGAGACGAATTTTTTTTTGGCTTATAGTATTAAATCTTGTACGATGGTGCCCTTTATGCGCGAGTCCGACTCGCACTTGGCCGGTTTTTTGTGTGTGTACCAGATGGACCTATTGTGTATATTATAAAGTGCATTTGCTCTAACAAAGCACCGAATTAATAAATATTTAAAATCGACTTCAGAAAACGAGGAGGTTCTCAATTCGATTTTTTTTTTGTGTAGGTGGTGGGTACATATGTACATATGTTACGTGATATCTTCGCCCGGGAATCGATTTCATATTCTGAACTCGATTCACTTTTTGAAAACGATAATTATCCTTAGACTAAATACCTTCACCATTTTAACCAAGGTAAAATGTTACAAGATTCCTAAGCATCACTGATTAAAATTCACCACAATTGTGTAGTTGTAGTTCCTTGATCAACCTTTACTGCAATCTTTTGGCGACAATCATATTCCATGTGTAAACACACGCAAATTCCTACCGTTCTTATGAATAATAAACACTAAAACTATGCCATCTAAAAACAGTCGTTCGTTAGACAACCCTGATGCGTTCGCAGACGGTAGGAACATCGTGAGTCAGGCGGCGGCAGCGTGGGCTTCGGGCGGCGCGACGCGTGGGCGCCCGCCGTGGGCTAATTGTCGTGGGAACACGAGCTACGGAGATAGGAGTGAAGGAGGGGGGTACGTAGACGTACACCCCCACTAGTCTCGCCCACACGACATAGGCCTACGATATATGCGTCATGGATGTTAGAACTACTGATTTGGTTCAACAGACCTTCCGATCAAATATCTTTTCATACCGAGTAAAGACAAAAGTACAGACTTACGACCCGAAAATTGAAACTGTTCATAAGTGAAGTGGTAATTTATTACCGTCCTATGGGTGTACACGTTTCTTTACCCAATAATGAGATATAACAGCAATACCTGCTTAAGAAGTAAGAAGAGAGTAGATTTAAAAGGTTATTGGGCAGAAATTTTGAGAAAAGTAGAGTTAATAAAAGTCAGATTTCAGCTCCCAGTTTGATCCTCTTATGTGTATTAAAATACAACTTAGAAATAACTGAGTATTACAAATAAAATACTTATGCACAGACACTGAGCTACAAATAGTAGTATACAATACCTAACAGTTAACAGAATTGTCTAAATATCTTTATGCTTTAAACATCGTCTTATCTATAAACCTATAGTGAAGATTATCACGAATATTAATCACACTATGAAGTCGCTACGCATTAGATATGGATGCATAGGTAATTACACCGTGTCTGCGATGTCAGGACGTGTAACTAGAGGAAGCTATTAAGGAGAAGCCGTCCATCCATGCATCCCATCCATCATTCGTGATGATAAACATCATCGCTGCCGTGAGATAAGTCCGTCGCGTGAGGCCGGCGCCCACGCACACCGCCTACAACGTGCAAGCTCGCTAGATAAGACACCGATTACGTACACTAGAAACAAACTGAGAATCAAGGAGAATGTTCCGAGGTAGTGTTTTGGGTATCTAAATGAGCTGGAATATCGTCAGAGTCACGTGACGTGATAATCGGTGATAATAATGTTACTTCATTTTTATCATAGTGGTGATTGAAACCAGTTGGCTTTTTAACAGCTACTAGCTAAACCTGGCTACGCTAGCAGTGACTCTATTTTCATTCAATTTTTTTTTCTTTTTCTTTACACTTTTAAACAATATTATTATTGTGCAGAAACACAATGGTTTTAGTAGTGGACACTGATACTAATACTATAAAAAATATCAATTGATAATGAATGTAAAAAAAAGAATCCATTTTAAAGAATAATTGTATTTTTTTAAAGAGTACTAGCAACGTGGGTCACATATTACTAGTATTCTTGTTAACCCCTACAGCTAAGCTAAATGCTTGTGGTAGGAGTGGGTTCACGACGGTACAGTACTGGGTGGGGTTCGTACCTTCAACCACTTGATCGCAAGTCCGACGCCTTAGCCATTACGCTACCGCCGCTTAAATATATATATATTATACATACGTAATTTAAACAAGGAGCTTGTAAGTTTTTACGAGAGGCGGTCTTCGGTTTAGATCACGGGGATAAAATATAACGTGATAGAAGAACTTTCACATATCTGTCCTTCTAAAATATTTTTATCAATGTTTTTTTTAAATATCTTTTGAAGAAGCTTCTGCCCGCGACTTCGACTCACGTAAATGTAAAAGTCCCTCTACACTACTTGCGAACTTCCCGAAGACTCGAAGTATCCCGAACTTTCTTCCGAATTTTTTTCTATGTAGCCCGTCTCCTTTGAACCCCTGAACATACACGTTGTATGTAAAATTTCATGATGATTAGTTGAGTAGTTAAGGTGTGAAAGGTAACAAACAAACTGACATTTGATTTTATAATTGGCGTATCTAGCGTATTCGCTATGATAGAGCTACGGCACAGAGCGCGCGTGCCGGAAGCTCGGCGTCCGCTCCCACGTTTTGGCACGCGACGCAGTGAGGCGTGTGCCAACCATCACGCCACATGCCAGACGACTAGCACCCGCCAGGTCTTGCCAACCTAACCTAATCAACTAAAACTATGTGGCTGCGGTATTTTGGCGATTCCACTTATCTGGGATTAATTAATACCTTTTAATTCAAAACTGTTCCTGTTTTTAACATTTATTACATTACTCTTGTTGCCAACAGAAAATAACCTGCCTCTATAAGACTTAACGCCAGAAGTAGCTAAGGCCAAAGAAAACTTCCTAAGATAGTAGCGAATTTGTGATAAAATGTGTCAATAAATTAAAAAGTTAATAAATAAAGGTTCTTCATTCTGTCAATGTCATCGCCATATTGTCATTATTTACAAAAGTGCCCAGTTTTTGACGTGATAACGTCTTATAAATCGATGAAAGCCGGCAGCACGCACGAAAAAGAATGACTCATTGTCACGTTCCGCCTGAGCCGAGCGTACAAGCGAGAGTGCAGAACAAGCGATAGAGAGGCACGATCGGCCTAAGCTCGTGATTATATTTTCTGTGGGCCTAAGCGTTCGTTTATTGACATTGATTTGATTTCAGTTTATTTCTATAACAAATTTTTCGTGATTATATTTAAACAAATTATTTAAATTAAATTTGCAAAAACTGTAAATAATATTTGAAAATTAAAAATTAATGTTTAACCAGAGTTTTAAAAATATTGTGTTTTCTTATGACGTTATCACGTAAAATTATCGTCTGTAAACTGACTTTACAGACAAGCAATATTTTTATTTTAAAACTGGGATCAAGTTTAGCAAAACCTTGACTCGGTAGTTACGTGTAAGAGTTCCACTGTGTACCTGTAATAATAAGGGTGATATTAGTTTAGGTTTACATAATCCTGTAATTAGTCATTCACATCAAAGATTAAACTAATGAATCCGGAATCCGTTGTTACAAACTCGTTAAAGACAAAGCCGGTGTTATTAAGGTCGATTATTATCTAACACGTCTTGTATTTCCTTCTGTGTTTTATAATAAATAGATTACTTCAATAAAAACGTTTTCAAAGATTTAAGTGCAATTGGCACAGATATCTTTATGTTATAGATAAACGCGAAGTATCAATTGACGGTGTAAATTTAAAAAAAATCGGGTAGCATATCTAAAGACAACAAACCAATACTTCATAATTACTCGTATGTTTAGTATAATAATATTTTCAATATAAAAATTGTTATAAGGCGGTCGAAAATGAAACGTTACACGAAAATATAAGATAGAAAAGTTTAAAAGCTCCTTGAAATAGTTCTTTACTCTGCCATATTCGTAAGGCTGTTTGGGGCTTAATACATATTATATGTATGTATGTTCACCTACAATAGAATTTCGAGCTAAAAATATGCATTACAATCGTCCTTTACCATAGACTCTCTCTTCACATCCGAAATTCAACCCGTTAACAAGATAAACTAACAAATTTACTTTCAATTCTGCGGTACCTATTAACAAGTTGTTATTCATTAAAAAAAATATAGTTAAACTAAAAATACTGCGACCGTAGGTACATCATTCAAAATCTAGAATTAAATTTATGTAAAATATTTTCAGAGACATAATAATACACGAACATGAAACAACATATCTTATATGAGCCTGGCATCGTATCGCTGAACACGATCGGCATTGCCATTTTATCGCAAGCAATCGCCCTAAATTAGTACAAAACTGTCAAATTGAGAAATTTTGTACATGTAATGACTACTTGACGGCACTGGGTGTGTGCCAGTTAACAAAATAATTGGTAGAATCAGCAATGTCGCCTCGTACGTTTCCAAGGTGCATCACATGACTCAGCTGTGTTGCAAATTTGATTTCGTGATCAAGTGGGTTCTCTAAACACGTTTCGTTTTAGAACAATTTCAATTGTCAGACTAAAAGTATTTGGGTAACTAGAATAAGTCGCAGTTTTATAACCGAAACTGTTTGTTTACAACATTAAACCCATAGATTACAAAGTATCTACGCATTGACATCTGTAATATGATTTGTCTGCCTCGTTAGTCTTATGGCATAAGTTTGGCCTTATGTTTGCACGCTATAGTGATGTCCATTTGATCCGGGTTCGGCAAATTGTTATTACGTTTTTATTTTAGAAAATTCTCAGGCTCCTTATCTGGAAACAAATAATAAAGAGGTATAGAGCTCGCGATATAATATTGGGTGTTTAATATGAGGTATATTAAACACCCAATATTATATCGCGAGCTATGTTAACCTACCCCTTCGGAGATGGTAGAGGCTTGAGTAGACATATAAATAAATAAACTAATAAATAAAATTTTAAAATAACAGTTATATTATTATGTAGAAATATAAAATGTTTATATTCATTACATCAAAAGTTTTACATTTTTTATTGCTATAACAGACGTCAGCGCAACGAAAACGTCGTGTTCTTATAACGAATGGATGTTTTTGTATGAATTTCGTGGTCATTAGTCACAAATTAGCTATCCGTGGTCGGCGCTTTGTGTCTGGGCTCAGCAGACAGTTGATAACCCTGGCTGGCACGTGTAGTGATCGCGCGGCGCCTCGCGGCTATATCCATTCCTCGTTGCGAGCCAACCGTTACGTAAAACTCGTCGGCGACCACCTAACAATCACAACATGCACATATTGGATGTCTTTGCCCCGTATGAATATCACGTAAAAAGTCTATCTAAAGTCTTATCTCTATAACACCTGTATATCAGTTGACGCGAAATATCGGAGACATGCCGGTGACGTCACGATACGATCAGATAACATCTTGTTTAGGTCATCGGTTTGGCATTGTTGCTTAAAAACATTTAATAGACTGTGGCATATCAGATGAAATTGTACTTGTTTTCCAAAAATAATAATTGGTATTCCTCTCAGGATTCGTTCGCATGTCAGTGTATGTTACTTAAGATACAAAAACATATAATTTATTTCTAAGTATTTTAGTTGTAGGTAGAACTGAACTGTAGTGTACATATTGTTAACTACAAAATTGGTCTATGTTTACCGATTTATCACATAACGTACCATATAACAGAGAATTTGAACATTTTATTTTATAAATCTGTAGAACATAGTTAAATGTAATGGTTGCCTGCATACAGATCTTTCTTTTCTCTACAATAAACCTAAACTTACATTAATTTTCAAATAGGTCTCTAAAGAGGAAACATGTTTTAATCATTTTAACCACAGCTATAACTTTGACATTTGGACTAAGTATTTCTAAACGACACGTATTCTTCGGTATAATATAGAAGCTAATATATTTAGCCATACACGTGATATTTGAAATGCCGTATTTGTTATTCACAAACGTGTCGGCATAGCGGCAGGAAAATAGGTGTGAACTGTGAATAGTGGAACGTGTGTGGGTACATTGTGTATTCAGTATACCTATGTGGGCTATATCGGGGCGCCGCGACGCACGCCGCCATGTCGCCACGTGCCGCCTCCGCCATTCGCATTTTACGATGTGCGCGTCGGAAAACCTGACCGATGCGTACCTACATACGTGTATAACTTGGGTCATTATTCTCGCCATTAAAATATTTGCGATTGTTAACTATACCTACATATATATTTTAGTAAATATATAGACTTAATGAGTTTCTCATTACAATTCTGTAGAGCGTCGGTAGGTAGGGAGCCGATAAATGACCGCAATAATAAAATGACATTCTTTGAAATACTTATTACTGTAGATGGTAATACTTCGAGAAGTGTAAAAGTTAATCAACTATTAAAGTTTATTACTATAAACTTAGAAACTTCACTTCAAAATGAAGTCTGATTTCTTATTTATTGTGTTCTGCTGATGACAGTTGTAGAGAACTATATTCGATGCTAGAGCAAGAGATCAAATCAAACTTCTCAAAGAGAACACAATCGATTAGATTCATTCTTAAAGGTGGTATTCGATTTAATGCCTGACAAAGACTAAAACGTATGTTTAACCGGTAAACGGAGTCAAACTGGCTCAAACATGCCGAGTTCTTTAATATACCACTAGGCACTAACTACAAAAATCTGAATAAGGTAATACATATTTAGACTTCTGTAGCACTAACTATTCTAGTACCAGCGGCGGAATTACACATTTGCCGCCAGTAGGCTATTAAAATTTTGCCGTCTCTGCCGGTCAGTCTATTTAATTCGATACCCCAGGACAAGATATAAAAAATAATGTAGGCTCCAAATTTGCCGCCCTAGGCTTCAGCTTCCTCAGCCTGCTGGTAAATCCGCCACTGCCAAGTACGTATAATACCAGTACACACATATTACATGTACAGCGTCAGAAAGACATGGAGAGGGAGGGAGAGGGACTCCAGTGAATTGTAAACTCCAGTCGTGCCTCAGAGCTGAAACACACTGTTTTTTGAAGTGTAAACTTCTTTAGCCACGTTTATGCACTTTTGCTTATTGCTGAACTCTTGACCGTCACGCTGATAATACAAATATACATCTACTAGAGGGCGCTAATCTAAACATTGAGTTCTGTCAGCTCTTTATTAATTAATGTCACCAACCTGATAATGTGACGTTTTAAGTTCATCGTTTCGTTTAAGTTTTCACTTCTGTCGGCAGTCCCATGACTGACTATTTTTTATTCAAATAGACAACTACCACTGTAGTAATTATTCCTGTCGCAGGGGATTTCACAAATAGTTATTTTATTTTCTTGTTTGTTTTTGTTACCTACTTAAATGTACTTACATTGATCTGATCTTTTAAAAGAAATAATTTATTAAAGTAACAGATTTATTTCACGACCAATTCCACTATTTGCTATACATATAATGCTGAAGTCATCAACGTCCGAATCCATTTACTGGAATCTGAAAAATCTTAGGCACTTTCCTCACATAGAGAAACGTACATTAACATTTATATGTATTTCTGTCGTCTACTGTCGTTATAAGTACATTAAATATATTAGGAACGCGACGGGAATAGTGACGCGACGGTAATTTGCGCAACGATAATTATTATCGTACGACCTCTGGTTCTGAGATTTCATATAATAATATGTTAACATCGATTTGATTTTACACTACTCTATTTCACTTTGTCTTCTGTCTGTCCACAAATGTCTTGGTGACATGCCATGCTGTGGTTTTCTATTTCCATTGGGATCAACAAATATTGTTTATCAAGTGATTTTATACGATAAACGATCAACGAAAACATGTAGATCCATCATACATTTTATTTTAAATTAAAACATACACCGATCGGACAACACCAGCAGGTTATTACGCGGATTAAAGCATTTACTAGAATTCACCCTAATCATTATCATTCACTGGCTGGAATAGTTAGTTATCCGCAATTTCTACAAAAACAATATAGACATATTATTCTTTTGTCTTTGTAATCTTTGTTGATGCGATATCTGGTCAGGTTTAGATATAAACGTAGACGATTTCCCTGGAGTGTTATGAAGAAATAGTTTCAAACGACGAATACTCAGCCGAGATACGGATCTCTTAGCTAAAATATTATTTTCCTTCTCTGTCACGTACCATTGTCCAGCAACATGTTTCTTCCAAAGACTTTTAGGTAGTATGTTCTGTTATTCTGTAGATCAACTACTTTTGTATTTAAGAAGTTGAGCAAGTACCTGAGTACCTATCTGAGCAACTAAACTCCACTAATCTATACATCTATACAACTAAATAAAATTGGAGTGTCTGTTTGTAATATTAAAATAACCGCTTTTTACTAAGTGCATTTGGATGTATACACGGTACATATACCAAAACAATTTTTTTTAACATTTTTGTTTGTCTGTCTGTTTGTTCCGGCTAATCTCCGGAAAGGGTGGACTGATTTCCAAGGTACTTTCACTGCCAGATAGCGGGTGTTATAAGGAGTAACTTAGGCTACTTTTATTTCGGAAAGGGCCCAATTTTTGTCACATTCTTGGTTATTTTTGTTCGCGTTTTGTATTTACACCTTGCCTAAGTACAGGAGCTGGGCTTATTTCTTAGACGGAGCTCGTTTTCTTGATCGTGACTAATTAATCTTCATCAAAATCACATGTCAAACATGGTCGTGTCATACAGCAGTCTCAACTATGGGCTGATTATCACAACGGTGTAACATTCAATATGTGTGTCACGTGGTGCGGGCACGCGTGACGCGTCACGTCTCGGCGCGTCAATCACGACTCGACCTTCACCTTGGGCGCACGCGCAAGCTCCTTCGCGCTCGTGCCTTACTATTGCCGCAGCGGTTTGTAACGCGAGATTAATGCGCGCTTTTGTCACGCGCCTTACTTGGTGTCCAATGATAATTATCTGATAACAATGTTTTTTATGTACATTCGCTAAACGTTTGCAGCAACAATGTTTAAGTGTATATCTAGGTACCACCAGCATAGCAATTACATAGAAGTAATCGTAATTTTACTCGGCGATTTAATTTCTTTAACCAGTGATTCTGGCATATTTCAGACATCTGCAATGAAAAATACACGTATTTCTGGAATAAATACAAAACGTGATTAATGGTAAGTATGGTAATGCTGAGTCTTGTCTGAGCCAGATAGCACTAGTATGCTGGACATGTGAGCGCTGATTTCTTAAATTTTTAGAGACGTCTCTAAAAGCTGCATAATTTTTTTAAATATGCTAAATTCCATAATCTAAATTACATAAAATTTCGTAATGCCCACTTCATTACAAGTCCAGTAGCCATAATTTATGTCAAACGAAACTGCGGACTCGCTGCGATACTTATCAGATCTACCCAAACAGTTTTCCCATGTATTTCTATAGTTTTGTCATCAATACGTAAACATCTGACTGGTAGAAAATGTCTTTGGACGTAAATACCAGTTATTCTTTTTATAAAAAAAAAAAACAATGGCCCGCATTTTTTTGAAGATGATGAATTCGATCTTATTTCAATTCCGGTTTAGACTATTTCGATATTACAGTATTTGTGTCCCAAATTTGTCATCAAAGTGTAACTCTTGGCATATACAGTAAAATAATGTACATTAAATAAAAAAACTACTTAGATTTTATTTCAGGTTGATAGAAACACTTCGAATTTTGTTTTTGCTCTACATTTCGATAAACCTAGCTGTGTGTTTATCATTACATTGAGAATTACTCGCAAACAATGAGACGAACTAGCCAGCTAACCTTCGCCCTGTTCACAATTAATTTGCTACACGTGGGCCACATAGACAATACTGACAGTACAAGGATATCTGCTTCGATTTAAATATTAATTTATACCACAGGAAGGAATAATGAAAGATATGAATTTATAGAGTTTGTTTGTATTGTTACAGAGTAATAAGCCAATTATGGAAAAGAGGCGACGAGCACGCATTAACAACTGCCTTAACGAATTGAAGGCGCTAATTTTGGATGCGATGAAAAAAGACGTAAGTGCTCTTTCAAAGTTACTTAGTTTATCTGTTATGTTGTGCGTATGCATTTTTAACCCCCGATGCAAAAACTACGGGGTGTTATAAGTTTGACGTGTCTGTGTGTGTGTCTGTTTTTGTGTCTGTGTGTGTGTCTGTCTGTGTGTCTGTCTGTGGCATCGTAGCTCCCGAACGGATGAACCGATTTTGATTTTGTGTTTTTTGTTTGAAAGGTGAATTAGTCGGGAGTGTTCTTAGTGATGTTTAATGGAAATCGGTCCAAGATGGCTGCCGCCACAAAATGGCGGATTACATATTTCTTCACAACTCCCTCAATATGGGTATCAAATTAAAGGGCTTGACTAGTAGAATACTATAAACTACAATAAATTTCAAATCCAAGATGGCCGTACTATTTTTATTATTTTGTGCCGGGTGTTTTTTTAATTTTTAATTTATTACATTTTCGATTACTTTTTGTGTCTATAGTTTTATAAATAAAAATAAAAAATTGTTAGTAATCTTGTTAGTTATTATGAGTAGGTAATGTTTGATATTGAAAATAAAATAAGATCCTAACCAACATTATCGCTTGTTGCAGCCTGCGAGACATTCGAAATTAGAGAAGGCTGACATTTTAGAGATGACTGTGAAGCATTTAGAAGGGCTTCGATCGGAAGGTGCCGCCTCACCGGACCGGTTTCGTGCCGGATACAGGCATTGCGTCTCAGAAGTGGCGAAGTTCCAAGGGATCGAGCCTTCGTTGAGGAGGCGACTTGTGCGTCATTTAGAGGGATGCGTTGGCAGCGCGCCGGCAGCGAGGCCGTCAGGCGCTCCCACGCCGCCCTCTGACGTCGAGGACACTCCACAAACTCAACAACACTCTGCTATTTTAATTTCAGGTAAGGTTAATGATAATTTTCACTTGTTAAATTATTGATTGAGAAACAATAAAAATAAATAAAAAGGCTTTATGTTATAATAACAAAGTCAATACACAATTACAATAAAAAATAGATTTACGATGCTTACGTGGAAAAGTAGCTTTTTATGTTTGATTAATTATTAAAAATAAACTAATTTTAAAAGATACGTTATCGAGACTCAAATAATGTCAAAGAATTTATATTTTTTTATTTCTTTACCATAATGGCAAATTTATGCATTGAATTATAATACAACTAGCAACCCGGCTTCGCACGGTAGCAGAGACATCTTCAACAAACATCAACATATTTCAATAAATTTACACAAAATCTTAACAAATTATACACCTGAATCATTCGGTCTATTACTGAAAACCGCATGAAAAGCTGTTCAGTAGGTTTTCAGTTTATCGCGAACAGACAGACAGACGCGGCGGGGGATTTTTTTTTATAATATGTAGTGATGGCAAAACTTAGAATTTCATTTATTATTTCAAAATAATAATTTAACTTTTTGATACAACGAAATCCTATTAAGTACTCTTTTTTGTTTTTTCTAAAAGACTTTTAATTGCAGCTGGTCCCGGTTCCGGAGTACGTCTTGTGCCAACGCGGCTGTCTAACGGCGACCTCGCACTAGTTCTACCCGCTGGAGTAAACGCCAGTACACTTGGCGCTTTACCAACTTTGGTACCATTATCTCCACGCGACGCTTCATCATCCACCTCCTCGGAACCCCGTTGCTACTCTCCCGCTAGCTCAGGTTGGGGAACGCCGCCACCCTCAGCGGAAGACTCTGCTCCTTTAGCCCTAGTAACAAGAAAAGAACCTGAAGAAAGGCCTTGGAGACCATGGTGACGCTCCCTTTATTCTTCTTTGTAACGCTGTGATATATAGTTTGTATATAGTATGTCAGCTGTGACAGAATATAGTTCCTTGGTAGATATATGTTTGTGTCAGAATTATATTATGATAATAATTGAGTTACTTGTAAGGTCAGTTCAGAACGTGTGATAGAGTTATTTAAATTTTATATCATGTAGATAATTTTGAAAAAAAAGGCTTCTACGTTCCTTTCAGTTTAACGAAAGGTTATTTTTAATTTAATGATTAAGTAATAGCATTAAAATAATCGTGTAAATTCGCGGATGACATCTGAGGCAGTATTTCATGTATCATTTATGTAAAAAGAGTTAGATCTTACTTCGTATTCATATAGGTTTAAGATGTAGTGCCATTAATTAATTTTCGTGTAATTTAGTTTGTTTAAAAGCTTGTTTTTATCCAGTTTCAAGTTTATTTACTGTATTAGGTAGTAACAATGTTAAAAGGCTGGGAAAAATATATGGCCCTCCTAATTTAAAGGCACATTTGCTATAGTAATTTGATAGTTGATTATGAAAACAATTAAAAAACAGTAACAAATCTAAACTTTCTAGATATTTTTTTACATTTAATTTTACATAAATAAATTATTAAAATTGTTATCCCGTCTACTTAATGCAGCTGAAAGAGCTTCTCAAATCTATGTCTAAAATGAATAATAATACATATAAAAAAACTGTTTTATCTTAACTTAACCTTTTCAGCAGTGTCAGTTGCGTTTTGTAAATATATATATCAACTTTCTACAAATGAAGTATTGAAAATTCAGTGTGCCTTACACAACAAAATCATATAGTCTTCCATTAATAATCATAAGATCTAAGTATGTTATAGCTTAACATATAATTTAATGAGCAATTGCTATGTTTATTGTCGAATGACCTTAAGTTAAGATGAGCTCAATGATCACTTAGGTCTAAAGTACATCGTTACTTTTTATTGCCAAACCGCGGATATTTTAAGTAAGAGGCAGGGGTACGGTACACAATAGTACGTTAAAGCTTAGGTCCAAAAAAGAGCTTAAAAAAACTAAAGGAGTTATGTAACACTGACATCATTTGATTCCAGTTTTACATACAGGGTTTTTTACTTGAAGCTATTCTTTCAAACCACGTGATCGGATGGCGATTTGGGGTTTTCGACAATTTCCTGGTCAAATTGGTTGTTTATATAGTAAAAACATTTTTGGTTACGTCTGGTAGGTAGTCTTTAAGTTACCACATGCAACCTTCTATACGTTAGTTATTAGCAATGTCGCAACCATTGTGATTTGGAATTATTTTTCAATTTTTATGAGGTTATCCCGGAAGAAACAAAAAATAAAAAATATCCGAAGTCAGTCCGCGATTCACGAAGATATCTCGTAAAAATATATTTACACAAATACAATCTAATTGAGAAGTTGTATTTGAAAACGATAAACAAAGAAAGAAAAATATTATTAAGTAGTAATATTTGAAACAATTATTTGAATTCTGTTAGATTGGTTTTAATTTTAAAGTATGAGTAAAAACAATCTGTCAGAATGTTGACCGTAAATATTTGTAGCTGGTCACGTGGATTAAAATAATTAGAAATACATAAGTTCTATGTCTATCTCTTTTTTAATCGTGCGGTTTTGAGACAGAAAGTAGCAGTTAGTATCATATTATTTTATCATAGTGTTGTGTTACCACCAGAGCAAACCAGTAAGTCTTTAGTCTTCCTTTACTAGTTACCGTATGAGGACAGTATATATTTTAACATATTTTACATTTAATCATTTGTATATTTTTTGTACGAGTGAAAATTGTGTAAAGTAAAAAGCTTTTAGTAAATAACTCTGAGCATCCACAAGAAATGGATATGCATATGAACAAGTTAGTTATCATCTGTTAACTGTTTATAACGTTTGCCGTCTCAATGTAAATTATTATAAGTAAAAGAATAACGTGATATTATTTAAGATTATATGTAATAATTATAAGCAGATGTACCTAAAAGAAATATGCCATTAATCTAGAAATAAACTTATAAATATATAAAGACGTTTAATTTTACCAGGTAGAGCAGCGGACCGTCCTGTCTTTGCCTGGGTTGAATAATTATCTATAATATAACTACAACAATATCCCCATACTAACTTTTAAACTTTCACGTTCCATGAAATAACGTGATCTCGAAAAGGTATTACCTACCTTTATATTGCCAGACGTTTCGACCAAGTTGCACTGGCCGTCGTCACAGGCTGACTGGCTCAGACCGCTGAGCCAGTCAGCCTGTAATCGCGCGTAAAATTCATTTGTAATTCGAAAGGTACCTCCGTTAAATTTTAAAAGACCACTACCGCACTAGAAATGTTTCCTGTGTCACGGGTACTTTATAAACATTCAAACAACGGTCACAAAGAACACGCAGACTCGGAACGACTATTAAGTTTTGTCCCGTGTGGGCCTTGAACCCACAACACTCGGCGCGGCGCAGCGGCGAGGGGGACCACGTTAACCATTGCGCCACCCGTGGAGTTAAAGATTGCCCTCCACATACATATTATGCAAACTAGCAAAATTTCTTTCCAATACTAAAACGAAGTAAATTGATACCACAATGACATTACTTTTCTAGTTTTCTCTAGTCAAGAGCATGATCTGTTTCCAGGTTAACAGTAACTTCTAAAATGTGACGACTCTTCTTTTAATTTTCATCAGTTTGACTAGGGAGCCCGGCTCTTTTTATTAATTCCGGAATCGTTTAAAGAGAATAAAAAAAACAAAATGTGTGGGTGTTTATTGATAAATACACACACTTACAATTTTAGCGGCTTTATGGGAAAGAAGGATCACGACCTCGATTTACGTTTGACTACTACCTCTCAACGATTATATTATTGATCGTTTTATGATTATATCTGAGGTATCAGGATCACGAAGCGGAGATTGAGAGTGGAAGTGCCTGTTTTACTAGTGACATTCAATACCACGTCAAATGATACTTAACCAGGGGAATTCAATCATCATAGGAAGTTCCAAGATGTGTTTGAAATTACGGGAAACCTTACATTAATTTCGTCGTTGAATCCAATTTGTAACCAAACCTGTTAACTTAGTTTCATACAAGGGACGACGTTGTCCCTGAGGTGACAATTTTTAATTTAGTCGCAATATATAAAAAAAAACCGGACAAGTGCGAGTCTGACTCGCACACCGAGGGTTCCGTAAACTTGTATGTAGATAGAACGTCCATCTCGGGTATCGATTCTCCAAAACTTTTGCCCGTCTTTTCCGAAAGACAAACTTATCTGTTGTACGACAAGAGCATATTTCCAACCGCAAAATATAAGTTTGTAATCACAAAAACTATTTTTTTATGTGATATGATTACAAATTAACGACTTTCGGATTTTTTCCTTTACTTGTGCTGTCAGACCTTACTTCTTACTAAATTTCATGATTCTAGGTCAATGGAAAGTACCTTATAGGTTTTGATTCACCTGCGAAATGTTCAAATTTGGTCAAATCAAAGGCTTAAGTGGCCATATCTTTTGATTGCGTTGACTTAGAAACTTGAATTTTTATAGCTTCAAGGGACCGCAGACTTGTGTATTTGATATTAATTTCAACTTGACGCGTCCACGGGTTCCTGAGAAAAAGGGTCTTGATAGACAGACAGACGGACAACAAAGTGATCCTATAAGGGTTCCTATTTTCCTCTTGAGGAACGGAACCTTAAAAATAGAGCGACTATATTATTATAAAAAAGTATAAACGCGGTTGAACCTTAAAATAAGAAATAGGGTTAAGCCCTTATCTTATAGGATCACTTTTGTTATCTGTATTTCTGTGTGTCTGTCAGAATACCATGTACAGGGACCCATGGAAAATATGTTGAAATTAATATCAAATAATAAGTTTACGAATCCTTGGACCTGTAATAAAGTTTATGCCAAATATTTTGACACAATCAAAACTTACATACTTCGAGTTAAAGTCATCGAATTCGGTATGGGCTTAAAAAAAGGTTTATTATTTCTTATCTGCTTTCAAGGATGGTGGTCCTCGGAGAGCAGAGTAATTCGTCGATATACTCAATCATGAGCATTTGTTTGCACTGTCCCTACACTAATAGCAGGCTATTGAAGAATGATTGCACCAGCGGCTATAATTTGCTGGAGCCACCCACCCAGGACTTAATTGTGTATACATACATTTCCATGACAGTAGTATTTTAGGGAATATATGTTTTTGGCAGACGTGTAATCGCTGTTGAATAAAAGTGCTGTTTTTTTAGCGCCACAAATTGCATTATCTAAGTATGTAAGTTTTATTATTCCCACATAACTTCTACCTAAATACCTGAACAGATCTAGATTTATGTGTCGTTAGAATGTTTACATCATCCCGAGTGACAATGGCTATAAATTTTTCGAAAAAAAATAAATATGGCGGCCTTATAGCGCGTTAGACAGGGCTGTTATTTTATTTTTTTAAATTAGTAGCATGTTCTACATTAATGCCGAACCTATGTAATTTCCATTCAATATAATTTACATCTCAATTTATTTAATGCGCATATGACCGACTACCTTGTTTGTGTAAGTGAGATCTGAATCGCTTAAGAACAGCTTGTGTGATTGATAACTAACAAAATGTAATTCGTCATTCGTGGCATTTTCACATAAAAATTATACATGTGTACGAAAACTTATCACAAATGGTAAATACTTAACGAAAGACATCTCTGAAGGGGATAGGGGGCAAACGAGCAGACGGGTCACCTGATGGTAAGTGACTACCTCCGCGAGTCACAAGTGGGTTGCCAGGCTTTAAAGTAGGAGAAGGCGGGAGGAGGATAAGGGCCTCCGGTAACCTCATTCGCAACACAACACAAGCATTGTTTCACGCCGGTTTTCTGTAAGGCCGTGATAACACTCCGATCGAGCCAGCGCATACGTGCCGAAGCGTGGCTCTCCCACTCAACAAACAAGGGAGCAGAAGCTGCAAAAGAACGTATCTAGACACGCAGTAGCATGTCGAGCCATTCAATTTTTCTGTAAGTCATCGACAAACTTGTTACCTTTTAGCTTGTTTGACTATTGATCAATTAGCTTATTCTAGTCCTCTGTTTGAGATAGGCCTCTCCCAATGTGGGCCATAGCACCTGGTCCTCCGCCTTCCGCATCTAGTCCCCCCCAGCTACCTTTCTCATCGGTCCATCTGGCTGGAGGGCGTACTACCTTCGGTTAACCGATTCGCGGTCTTCACTATAAGACCCGTTTGCTCCAACGGCCATCGGTCCTTCGGCATACGTGGCCAGCCCATTGCCACTTAAGCGTGCTTATTCTGCGAGCTAAGTCGGTAACATTAGTTCTTTATCGGATGACTTCATTTCGAATTTTATCCTGCAAAGAGACTCCAAGCATAGCTTGCTCCATGGTCCGTTGCGCGACTTTTAGTTTATGGACTCGCCCCACCGTTAGTGTCCACGTCTCGGCATCGTAGGACGCACTGATCGAAGTCCTTCGTTTTCATAACATTACCCCAAGTTACCCCAATGAAAAGAAGACTAGTATATAGTATAGAATAGTAGTTATGATTATACGAAAACAAAATATATCTTAAAAGGGTTACATAGAAATACTCCAAGTCTCAGTCAACACCGACCCTTGTATGCCTTTTAATACGAGTAAGTATGGATTATGTAATATTTCAAGATCGGTATATTTAATTACGAGTCCCTTTGTTCACCACACTGCCACTGTTAATGATTTGCTAAGATGAAGAACACTTTTAGCAAATAAAATGGGAAACGCCTATTAGTTGTAGAGTGATTTTTATTTATTTTTTTATTTTATAGAGGGCAAACGAGCAGACGGGTCACCAGATAGTAAGTGACTACCGTCGCCCATGGACACCTGCAGTTCAAGAGTCACAAGTGCGTTGCTGGCCTTGAGATAGGAGTACGATCTTGAAGGTCGTATTGGTCCGGAAATACCGCAGGCGACAATTTGTTCCAGAGATTGGTTGTGCGAAGCAAAAAATTCTGAAGAACCGCACAGTGGTGGATTGCCAATTATCCAGGTGATAGGGATGAAAGTTTTGTCGCGGCGAACGATGGCGAAACGTTGCGGCCGGTATAAGTAAGAACAATTCCTTGGAGCACTCCCCACGATACATGCGATAGAGAATGCAGATGTAAACCTTTCCTAATAAACAGCCCGAAATTTCCCATTTTTTCAATCGGACTATAAAACTGTCTATCACTACAATATTAGTGTCGACTCACCTACACCGTTTGTAGGGTTTAGCCTTGTCAATATATCTTTAGAACAAAACCTGTTGTAGAACATAATATTTTGCGTTAATTTCGATAGGTTTCAGTGGCGTGACTTTATTACCCATCATTCCGACGGCGAATAAGTGTAGGCATCGGGTTGCATATAAATTGAAGTTGTCGAGTGTACGGCTGCGGCGGTGGCTCGCGTTCCCGCCTGACTGACGGCTCCTCGTTACCGAAAGGTCGTTGCTTGCTTGTCATTGTTTTTTTCCATCTCTTTGTATTCGTATCAGTGCGTCGGAGGCCAATTAATCAGCGTTATGACGCTTGACACGACCTAATGAGCGAAAGAGGAGTGCGTCTGCATGCAAATTGCTATATCACCGAAGATTATCAAGTTTTCTCCACAACGGTAATTGAAATATGTATACAGTAAAACATTATTTTACACAAAGCAATTAGTGATGTTGTTAGTGAAAGTATCTTAAATTTAACGATGTCTTGCAAATACTTGCATAAACATTTTCGTTTTCACGATCAAAGTCGTTTATTAGCAACTTTAGTATTAAAAGTAGTGTAGCTTTACCTATATACCTGTACTTAAATTCATATTTTAAACTCTGCAAAAAAGTGGAAGGTACTTTTAAGTGTGATGAGCTACAATTCAATTCAATACTCTGATTGGCATTTCATTCCTCTACGGTTAGGTATGTTATAACGCTTGCCATCAACGCTTTCGCCAAGCATCTACTGTTCAGCCGTAGAGTTTAAATGTTTGTTAAACGACCAAAAGATATAGGTTTAGCCAGTGACTAAAAGTTGCCAGTAAGGAGGTGTCTAAAAAGTCAACCTAAATTATGAAATACTAGCAACCCGACCCGGCTTCGCACGGGTACAAATTATATACCAAAACCTTCCCCATGAATCACTCTGTCTATTAGTAAAAACCGCATGCAAAATCCGTTCCGTAATTTTCCAGTTTATCGCGAACAGACAGACAGACAGACAGACGCGGCGGGGGACTTTGTTTTAAAATATATAGTGATGATATCGAAACATAGATGAAATAATTAAACTTATTGGTTCTGTTCATTCAGTATTTAGAGAAATCCGAATGCAATAATGAAAACTCGTGAGTGTATTATTTTATATACCTACCTAAGAAGTGAATATGAGAGCGAATGATAATTGTTAGGTTTGGAATTATTTTTAGCTTTACTTGATTCCATTTTTTTTAAACAAATTAAAGATCGTATAAAAACGTTAATTTAATAACTCAGTCAATGTTACCAGATTCAGCGTGAACTGATTGCAACTGTCTAATTCTAAACAAACTACATTCAGATTTTACAAGTAAGTACTTAATCTTAGAACAAAATGTTGTACACTCTAGCTCAGTATAGGTAGTGTTTAAATAGCTATAGCGGGTACAGCAATTTTATTTTTATAACAGTTAACTCAATTTAATGTATGCAGGTAACCATGCAGTGTAGCGATTTACTTGAAATGTTTTCTTTAGAAACTTGGGTTAGTAACATTCCGGTACGGCAAGTGATATCAAGTTCTATCCCTCTAATTGATCGTGCTAAACGAAAGTATACCTGCCAAGATCTTAATATTATATGTACAAATTTTATTCAGCTAAAATACGAACATTATTATCAAATCTACACCGATGGCTCTAAAGGAGAGAAAGGGGCAGGTTCAGCTGTCTTCGATCCTGTGTCGGGATGTCATGTAAAGCTGAGGATCGATTCTAATATTTCAATTATGAATATTGAATTAATTGCAATAGCAGAAGCGATATCGTATATTGATTCCATTAACTTTGACCGATTTGTCATTTTGACAGATTCAAAAAGTGCTCTGCAACATTTGGCTCGTTCTGTCTCTCACGTGAGAGGTATACCGATTGCCTATCAAATATTGGAATCGATCTTTCGATTACAGTCACGGCACAAAAAAGTAATCCTCCAATGGATTCCATCCCATATTCAGATACAAGCAAACGAACACGTAGACATGCTTGCTAAACAGGCATCTGATGACGGGATCCCCACAAGTATCTTACCTCTTTTTTCGGACCGGCTAGGGCTGGTAAAGGATATGTGTATGAGGAATTGGCAAGAATATTTTGATGAACGTTCGCGTAAGAGTGGTATTTGGTACAGAACAATCCAGCCTCAAATTTCGGTATTACCCTGGATAAATGATATACTATTAAACAGAAATAATTTAAAAACTGTACTGAGATTACGTTCGGGACACATTCCGTCGAAAAAGTTTGCATTTTTGATGAAGAAAGTCCCATCACCTAACTGTCTTGAATGCGGTGTGATAGAAGATGTCCAACATGTTTTGATGGAATGTGTCCGGAACGAGCATCTGAGAGTATTGTATTTTGATGGAAACAAGAGGCTTTTAGTTGGTTATTTAAATGGTATGTTGTCTAATCCAACGACAGACGAAGTTAGACGGTTAATTAAACTGGCTGATTTAGGCTTAAGCACACAATGATGTCGTTCTAAGACATAGGTATATATATATTCTTGTTTCGTGGTATTGTTTGTTGTCCATACGGGACGATGTAGTCGCTCAGCGACAAAGTCCTTCCAATAAAAAAAAAAAAAAAAAAAAATGTATGCAGGTATTGCTTTATTTTGTATAAATAATAAAGAAATATATTTTTATTGCTCGTTATACGCATTCATGTAACTATATATTATTCTAAATACTATTTACTATTAACATCATCGGATTTCATGTCAAATTAAACCTTTAATGATCAACCTAAAAGTGATGAAGACATAGTAAGTATTATAAATATTTAAATGATCATACCTGCCAACGTATCGGATAGGACCTGAACCTCAAACACGCAAACCAAAAGAGGTTAGTTTTAGAAAACAAACAAAAAGAATAAAAAAAGTACCTATTAACAATCATAAAATACCTACAGCTTATACGTCTGTTCTGTCTGTAACAAGTCAATCAAAAACTGCTTAAAGGCTTCGACAAACCTTTATTAGGGTTTTTGTTAGGATGGTCAATGGTGGTCTGTATAATGTTTTTGTTTAAAATCTTCATTAGTAGTAGTGAGGTGGCCTAACAACTAGGTGGTCGCTGTCGAATTTGGATCGAACAGTGGTTCAGCCCACCCGAGCAGAACATTCTGCAATAGGTATGTAAGGAGCGAGGTTTAAGGTTTCTCAATGACGTTATAAAAAGTATTTAATTTTTGTTATATTGTAACGTTCGTTTCATTTTAATTATAGTTTTCGACATGTTGCAAATAGCCTGCAACGTTAGTGGCGTTTGAACCAAGATCCTAATCAGGCTCCTCCCTAACACTAAACTAACTATAACTTTAGTTAGACACTAGACGTGTCTAACTAAAGTTTTAGTCCTTTACAACCGAAAAATCGAATCGAATTCAGACCTCTTCGTCTCCGAATCCGAGTCCTCTTTTTTATCATGTTTATTAATCTTTATTTAATTAACTTTCACATCATAATAATTACTCATTTTACTTTAAAAAAACAGAAGCATGTTTGATTCTCATTTTGGTGCTGAGCGTCATCGTCGTCGTGAGAGTCTGACGCAGGTGGTTCTTACATAATGATGAGTTTAGACGGTTTTGTCTTAATAAACATGAATTCTGTTATATTTTTTTGGTTTTTAATAAAGCAATTGCCCTAAATACAGTTTTGAGCTATCTGGGTGGGCCGGTCTTTTAATAATGGCAATTTCAACAAACCCAAATTGAGCAACTCCGGTTCGAAGTTGTAATTTCTGTAAATATGAAATGATGTATGTAGGACGTCGGTAAATACTGCAACGAGCAATATTCGTCTCCAATGTTTAACATAATTAAGCCTTGTTATTAGTTTATTTACATAATTTTCATAGCGTTGCATCAAAAAGTAGCTCAGAGTGTATCGCTACTGCAATTTTAGGTAAATATTAAGGTACGTATATCACGTAATGACACACTCGTCTATGGGAGTTTCTCTCCACGTACTAGTATGTATTCTGTGCCACAACTCTTATACTTGTAAATCACTACATATTACAAAACAAAGTCCCCCGCCGCGTCTGTCTGTCTGTCTGTTCGCGATAAACTAAATAACTACTGAACGGATTTTCATGCGGTTTTCACTAATAGACAGAACGATTCATGAGGAAGGTTTAGGTGTATAATTTATTAAGATTTTGTGTAAATTGATTGAAATGTGTTGATGATTGTTGAAGATGTCTCTGCTACCCGTGCGAAACCGGGGCGGGTTGCTAGTACATATAACATATAATCCCATACTCTCAAAGCTTCCTTATTGCAATCCGATATTTCTGTATTTAAAAATATTTTTCCATGAAATATGAGTTGGTAGTATTGAACATTTGAAAAATTCAATTTTCCGGACTTTAACAGTACTTAAAATGCTCATACGAATTTCACATTTATAAATTTAATATAAGTCTAGTTATCAATATTCTTATTTCTAAGACAAATCTCTTTAAGGTCTGCCGGTGGTCTGCCGCGGGGCTGTTTATGCTGCGATCACGTGTTGTTAGATAAAAAAGTATGCAAAAACCTGGAGGCTCCTCGACTGCCACCCACGGCGCATGCGCTGCACGTGCGGTCACTTTGATTTGACAACATGCCGAGGTCGGCTTCAATCTGTCTTGTCACTTATTAAGTCGGTGCCAAGACGCTGCCTCTAATACTTTATTACTATACAAAGTCCACAAGATCGTCACAAGGATCACGATTAACATTAAAATTGTCTATGTTCTTAATTTTTTTTTACATAAGTGATCTAAAGTAAGCTTACTACATTTATCGAAACAGTATTTTGTTTTGTGTACCTATTCGGCTGCCTGACCAGGTTACAGCTTGGTCGTGCTCGCAGCCTTTGACGAAATGACCTGTAAGTAGCCACTCCCGATACGAATCCATGGCGTTAATTCCCTTTAATGTAGGGTGTGTCGTTTGCGTATCGGTCTTTACAGCCACCATAAAGCGATGTCTCTCCGATATTGCTGCATAAATAGTTTTCTATATACGTAAAGGCCGATGATGATGTGGTAATTGTATATCATGCAATGCGAAAGTTTACAGGTTATTCACATCTATATGTGTATATTATTCTAAATTTTTTGTAGAGTATTCTCACATTGCTCATAAATAGCAATGTGAGAATACTCTACCAAAAGTAAAGAATACAAAAATAGAATTATAAATAACTTAGAGCCTTTGTAGATTTTATCTGTGCTTAACAAACCGCAAGTAGTTAGTTTTCAGTTCAATTCATTCCGAACATGCTTTCAATATGTTCAATCTTGATAAAAAGAAAGAACGGTCAAACGAACGTAAGAATGGCTCATTCGACTCGTACATTAATCGTTCCAATTACTGCTCGCCGATCGTCGGTTAGCTATCCTTTTAAATTAATTGAATTGAGTAACCAATTGACTTTCGCGCAATTTAGTTATTATTCGCATTGTATAAATACTGGAACAGCCGCATAAATACTTCAGAATAATTGGTTAGTGTGAATTTGGTTAACATTTAAACCCGTATAGTATTAGACAGAATCGTCATTTGTTCAGAAAGTTCATAAAAAGATCAGGTCAGGTGTATAGAACACCTGACCTATGTACAGATATTTATTTTTTATTCAACAAAAGTAAAAACGTACAGTTTGCTAAAATATTACTTTACACATTTTCAATCTCGTTTGGAATACGGAGAATAAAATGATATCAACAGCATCTTGATTTGTTGATTACAAGATTACTGTAGGTGATAGAATAGAATAATCTTTATTGTACACCAACAAAATATTGTTTAAAAAACACACAAAGTGGATGATACACATTTAAACTCAATATTATATTTCCACTAGCTGTTACCCGCGACTTTGTACGCTTAAAATACTTACTAACGTAAAACCATTAGTTTTAGAACATGATTTAAACAAAATTTAGATTTTTTTTTGGAATTTTGATGCCATTCGTAAACTGACAGCCAACTTTTATAGTATTTAAAGTTGGTTGTTTTGTGATTTGGCCCATCTACAAAAAAAAAACAAAGGTTTCTGCAGTAGGTCTAAGGCAATATAGAGGCTGTTCTTAGGTATGCTGCCTTCTCCTACCTGTAAAGTACGTGTCTGCCAAATACCTGTTTTTGGTTTAAAATAAATAAATCAAAAGAAGTATCTCTTCGCTTTTATATAATATATTCTACTAATATTATAAACGTGAAAGTTTGTGAGGATGTATGGATGTACGGATATTTGTTGCTCTTTCACGCAAAAACCACTGAACCAATTGCTATGAAACTTGGTATAATAGCTTCAGATCTGGATTAACACATAGGCTACTTTTTATCCCAATATTCCCACGGCACGGCATTTACGAGGGTGAAACCGCGGGGCGCAGTTAGTATAGAATAAATATAATATACAATGAACAAACATAATGACCTCCAAAACTGTTGTGGATTAGGTTGTAATCGAAGTGACTATAATTTTTGGACGCACGGTTTATACAAAAATCAATGAAACGTCACCTAAAAGTCATTTCTTATGATGGGCAAATTGCGTAAAAATAAAGTCGTTTCTCAGTGTGATAACCATAGGGGTACAACAGTATGCGGATCGCCTGCATTCCTAATTTTGCTAGTGAGTCGTAGGTATAATTGATTGTAATGTAAACATGTATTATGTAAAATACATTTCTTTGCTACATTGTACTATTTAACTCTTTAGCATCTTACCTTGAGGCTGGAGTCCTCAAGGTTGTTAGATAATTAATCATTCAACGAAATTCTTGATAAGATTTTTGTACTTTACAGGTCTTTTTTTATTCTTTAATTTTGGTGAGCTGGCAAGTTACCAACACATACAATGGGTACTGAAGGTATACAAATTAACCTTAAGTTTGTTTGTACATACTCGTACTTTACTAAAGTTTTATTCATACAGAGACTTCACAGTTTACTTAATTTATGAGATGTTTATTAACGGATTCAACGCATTTTGTCCTATTTGCAAATTCGTCCTATGACGCAAATGGTCACATTCGCAATCGGTTCTGTTAGCGGTTAGTCATATTCGTAGTTGGTCTTATTCGCAGATGGTCCAATCCGCAAATGGTCATACTTCACTAGCAAAACAGCATTTAAATGTTTGAAAAAAAAAACTGTATAAACAGGAATCGAACCTGTTAATTTAAAAATATATATTTATTGGGAATTATGTTATTATGGTTTCATCTACCATTCTCTCGCTTCAATATAAAGATTAAAAAAAAAGATGATTTCCATCAGGTTACAGATTGTGCCACTGCTGGGCAAGTGCCTTCTTTCAGCAAGAAAAGGGTTAAGGTTTCAAGACTACCTCTGCTTATACATAATGCTCCTGGGTTCAGAGAGCGTATAACACATGTAATTATATAATTATACGCCATTGGAGCCCCAAGTTTTCCATACATATTTTCATACAACTACACCGACTAACAGAAGCAAAAAAGAGTAAGTTTATTGTTTTTAAAGAAGATAGTAAATAAAAATGTTTGTTAGGAGAGGGCTCACGTCACTAAAGCGCTTCGCAGGATGCTAACGAAAAGTCTCAATTACTTAACCGAATCCTTTACTCATTAAGCTACCATTTCGTACTGATTTTACTCTTATCGTTGCTATATATGTATACTAAGAAATCTTAAACGTATGTTACATGCTAGAGATAGAGTTTATTAATAAAGTTTTTTACATGTCTGTGTTCAAAGAGGACTGCCGCCCGTTACTACCAACAACTTTGTAGTCTTGTTTGCCTGTGGTATTTTATGATATAAGCCAGAGGTATATAATGAGGCAAATTGTCGAGAGGCTATTATTTAGAACGACAACGCCTCTTACCAACGACATTTCGATGCTTAATTACCTTCGCTGTTAATGCTCCTTAAAATAAACACGAGGGGAATTTTATCGAGTTGCCGTCTACCAGCCTTCATGGAGCGGCGCTTCGTGAAAAACAAAGGCGTGTTTACTTTTTGGCTCTTTAGAGTAATTCTGTTCCTCTTTAATTTATCGGACACAGTTCGTGTTTTCGAACGGAACCTGGGCACCTCGTTTGTAACCAGTGGTGATTTTCATTTTATAAGATGAAAATGTACAGACCATAGTAATATGTGTATGCAAGTTTTATATATAATAAACTGTACTGTAGAAGTTATCCATATTCAGGTGCAGTATATATTATTATGTGTATACACTAGCTGACCCGACACACGTTGTCTTGTCTTAACTATGAATATTGAATTCGAATTTGTATAATTAATAAAAAAAATATTCCAAAAACATAGTTCCGACCGATGCATCTGTTTTTAACGATATTTGCAGCGCGCATTCTGTCAATCGCACCAACTGTCAAATGACTGACAGTTATGTATGTCAAAAGCGCTATGGTAAACGTGGTCCTGTGGGAACGTAAAAAATATTTTTCCTGTAACCCTATCGCAGCGCCATCTACCAGGTCCAATTGTAAATCTAAACCATTCTCCAATCCATCTGCAGACACAAAAAATTTCATTAAAATTGTTCCATCTATTTAGGAGTAGGAGTTCAATAACAAACACACGCACAGAAGAAATATATATATATATATATAAAGATATATGTATAGTTGAGTTGATAGTACTACGAGACATTTTCAACACTCATCATCATATTTCAACCAATTTACACAAAACGTTAACAAATCATACACCTAAACCTTCCTCATGAATCACTCTGTCTATTGGTGAAAACTGTATGAAAATCCTTTCAGTAGTTTTTCAGTTTATCGAGAATAGACACAGACAGACAGACTCGGCGGGGGACTTTGTTTTATAATACGTAGTGACTAATATTATAAATGCGAACGTGAGTTTATTTGTTTGTTACGCTTCCACGCCTTAACTTCTCAACCGAGATAAAAATTTGCATAGCTACGCGTTGATAGGGGTACCGAAAAGTACCTTACATTTAGGAAAAAAGGACTGTTCTTGAGGCTACCCCTCAGGTATAGTCCTTTTTTAAATTGATTTACAAAAACTTCATTAACGCGAGCGAAGTCGCGGGCATTCGCTAGTAGTTTAATACTATTGTATATTTTCAGTGTAATGGCTAAGGCGTCGGACTTGCTATCAAGTGGTTGCAGGTTTGAACCTCACCCAGTGCACTACCGACGTGCACCCACTCCTAATACAAGTGATAAGCTTAGCTGGCGAGGGTAATAAGAATACTAGTAATGTGTTCTTTTATATTTAAAAAAAAAGTTAATTCAATTACACGATCCAGTTAATGACAGGCTATTAACGGGATCTATACCTCAACATCGAGGGGTTTAGGGTTGGCCCTTATTACCCTCCTCAAATACAACAAAATGTTGAGATATGTTTTTTTTTATGGGATAGGGGGCAAACAAGCAGACGGAGCACTTGAGGGTAAGTGACTACCCAAAGAAGTGACCCATGGGCATCTGCAACTCAAAAGTCACAAGTGTGTTACCGGCCCGAGTAGGGGAAGTGGGGGAGAGGGGGAGTGAAGAGAGGAAAGAAGGGGGAAGAGGAGGAGAGGGAAGGGTTAGGGACTCTGGTAACCTCACTCACTCGGTGAACACAACGAAACATTGCTTCACTGTCGGTTTTCCGGTCGAGCCGGCCCATACGTGCCGAAGCATGGCTCTCCCACAGTTAAATGTGTGTGAAACACGTGACTGCTGCTAGGCCGTAGTACACCTTGCTAAGCCAATTCAGATTAGCAGGCTTTACAAACATTCTACATCATTATGGACTTTCAGGTATTTTTCCCTTTATTGTCAAATTATAATTCTAATCTCATATGTATGTCAGTTTCATAAAGTCAGAAATACTCCAAGAGGCCGTCGGTGTCACGTGTGCTTAAACCCCATGTATGTAAACCCCAAATAGCACTGTCAAATATCATATTTAGAAACGAAACATTTTGTATTCGATTAATCAAAATGCAAATCTAAAAAAGATTATAGTAAACTTGTTGCAAATTCGGAGATACCTACATATTGTACTCTTCTGTCATTTTCCTTGATTATTAATAAATAATGAAATAAGTTCTAGGCTAAGATGAACTTAAACGCTTGTACTCAGAATGCCTAGGTCATGGCCATCGGAAGGAGTTGAAGCTACAACCCTACCTTTAGAATGCAAATCCAATGACAAATAGTTTACCTTGATCCATGGAGCAAACGATATTGTAATCGATATTCCATAGCGATCGATATCTCGTTCTGAAGAACATCAGGCAGGAACGTCGATATTTATGACAATATAAACCACAGGTATTTAAAAATAAAATCAGTAAAGCCTTTCTTGATATAAATAAATCTTAAAGTTAATGGGTTGATTGCTTATTATCAAAAGAGTTGAGCATAAAGAATTAAACTTTAGTACCGTAAAATACTCAGATATAATATCGTTATTAAACGCGCTGTGCTCAATACTAAAATACAATGTATTAAAGTATAAAAAACAGCTCGAATAGGTGATCGTAAAATATATATAATATAAAATAGTTGCTACTTATTAAATGTCAAAGGTAAGTAAGGCCTGATCTCTGTTTTTAATTCAAGATATTTACTAGTTTTATGGCTCTGTTTATTACTTCATAAAGGTTTAAATATAAACGAACTTTCTTCACAATAATTATATTACTAGTACAGAACCATATTATGATCATCATTCATGGTTTTTATTAACCCTCTACGGACGTAAGTCTGCTTTTTAACAATGTAGTCAACACTCGCTTAACACCATCTATCGAAAACAGAATGAGCTAGTTTTAACTAACCGGACTTGCATCGCGCAATTAAAGTTTACATATAGTCATTGATGTCATCATACTGTGACTATCACATGTTCCTATCGATAACTATTTATCTCACTTTTGTCTGAAAGTGTAAGTAAGTGTTCTGTGTTCTAACCATAAACTTAGTATACTAAGTTTATGGTTCTAAAATAGTAGTGTTAAAAAGAGTTTAAAAGTATTTAAACTCTTTTTTTATATATATATATAATACAGGCCTCTACACTTTACTATATAATAGATGATCCCTATCTCAGACTACCCGACTAACGTCAGATGTTGAAAGATGGGCGTTAATCATTAGATTGACGTTCATCTTCAAGAGAAGATAGATTAAAAATTGACTAATGCAATGCTTAATCTGTTATTTATCATTATATTTTATTGTTTAATGGCATAGGCGTTTGTCTTTCAACTCACCTGATGGAAGATGATAATGAAGACGAAGATGGTACACGCCTATCCAGGGGAAACCTATTCACTCTACTCTTGAACGTTCCAAGATTATAATTGTCTGAAAAATAGACGCAGGCAGTTCATTCCAGACCTTGGCCACTCGAACCAGAAAGGAGCTGTCAAAACGTTTCGTTCGACTTTTTTGTGTTTCGATAATGAAGGGGTACAACATCTGTCTGCGTCTAGTCGTCCCATGAAGGAATGTTAAGGGTCCAATTAATTCAAAGAGAGCCTTCGCACACTCACCAAAATGAATCTTATCAAAAACCGATAAGCAGGCGACTTTGCGACGATGCTCAATCGTCGTTCATAAGCTTATGGGCTCTTCGGTCGACGGAGTCTAGTGCTTCGAGTTGACATTTTGCTGAGTCATCAATAAGGTGACTGCAGTACTCCATGCACCTGAGCTGTATAAAGATTAAGCAGCTGTTCAGAGCTGAAGTACCGAAAGACCTTCGAAATGACTCGCAATTTCTTCGAAGCTGTCTATGCCATGGACTCGATTTGACCGAAGTTAAGTTTGGACATGACTGTAATGTCCAGAAGCTCTAGATGATCAGTAATCGGTAAGGATACACCTTGGAAAGTGGGTGTAAATTCGAAAGGACCCTTTTTTTTGCCAAAAAGAGACACGCGTGTGTTTTAGACCGGTTAAAATTAGCAACAATCGTACACCCGCTGCAATGTCAAATTAACCCGTTCAATCATGGACTCTCTCAAAGACTGAATTTCTTGTGAACTTGCTCGCGCATTGGACATATATTACACTACAACGGTGCTGTCATCGGCGTAGCCAATAATGCCAGGTGTTAAGAGGTCATTAATATAGCAGGAACAACGTTGCAGGGAGAACAGATACCTGAGGTACGACGGCATTAATTGCCATCAGGTTGGAAGAGCAGCCATCTAAGACGGCTCGGATCGACCGTTCCTTCAGGGAATCAGATATTCAGTCGTAGAGTTCGGTTGGTATGCCGTACGCTGGAAGTTTCCTTAAAAAGGCCTCGTGCCAGACCCGGTCAAAGGCCTTAGAAATGTCTAGGGATACGGTCTCGTGAGCTCACAAGAATCAGTAAATCTTTGAGATCGTTTAACATCATTATAGGTTAAGACTGAGGTGTAAAAGTGTCTGAAAAGATCTATTAACAAAAATAAATCATTAATGCATTTATTAATGTAAGTTTCATTTTAAATTGAAACTTTTACCACGGGTCAACAACAATATGCTGTTGATGTCACGGGTCACGGGTGGACAGACTAACTTGAAGTCCACTCGTAACCACGACCGGTGTAATTCGATCGAAACTTCTGGTAAAAAGGTATTGTACCTTACAAATATTATCACGATTAAGTATATAAGTATTAAAGTAACGAAAGTTCAAAAACAATTAATATTTTGTTCATTTCATCTTCATCGCACGTATGATAACGGGAACAAAGAATTTTTTTTTATATAGTATCGATCGTACTGTGCTCAAGATATGGCTTTTCCTTACTATAATATTATAAATGCGAAAGTAACTCTGTCTGTCTGTCTGTCGCCCTTTCACGCCATAACTACTAAACCGATTGAAATGAAATTTGGTACACAGATAGTCTAGAGGCTGAGGAAGGACATAGGCTACTTTTTAAGGTGGGGATGAAAAGTTGTATGGAAGTATTGTCATATTTAGAGCTAGAAGCTTGAAACTTATTTTTTAGGCTGTTGATTCGATATAAATACACTATTCCACGCGGACGAAGTCGCGGGCACAGCTACTAGCAGCTAGTTGTTAATAAATTTGACACACAAGCATATGGTGATGGCGAACAGTTTGCGGTGCCTGCCTGTGAAGACTCGCAACACCAGTCTTGGGCGTTGCCAACTCTATCGCATACCCGACCATGGGCTTCTGGTGATCTCATCAACAGCAGAACTGCACATCACTGTGCTGGTACCTAATACTGTCTAACGGCCTTCTGTGAGTTCAAGGTCTGTCAAGGTTAATCATTATCATCATCAATTCGTAATTTATTGCAATTGCGATGAGCATGTACATACCTAATACCTCTCTACAAAATTACAAGTTAGTGCACCTCCCGATACCGCTTCCAGGGAAGGAGCGGGAAGAGGAAGGGAGAAGACCATTCGCGAGCACGCGTCCATCAAATCGCCGAAGATTCATCATTTATTACACTGTTAACACATAAGACGAAAAAAAAACAATTTAATAATTCTACGTGAGCGCGATTCGCGAGTTAAATTTCGTTTCATACATAAGCAATTTCTGTTAAGCATCAGTAATGCGTGAAATGTGTTGTTAATTTATTAGTACACGTCAATTATGAGATAATAAGTTGTTCATGAAATCATGATGCTTAAGTATTGAGGGCGTACTCCTCTCTTTTACTTAAGTGGTTTATATTGAGTAAGGCGATCACTGTAGCCATAAATATAGAGTTTTATTAAAGGGTTATAATAGATGCTATAAGTTATGAGCATCAAGGTCATTTTTGATTTTTTCCTGCAGTGTAGGTACTTTATGATTGATAGTACTAGCCAGAATAGCTACTAGTGTTACCCGCGACTTCGTTCGCGTGGAAATGCAAATTTATTCCACGGCAACCGTACATTTTTCCTGAATTTTTCGAATCCCAGTGAGTCGTAGGTTCAGAGATTAGGGCGTTTAAACAACCAAACAAACAAAAAACACTTCAGCTTATTATATCAGAATAGATAAAGCCTTTTCATAACTTGCGTTTTACTCATTTTTTTTGTGGTATTAGGGGCATACGAGCAGACCGGTCACCTGATGATAAATGACTACCGTCGCTCATGGCCACCTGCCACTCAAGAGTCACAAGTGCGTTGCTGGCCTTTAAGGTAGGAGCAGGGGAAGGGGGGAAGAGGAGGAGAGGGGAAGAAGGGGAGAGGGAAGGGTTAGGGCTTCCGGTAACCTCACTCACTCGGTGAAAAGCAATAAAATCATTGCATCACTGCCGGTTTTCTGAGAGGCCGTGGTACCACTCCGATCGAGCCGGCCCATACGTGCCGAAGGCTCTCCCACGATAACAGCATTGAAGTAGGTATATGTTTTGCTTTGCATATTACAATGCAAGTCGCGCCCTATCAATGAACGTGACATAAGTTAAACATATCTCCCAACCAGTGTCTACTGGATCAAAAACTTAGGTTATAGGGTCATCCCCATAACCTATATTTTTGATCCAGTAGACAGTGGGTGGGATCCGGCCGGATTGGAATTGGTGCCAGATTGCAATCCCTAAGGTTGACCTTCCTATTCCATAAGGCTGTATTAGTGTTTGTTTATTTTTGGTGTGCTACACATCACGCTATTACCAATAAGAGAGAATTATTAACTACTAGCCACCGGCCACGCCTTCGCACGGGTAGCAGAGACATCTTCAACAATCATCAACATATTTCAATCAATTTACGCAAAATCTTAACATATTATACACCTAAACCTTCCTCATGAATCGCTCTGTCTATTAGTGAAAACCGCATGAAAATCCGTTCAGTAGTTTTTCATTGTATCGCGAACAGACAAACAGACAGACGCGGCGGGGGACTTTGTTTTATAATATGTAGTGATACAAATTTATTGCGGCTGACAGTCATATTACATCCCCTTTATTGATGCCCGTCTTTGTAAAAACTCTAGAGGGACGGGAGAGAATCGGAAATATTATACATTGTTTTATAATATTACCATAATATTTTATTGTAGTACCTTTCAATCCATGGTGGCCACGACCACTTCATTTGCTTTTTCCCTTGCATTTTCGTTTTAAGTTATAAATTAAATTTAAGAGTATATCGTATTGAGAGTATATAATGTTGGTGTTGTGTGTCAGAGCATACAGCTGTGGCCTTCAACGAGTTGATATACTTTGAGTAAATCTCTGTAAAAAGGTAATATACAATGCGAAAGGTAAAATATCATTTAAAATATTTGGTTCACAATTCTCACGTACCTTATTATTTTAACAAGAAAAGGCAAAAGCCTTAAAATAGCAAACCTTAATATCTCGCCAAGTACCTACAAGTATTGCACAGGTCTGTATTGGCCTTAATTTTCGCGTGCAAATGTGCGCGTGCGGGCCGCGACGATTTCTTGCGGGAGGACGGACTTGTCACGAACTGTACGGTTACAATAATTATACATACAGCTCTCCAGGCTATATTGAATTAAAGTTATAACTGTACGTACTGAATATTTCATATGTTAATAAAAACTACGACGTGTAACATAGGTTTCACAATTAAATATTTTTCTTGATATCGATTGATAGGAAATTATCATAATTAATTGACCTATTGATTTCTTCAATCTATAGACAGTTTTATTCAGTTCAGTAGGAATCTTACAGTAGCTATCACTGTAAGGCACCCAAGTCATGACTTTTGGTAATGATTGACGTTTGCATGAGCGTCTAATGGACGCCTAAGATTTTGTATATTACTTTTGCGACAAGGGTAGCCGATTCTCCACTATACTATTTTCATTTTGCTACTGTTTACGTAAGAGTTAGCAAAAGTATGAAGCGATAGACGTCTACTGGGGCTACAGAGCATTAAAAATATAACCGCACGGTCTGGAAATCTAATCAGAAACAGGTTCGACCTCTGCGAAGAGGTTTAGGTGTTCTTACTGTATCGTAACCAAATTTTTAGAAACATGTTTCAATCTTTTATTCGAAATAATACCATAACTGGATGACAAATGTCCGGAAGGACATGCAAAAGCTGGCCTTACAGATGACGATGCTTACCAGAGAAGTGAATGGTACCGAAAGATTAAGAAAGACGACCCTGCGTAACGGGAAGAGGCGAGGGCAAAGAAGAAGAATCCTAGTAGCTATTGGTTTCTTACGTAGATGATAAAATTTCTTACAGTCTCATATGGATATCTCAGGAATAAAAAAAAATTAAAGACATTGAGAATCCTCATATTGAAAAATTATTTACTAAGGTATGAGCCATGATTGTTTTTCCTTTTATTATTTAAATTAACTCAGTCGCAAATATTACGTCACCTGCCCTGTCTATTGCATGTCATCTTATTATAAATCTTTCTCACCGGGGAACTTGAGGTGTTGCATGTTTCAATGAAATCCATTGCATCTTAAATTCACTCAGAATATACAAGCCTCGAGAGTACTGAATAACCTTTTTATATACTACTCTGTCAGACTATTCGCACGTTCGTACTTGGCACAGATGTAGTGTCCCCTTCGAGCATAAAATAAATTTCGCTATGCTGTCCTTTTAGGCCATAGATATAAAATACCCTATTATAAGACGGAGATCTATTTAAGTGTGTAGTAAATAAGCGGTGTGTAGGTCTGCGCTGCTCGTATAGGTGCTATTTAGCCCTCAAGGTGGCGGGCCACTTCGTGACTTACCGCCGCCGCGTGCTCCTCCAATAAGAAATAAACACCCACGCCGGCCGCCTTAAAAATGTTAAAATAAATAAAATGCACACGTCCCAGCTTATCTGCGCGCATAGTCGAGGACAGCGAAAGGTGAGCGTATACTGAACATTCTGGAACTTTTTAAAATTACCTTTAAACAAGTACTTCCGACAAATACAAACCAATGTTTTATGCATATCATAAGCATTTATCATAAGCATATATTATGTTGAAATACATTAAACCCAATTCGGTATAGTGCAGTGCAGATCCCTCCAAAGTAACTTAATAGTTGGGATTTGATTACCACCATAATATTACTGTTATATTTAGAGTTGATTATTTTCGCAATAAATATATTATTCCCTTTAAGGTAAGTAATGAGGTGCTGCACTGCCAGTAGATAAATTGTGTACACACACTCTTTCACTGGAGGAGAAACGAAAGGCAAAGAAACATATGAACCCTTCATTGGCTTCTGTCAGAAGCCAATGAAAGGTTGATATGTTTCTGCTTCTGAACGTAAGTTAATATCTTTTATATGACTTATGTCCTTCTTAAATTCCGTCTTGTTCATACATTATCAAAATATTTGCACACACCTATTCAATGCATTAAATAATTAACACTAGCCTTGCTCGCCTAAAAAATATTTCTTGATGCTTCCTTTAGCTATATAAACAAATCTTGGTTGTAAATTTTAACCTACTTCTAGTTGTCGTATCGAAATTAAACTTTATATGTATATGGAGTTTGGATGATAATACTATAATTTGGCATATTGGAGTTGATCTGATGATGGAGCCAGGAGGTGAATAGTGGAACTCTTCAGTTGTTACTGGTAAACTACTCGAGTTTGGGCTCATATGATTCTTTTTATCGAGTCCAACAGATTAAGCTGGGTGACGATGGTCTGATGCTGAAGCTAGGATGTGGATATTGAAACTCTTGTTTATTTGTTAATAATGAATGTATTAACCGAAGTTTAACCGAATAGAGTGATCGTAAGTTAAAAATTATTCTGGCAAATGTGAGAGGGCGACTTATTCCTATCGATTTAAATATTCACTGTTATGTTACGTATCTCTAGCAACGTGTACGCAAAATTTCAGAATCATCAGTTGAATAGATAAGGCATAAGCCATGAAGGCGTAACAAACAAACTCACATTCGCATATATAATATTATAGCTTTTGCCCGCGGCTTCACCGCGGAACAGTACTTTTTTTCTGGATTAAAGGTAGTCTTTGTTCTTTTCCTTGCCCCTGACAACGGTTGAGTAGTTAAGGCGTGAAGGAGTAACAGACAAACAGAATTACTTTCGCATTTTCAAAAAACCGACTCTGCACTATCTATGTCATTATATACGTTTAGACTAAACTTTGTATCATAGATAACATAAATAAACATAACTTAGTTAAAATTGCGCAATATAAATGTATGTTAAAACACAGAGAAGGTTATGTGTAATTGCGTGCAGTGTGCGTTGCGCATTAGTGGCGTGTGCCCGCGGCAGGTGCGTACGCGCAGACCGGTCTGCGCTCACCGCACAATACCGCACAAGCACACGCTGTAGTTAACATCTACGTTAAGCCTATATTAACAAAGCTCTACTTTTGGAGGCCCCTACATTATTTTAGCATATAATTTCATATATAAAGACTAGCTTTTGCAGTCAATTTAGGTCTAAAAGTGTTTTACCCCTGACAATGTACATGTAAAATTTCACGACGATCGGCGGAGTAGTTAAGGCGCGAAACTCACATTCGCTTTTATATATAAAATATAATATGGATCAGGTAGGATAGGATAATACAATCATATTATGCATCATCCGTTTAATGCAGTAAATATATGTTACGCACTTGTTGCATGGTGCATGGTTTTTTAGTCTCCGACGTCGCGGTGTCGCGGCGATGTTGAATAACGAAATGTGGTGTAATCATAAACTTAGTATAATGGTGTAACTATGACGTCCATAACTGTGTTTTGCTTCATATGTCCGGAACTTACGAAATGATTTCTTTGAAGGTTTTTTTTTGCAGCTAGGTAGTTTATCGGGATCGTATTCATCAATAGATATCGTACTCATCAATGGATGTCTTTTTTTTAATTATTTCACGCATAAATAGGTGAACGGGTCTGTATGATATTTGGCACAAAGATATTCCGAAATAACGGGACGGTACGGTTCTCGTGGGATAGATTTCACCAAAATTTCCACGCGAACGACATCGAGAGTAACAGCTAGTATATTATAAGAGAAAAAAATAACTACTTACTATGGAATAAAGCTAAAATAAATACGCCTTGTACAATTTATGTAATGAGTTCGTATTGCATGGTTCTTGTCTTTATATTTCGCCAAAAATCATATCAGAATATCCTAAGTAATAAACAAGCAAGTTTAACGGAGTAGAGTGATCGCAAGTTAAAAATTATTACGCCAAATGTGAGGATGGGGAGTCATCGCTATCGCTTTAAATAACCACTGTGGAGCATCTATAGCCCAAGCGACACCGCAAAAGTGCTATTAGATAATCTTGAATTCATTCCCTACGTATTGCGTACCATTAAGGTGGCAAATTAAGACAGGGGCTGTTTGATGGGAACCATTCACCGTAACCTATGGACAATCCTAAATTATAGTCTGCAGGGAAAACCACAGAAAATGACCTCCATTTTATTCTATCAAAAAAGTCCTTTGAAACTTGGAAAGTTGAAAACAATTCCTACGTGACAATTCCGGTGATAGAGGAATTTGCTTTCAAAGTGTGAAAATGCAGCATGCGTCATGCACACGTGCATGTATATAACATGCACTGCCGATCTTGCAAAAACTTTTTACTACCCAAAACTTCATACTGCAGTCGCTTGGGAAAATGGTGGCATCTACTATTTGATATATTTAATTATACCCCTCTATACCTAGATGGTGTATTTGAAAAAGGAACACTTATTTAAATCACTGAAATGGCGTGACTCTCGCATGCAGTTACAATAAGAATCTTTGAAAAAAAAACTATTCGTTTACAAGTTATGACCGTTTCAATTTTGAGGTATTTTTGCCTCCATCCCACAAATATTATAAATGTGAAAGTTTGGATGAATGGATGGATGGATAGAATGATGGATATTTGTTTCTCTTTCATGCAAAAACCACTGAACCGATTGCGATGAAACTTGGTATGTAGATAGCTGGAGACCTGGACTACTTTCTATTGCGATATACCCACGGAAACGTCGGTGAAACCGCGGGACGCTGCTAGTTTCTCATAAAAGCAGGTGGAACGTGTAAAGTTAAAGATTTTAAATCGTACGTATTTCTTTTATTTCAAATACAGGATTCTAATAATTATATTATTGAGTTTATTAGGTCGTTTTTTGAGGACGTTTATGACAGATAGAAGGAGAGCAGTACTAGTTGCATATCGTTTATGGTCAACATGAACAGTAAATTAAAATTAATTGCATCATAAGAATATTGCAATCTTTACAAAAAAAAATCTTCTATAATTACATTTCTGTAGGTCCTTTAGTTTCAAACTATTAATACTTATAGTTAAATATGCATACTCTGCAGAAAACCTTGAGAAGCTACGTAATGATCACAAATTAACACTTTAGTGCTCCAGTAATACTCGTCTTGACCCTAGTTTTACACCCAACTTAAACCTATATCCAATTACCCGTATTATATTGCTCGCTTTAACAGCGGTTTTTCTTTCTAAATTGTTTGGACTAACTCTATAAGTAATAGCACAAAAACTGAATTCCTCCTGGATTCAAATTAGCTATTGGTCTTTGGCCATATATATACGTACGGGCCGGCTCGACCGGAGTGATATCACGGCCTCACAGAAAACCGGCAGTGAAGCAATGTTTGCATTGCTTTTCGCCAAATGAGTGAGGTTACCGGAGGCCCCCTCTCTCGCACTCTTCCCGTACTGGGAGTAGAATCCGTCCCTTAAAGGCCGGCAACGCACTTGTGACTCTTGAGTTGCAGGTGCGCATGGGCGGCAGCACTCATTTACCATCAGGTGACCCGTCTGCTCGTTGTTTGCCCCCTATAACATAAAAAAAACTTAAAAAACTACACTACTTTGACAGTTCCTTTTTGGTTCGAGTCGCCAAAGTGTGGAATGAACTGCCTGCATCTATTTTTCCAGTCAATTATAATCCTGGAACGTTCAAGTGTAGAGTGAATAGGTTTCTCTTGGATAGACGTGTATCATCATCGTCTTCATCGTCATCTTCCGTCAGGTGAGTTGGAAGACAAACGCCTATTCTATTTCACAAAAAAAAACTTAGTAAAAATACTAGTCGTTTCGTATCTTAGTTGCTGTGAGTTGGAATGATAAACAAAAACAAACTAACACACTTTTTCATTAGTAATTCTGTTTATGGATTATGATTACGTTCTATAATAAAACGGCATGAGTTATTTATTATACTGGTACAATAAAACTCAATTCACTTTTTTTCAGAATCGCTTAAGAAATTAATTATTTAAGAATACTATAACACAAATATTGATGATACCAGGTTTGTTGGTCCAATACTTTTATATTCAATTAGAAATATATAAATGATAGAAGAATTTGAACAGGTACAGGTACAGGTTTAGAAAACTACTTATCACTAGGGTGCGATAATATAACCCCTCCGTGGGGAGGAATTACAAAACATACAAGTGACGAGAGACGGGTATAAACCAGTCCACAAAGACTTAGATCAATATTATCCGTAAATCACAAAATAAAAAATATACCCTGTCAACTGTCCAGTTCAGTTATTAACAGATCATATACACAGGCTCCAATTTAATTTAATCTAGAGATTAAAGATTTACTGGTGGTCGAATTTCGACCGTTTTGAATGTCTTGTTTTATGTCATTGGCCGGTATAACTTGAGCTGTCATTGTATAGACTATTGTACAATGACAAGTCTAAATATATACTGGACACGAATAGCTTTACATAGACGTTTTTACATAATTTTGAACTTTATAGCACATATTGTTTAAACATTTTAGCTTTCTGCACTTCTAAATAAAAAAAATGCATACAATAATTATTATTCTCCTCACGTATTAATAAATAGATTTAATCAATTCTGAATACCAAGTTCATACAGTCAACTAAGTTATCAATCAGCCATTCGTAAATAACTCGCGATAATTACTTTGTACAACCCTGACAATAACTTGCAACTAAGCAGTACTTTATAAATACGATTTGCGAGTCTATCTTTCATCGCAATCATCGCCTCAGAAATCAATTTGCAGAATAGAAACAGAGATCGGTAATGTGGGGTGCATTAGACTATAGTGACTTGTATTTTGCCCTTTGATACAAAGTATTTTGTACTGTACGAAGGGATACTTAACCTTTTTATCCTTTACTTACGATGTTTATACATTACTATGCAGATTAAAAAATCTAAAAATGTTTTAATCATGTTTAAAATATATTAATTCGTGGTCAATATATACCGTTGCATTGCCTAGTCACTAGTTATTACTGCAATGAAACTATGATTACCCAAAGAAGAATGCCTTTTTAAAGGTAGTTTTTAATCCACCGCTTTATTTTTAAATCCATTAATTACTCAGTAAAAACTTCTTACAGGACCAAATAGAACGACACTAAACGATCTAATGACATCTTATTAATTAAACAGCGTTTGATGATTGTCCTAACAGTACTTAGAATCCAATGAAAGTGCAGCAAGTATGCAGTCTAATATAAACCGATACCGATTTATTTGCTAATATGTGAAGGTCACGACACTCACACCTTTGCAAATGAATCAGTATATAGGTCGTCTGTCTTCCTTGTTGTTAGACGTCCTACGCTGCGGTTTCCGGTCCGTGGTCTCCATTCTAGAACTTTTCGGCCCCATCGGCTGTCTGTTTTGCGCGTTATGTGCAATGCCACTTATATTGAACCGTTTGCATTGAACCGTTCACCTGGTAACCTTCGTTCATCTCTGTATCTCTTCATTTCTGATACAATCCCACATGATATTTGACATTTATTTATGGTTATAAATAAATAAATAAATGACATCGACATTCGACATAACCTTCGTTTTGTCGATGTTCGTTTTAAAGCCCACCCCTTAGAAGACTTGATTGAGGCTCCCGAGCATCTTCAATCGATTTTGATTTTGTCGGCAAACGGAAGGTAATAATAATAACTCCACACATCTCACACACGGCCGTCTGATTCCAAACTAGGCAGAGCCTGTACTATGGTAACCAGACAGCTGATAAACATACTTATATATTTCTAAATACATACATATTATAGATAAATTATACCTAGACACAGAACAAATTATCGTGCTCATCACATAATTATTTGTCCTGGGTGGGAATCGAACTCACGACCTCTGGCTTAGCAGTCAGGGTCACTAACCACTAGACCTGTTGGTCTAGTGGTTAGTGGCCAGTCAAAAGTGGTGTCAAGCCAAAGTCAAGCCAGATGCCGAGCGCTTGCCGTTCCAGGAGCTTGAAGGCGTCCAAAGTGGCAGTAAACAGTTTCGTAGATATGACATCTCCCTGTCTTACACCTTAAAGGAATTGCCTTCGAATTTGCTTCAGTACTCGGACTGATTTAGTGACGTTGCTATACGTACATACACTTCGACACTTTACAAGTTTTATTAGATTGTTAATTAGAACTGTAGATATTGCCTGATCTGAGCTAAAGCGACGGATCCACAGGCGAAACCACGAGGAAACGGTACTACTAATGTTAAAAAGATCAATTAAATATGATTAAGGGTAATATTAGTTACGTAGGTCATGGTTTTGTATTCCGTGATTTGGGTTTCCTATTAAACTTTTAGAACTACTGTCCTTCAGCGACTGAAGCAATGTACCTACAAGCCCTACTTTATGATTTAAAAAAATGAGCTAAAAACTTTTTTCAATATAAAACTGTTTCAAATTGTTTAATCCAGTAAAATCATTCCATTGTTCAAATCTGGCAGTACTTCAGACCCTACTAACTTTAGACCAATTTCTGTACTGCCAGTATTCAGTAAAATTTTTGAAAAAATCGTGTATGATCAAATGCGAAGTTTCTTTAATTGCCATAATTTGTTACAAAATAAGCAATTCGGTTTTACAAAGGGTTGCTCCACAACTGATGCCGGTGTAGAGCTTATAAAACATATATTTGATGCTTGGGAGGATGCCCACGATTCTCTAGGCATTTTTTGCGATTTATCTAAAGCTTTTGATTGTGTTGTTCATGAAACTCTGATCAGGAAATTATATCACTACGGTATCAATGACACGGCGCTGAATCTTCTTACTTCTTATCTAAGTAATAGGATTCAGAAAGTCGATATTAATGGCAAGCTATCTCCAGGGTCTGTGGTAAAAATGGGAGTTCCGCAGGGTTCCATACTTGGGCCATTTTTGTTCTTAATCTATATTAATGACTTACATTATATTGTTAAGAACAACCACGAGATAGTGTTGTTTGCGGATGATACTTCACTCATATTTAGGCTAAAACGTATGTGTACAAATTTTGACGGCGTAAACGATGCTATTTCGAAAGTGGTTCGCTGGTTTAACGTTAACAACTTACTTCTTAATGGAGAAAAAACTAAATGTATCCGGTTCACTACTCCAAACGTTAAACAGGTGAAAACAACTATACTACTTAATGAAGACGAGTTGGAACTAGTGGATACCACAAAATTCTTAGGCATTACTCTTGATTCTAAGCTTCAATGGGGCTCTCATATTGATAAATTATTGAATAGACTCAGCTCGGCATCATACGCAGTTAGAAAAATTCGTGAACTGACTGATGTTGAAACAGCCAGATTAGTTTATTTTAGTTATTTTAATGTCGTATGGTATTCTACTGCTGGGGAATGTCGCCGATATTCAATCTATCTTCGTGCTGCAGAAGAGGGCTATTCGAGCAATTTATAACTTAGGTAATCGTGATTCACTGAGGCAGAAATTTAAAGAAATTAACATAATGACGGCAGCGTGCCAATATAGTTATGAAAACCTAACCTTTACCTTCATAAAAATAAAGATCACTTCAGTAAAAAAAGTGAAATACACTCTTTTAATACGCGTAATAAACATAAACTTGTTGTCCCTGCCTCTAGGCTCCAAAAAATTAACAAGTCGTTTCAAGGTCAATGTGTGCGATATTATAATAAAATCCCAGATCATATTCAAATGTTGAGTCTAAACAAGTTTAAGTCCACAGTAAAACGACAGCTATGCCTTAAGGGCTATTACTCAGTAGTAGATTATATGCAGGATAAAAACGCTTGGGATGGAATTGTATTGGATTCACAGGCTATTTCATGTACTTAATAGAAATTGAATGTGAGCTAATATGTTTCTTATTTTCCATCTCTTATGCTTTTCTTTTCTTATTTTTAATTTTTTCCTTAATTTTCAGTTTCCCTATTGTCATATTCTTTTTTTTTAGTTTATTTACTTTTAATTTTAAAACATAATAGCACACCACAAAATGATGTGAAATGTACTAAATATTGTTAAAACTGTCTGGTTTTTTTTAAAAGAGTGGCCGTGGATTTGTTTGCCCGATTTCTTCTCACAAGGCTCAACCATTTGGAAACGGGCGGTTATAGATCGAAACAGGCAGATGTGATATTATGTTATCCATTTTTTTCTTTAATAATTTTACATTTGACGAAGCAAACTATTGTTGCGGTGACTCTGTGTGTGTTGATCTATAATTTTTAATTATAATAATTATTTATTAAATCGACGATTTCGAATGGTCAATTTTAGGAAATAAAGATATTGAATTTGAATTTGAATTGCTTTTCTTCTGGTAGATTGCAATTGTCGCCTCAATAAATTGTACAATAAAAATATAAAGACTGGATAATAAAATACGATAGCGATACGAATTTTATGCATTTTACAACACGAGCCTTTTATATCTTTACAAAACGCGATAAGGCATCTAAAAGTATTCTACATTTAAATACATACAACTTATTAGCTTCTACCTATTTTGTAGAATATGTGAACAAATATCTACATAATAAGTGACAGGACTGAGTGGTGCTGCGATGCTACCGACTGCAATTGCAACAGCAGCTGATTGTACTGCTTGCTGTTGCTGATTGACGGTAAATACATAGGTACATTGTTTTGGTAGTTTCCTTAATCATTTTTAACTTAGAATGTCTCAATCTGTGAAGATAAGGTAATTTTGAAATAAACTGCAACCAACTTTATTAATGAAATTCATCATCCGAAGATAACATAAAAATTATTTCTTCAGAGTTTAAGTAAATACAAAAACCGGTCAAGTGCGAGTCTGACTCGCACACCAAGGGTTCCGCACACACTCCATCTCGGGAATTGATTCTAGATGATTATTTCCGTTTTTTACGGGATTTTTCTCTAAAAATACTCTCCCATACATCTACGAAACAGTTAATTTTTCAAGCGCAAAATATAAGTTTATAATCACAAACATTTTTATGTGATATAACAATAAATTAACAACTTTCAGATTATTTCCTTTACTTGTGCTGTGAGACCTTGCTTTTCGCCAAGTTTCTTGTTTCTAGGTCAATGGGAAATGTTCAAATATATGGCTTAAATCATCGTATCTTTTGATTGCGTTGACTTAGAAGCTTTATTTTTTACAGTTTCAAGGGACCGCAGACAGTATTTAATGTTAACTTCAACTTGAAACCTCCACGTATTCCAGGGGAAAGGGTGTTGACATACAGACAGACGGAAAAAGGAGTAATCCTATAAGGGTTCCTTTTCCCTTTTATGAAAGGAAACATTAATAATGCGAATACACAAACAGCTGTATGGACTTACCTAACTAAAAAAATGAAGTACCTAAGAAGTAATTTTTTTTGTAAATTAATTTTACTTATTTTTTGTAAATTGTAAAAAACGTAAAACTAACTTTGTATTTTTAACGACAATCAAGAACGGCGGCACGGGTGGTTTGAAGTAAGTAGGTATCACCAGAACGGTGATACCTACTTACTTCAAACCACCGTGCCGCCGTTCTAGTAATTACTCTGGAGTTAAATTAAATCCATCGTGATTATTACTGTCACTATAAAAAACACTCATTAAAAATAAAAAGTGACATAAAGTGTGGCCTAAGACGATACCGAGCGTTTCGCTCAAACCTCGGATCCGGTTTCGAAGCGTCGACCCTTCGGCCCCGTTTGTTTTTTCATGCGCAAAACTGTCTTATTTACGTTAATTAAGTGAAGTATAAGTTCGTGACTAGTACTGTGGGAGTGCGAAGGTAGACGACAAGAAACGTGACAACATTCACTGCTCTTTGTCATAAGAATCTTTTATTTTACCCGATACAATACACGCGGATTTTACGGTATGATCACGATACAGTTGAACGGCAAATTTCTATAAAGATCTGCTCCTAATCCTAAATTCGCCTCCTAAATATAGTGGTTCTGGTAATAATCGGTTAAAGTACATACATATATAATGATTTTGGCGTAAATGCGCTCAGAATTGTAATGACATCGTTAAGAACGTGTATGGCCGTTATTTAGTGTTTTATTTAATGTTAGTGCTTTAAGTTACAAAAATGTGATGTGTTTTGTGAATTGGAGCACAGGCACAAGAAGATATGATCCATACTCTATATTTAAAGTTTTAAGTTATACTTTTATTGCTTAAGTCAATAAAATATATTTAAATTTTAGAAACTTAACCAATATAATCTTTTCAGCTTCAAATTTTTTTAAGGAGGGTTTTAATGTAACAAAAATATTTATTTTTGGAGAATCCAACCATTGGGGGAATAAATAAGTCCTAAGTCCTAGCACAGAAGACAGAATAAATAATAGTGCCAGTAGTCCTAGTCAGAAATAAGTCATGCATGCGTTCGTTATCGTTGCGTTTTGAATTTATTTAAATTTATTTTTATATGAGTACATTTTTTTAACCGACCATTCTTTAACGAAATTCGCTTAGGTCACGAAACTTTATTAAAACCTATACCACTAAGAATACTCCTAGTCTTCTACTATACCATACTAAATACTACTGATGTCTTTTCACGCAATTATAATTTAAAGCATGAGTCGCACGCACGCAGTTGAAATAAAAGCGGCAACTTTTCTTAATAAATACAACATAGCCCGGAGATAATCTTTTCATTAATTACATTCCATTTTAATCAATCCACTATACGGCCAAGGTGATTCTTGTCGGGGCTTATCGTCACTTCGCTTAATCGAGACATGATCATCATGAAGATGGCTTGTCTTCAAGCATGATTATATTTGACATCAATAGACAATCGTCGACCTCTATCTGTAGGTCGTGGTCTTACTGAATCACCGTACAGAGCTAGCTCGATATGAAGGCTGCCACGCTATTAAAAATATACTCGTCATTTCTTTCGACAATGAAGTTACAACCGTAATTATTAAGTCCTTTCAGCTTGTCTTGTTTTGTCATGTTTTCGAAAACTTGACAGCTACCTAAGTAAATATCGCAAAAAAGGCTCAAGTATTATTTTGTGATAATGCTTAGTTTTTATTTTCTTTATTAAATATTCTGTGTCATCTATTTTACATTCAAATTAAGAACCGATTCTTCATATATGGGAAGACAAGGATTTCTGCTTCATTTAAATAGTGTGGTAAAGTTTGAAAAAAGAACACCGGAAATCGATCGTTTTCTCACTTGTACAAAAAAAAAATATTTAACGAATTTTTTTATCAGATCCTAACCAACTAAAAAACCACACAAGGTTAAGACACGGTGAATAGAAGGCAGCATAGACTGCGGGGAGTCTTAACACCTTCATGAGTAAGTGCTCTTAATAATTAATACTAAATCTTATTTTAAACCTTACTATAAATATCTGTGTTAAAAAAAAAATCGTTGGATCGTGTGGATTATTTTACAAAATTTATATTTAGATCATTATCATACTCTTGCGTTCAATAGTACAATGTTTGACACCTTTACGACTACAGAGGGTTTGAGCCATAAACTTAGTATACTAGCGTAGTATACTAAGTTTATGGTTTGAGCATAACCACCATACTTCAGTAATATTTAATATTTGCAATAAATTGTCACATGTAAAAACAGTAATTGAATAGCTAACTTTCAAATTTGCCCAAAGCGTAATTTTATATTACAATTATTTCCCAACGTTACAAAAAAACTTTACATTGTCACAAGTTACTTTGTCGTTTAAAGATGTAATTATGAAAAACATGTATCTCACATTCCTTCGTATAAATGAGTTGAAAATATTTCACGGGCAGTTGCTAAGTTCTTTTAGTAATGAGGGCGCCATTTTGAAACAAGTCGATGTGACTTATGGTGGCTGTGGCGTGTCTTATTACAGTTATTATCTGCCCCAGGCTCACACGAATTATAGAATAACAGGCACGAGAAACGAACCACGTACGTTTTTTTATAGTCACTGTGTTACCCCAAGGGAAGTGATATTTATCAAGTATTACTCGTGTTCGGTAAACAAGCAAAAAGCGATCCTTTTTCTTATATTTTACGTGACCATATTATTCTTCTGTATTCTTTATTATTTTTAATGAAACTTCAGTAATATTTATTGTTCTAGGGTTATCTACCAAGCGGTATCGCATTTAATTTGAACCAAAAACACAAATCTAGTAGATACTGTTTGACACAATTATATGACACAAGTATAATTTCTAAGAGCTTTATTGGTGTAGAAATTTATGTTAACTGACTAAAACACCTACTACGCCAGCATGGGTGCAGTCATTGTCAATACTCGCACACTTGCTAAGTTTATTTATAGGCACGTGGAGCGATTCGATTAGAAATCTGTGTGCTTCTCTGAATGTACCTATAACATATTATAACTACAATGTGTAACCAGTATTTATAACTACCAGAATCCACTAAGTATTAGGTGGGCTCTCTGCTTATTTGATACCGTAGTCGTAAACCTATAGCTGAAATCAGAAAGTAGGAAACTTCCGCATTGCAGATTTACGGTCTTGCCTGTTGCAAAAAGACCGTAATTTCATATATGGCTTATCACGTTTTAAAAAGATGTTCAACATTATCCGATCTCTGTAAATTTTAATAAGCTGTTTTCGATGATAACAACCTCTTTCCGCGTTTTTTTCTTAATCATCGTCTTCAGTTTGTTAAAAGTACTGCTTCATTGGAACAGCTCTCATTCTAACTGAAAAACCTCCTTCAAAAGTTTTTAAGTGGCATCCCTAAATTGTACATTGCAATCGCACATAGTTTAAGCTTTAATAAGCGTTAAGATAAGGCGCAATGATACTATTTTAAAATTAATGTTTTGTAACGTCTCTAAGTGATATTGGATCGAAATTAATAGGCAGTTGGCATTTACAGCAACTAGTTTCAACTGGGTGGTCTAGCCAGATACTGTTTGTTGCAACTTTATATTCATTTAATACAGCGTCATATTATCTCGATTTGGTGTCGTCTCGTTTAAAGTAAGACCACCCTTTTGCTCGAGGCATTTTAAGAAAAAATCATCAAATTGAAAGTAAAAAGTGTGTAAGATGCTTCCTGAATGAAATGTCTTGCATAATTTTTAAGACGAGAATACTGATGATTTGATACAGATATAAATGAATATGATTATCGATAGTGTATCGATGCAATTTGGTTAAAATTTATCATAATAATATAAGCATTATACATTACGACTTTGGTGGCAAACAAGAATACGGCCAGCCTGATGGTGAGCCTATAACGATGCCTAACTTTTGGCACATCAAAAATTTAAATCACGCATTGACATCTATACCTCTGACTTACACACTAACTCATGGAGCTCTGGAAGTAGTTTACAACATTTTTGTTTGCAAGCATATGCTTGCGTTATTACTTCTAAAGTTAGGCACTGTTTTTATGCCCGTACTAACGTAATCTAACTTGCCTCCTTAAGAATATTTTCGCTATGATAGTAATATAAAATCTGCTATAAAAATGTGTTCAAACTCATTTAATGGCGATAATAATCTTGAACTTTATATACGTTCGTCCTAGTCTGGCTTACTTAGCTTAAGGACACGCGTACGCCGGACGACTACCACACAACGCCTTCTGCGCGTACGTGTTACCTAAGTAGGCAACTCGCGGACGTCCGATGTGACGTTGCACCACTCGTACATTGTACGTCTCTATAAAGTTAACCAACGTGGCGCTGATGTCTAGAAGCTCAAATCCAGATATCAGAGGCCTTATGTTAATCTATGATAAAGGCCTCAACAGGTGATTATTTTCACCTATTGTGATGGTTATAAATGAATACGTGGGACACTGAGTAAATTTTGCGAAACTAAAATGTTAAATATACCAATTTTATAAATATTGAATGTTTTCAAATAACTGTCTACCATTATTTATGCAAAGCTTCATGCATCTAAACTAATGTTCAATACACTTTTTCCAATGCGCCTCAGACACTTCCCCCAAAGCCTACTCGAAGGCAGCTAGCGGTTATTTTTTAGCGTCGAGAGCATTGGTGCGTTTCCGTGGTGTAGCACCCGCCGCGAAGACCCGTATTCGCTCGCTTGCTGCTGACAACAATGAAACAATGCTTCTGATGCGAAGGTGCTCATGTAAAATGTTGTGAACGTTTACTAAACTAATCGTTAAATGCACTGAATCCCTTAACAGTTATATTATTCTTTTCAATGAAAATTTTTGTTTCTTCCGTAACAGCCGTCAGCCACCACATCTTTTCCGCTGAAAAAATCATTTACAAATGCAATTTGAAGTCTATCAAACGATTCTTCCGGTTTTGGGCCATATTTAAAAAAAAAAAATGTCATCGCGCGAGATCTTCTCGAAATAGATCCATTTTTCAGTGAGACACGATAATTAGGTACATTTAGTTCGTAATAAAATGTGGAGGGAAATTAGAAGTAAATGATCTTCTTTTAAATAAAGTATAATCTGCAAGTTTTTCATAAAAACTTTTTTCGCAAAACTTTCTTAGTAGTCAGTGGTTCTCAGTAGTTTTTAACATCAACATATTATTTTAATACATTTTATACAATAAAATTTATGTGAAGATTTGCTTATGTATAAACTTAGCTGAGCTTAGCGTACCTTAATAAATTTATACAACTTTTTTTGTAATATTAAAATATTTATCTATCTGTTTTGTATCGGTTACGTATTTCGAATTTGATATTACATCAAGCAATCACAGCTTGAAAACGGTGCATATTTACTCTCGAAGTCTTAGGTATTCCATTTTGATGAAATGTTTTAAGTACAGTAAATGTACTCGTATCGTATGTAGTGTCGTACTGCAAGGTTTCGCAAATTAAGATAAAATGACTTTCAGATGACATAATTATACCATTTCTTTTGTAATCATAGCGATTACTTATTGCGACAAGGTTCTACATTGGCATATAGCATATTTACATACAGTATTTTATAGTAATACAACGTTTTGTCAATACAGTCACGTCCCATGTGTATTGCATTTAGTTGCGAAATACCTGCGAATAAGCTACTATTAAATCTTGTATTGCCTGACACGGGCTACGATCGTATCCTCGGTGTTTAACAAAATTGCACGACAGGTTGTGATTCAATACTTCCTGCTTCTATACCAGTTGCGCTTCTGCCTATCGTACGGTTTCACAACTTCCTCGAATTAATTCTGACCTTAATTTCTACAAGACCTTTGTACGTAAGCGGGATAAAAGCATGCTTATACTGCCATACTTATGCAATAACCTTATGTAGTATTCATGTTAGGGAGTACCACCGAACTCCATAAGGAAGCGAAATACTGTCAAAGATATTTCGAATTTCTTTATAAAGATCACTGCTATACGAGAGAACCATCGACGTAGTCTGTATCAGACTCGGTGAATCTATCGAAATTAAACTATCTTGAACATAATAAGGAATTGAATCATTCAAGATTTTCAAGGAGATTTTGGTATAAGGTTTTTAAAAATAAAATAAGGCAGTATGGGAATAACACAGGTGGTGTGGCAAGCCTCTTTAGTGTCAAGGCGACCGGTTACTATCAATGGGCTGCCTCAACAACGGTAAAACACAATCATTAGCATAGTATGCCCCCCTTCGGCGAATCTGGAGACACAGGAACAGGAAATAAAATAGACTAACGCTGTATGACAAGGGAAAGTTCTCACTTCCTTAGGGAACTACATATATTTGACTACTAAATTTATGAAGAAAAAACTCGAATTATTTGCCATTTCCCTTTGCAACGAACTACAGAACCCGCCTTCTGTGTAATCTTAGAGTTTCAAATTCTTTTTCCAGGAGCAAAGTTTAAATAGTTTTGAAATCTCTAATAACTTCTATCTTATTAGATGCATAAAAAGTTGATAATATACTTATAAATCAAAGATATATGGTAGATATAAATTATGTGCGAGCTCTCGAATTGTCAAGATTTCATTCTGAGCGAATTTTTGCGCACTACAAATAAAATATAAAAAGCATAGTCATTGAAAATAACAAGTAATGCAGTGATTATGTCTGGATGGAATTATAATCTAAAATCCACAGTGGCAATGCACTGCGCACAATAATTTTGTGCCATAATGAGCAGGTACAAACTTGGTTATTTTGCAGAAGCTATCCCTTTTGTGTTGTACTGCCAATTTTTAAAATAAAAAATACCACTATAAGAAACTTTAACTTTTTATCTTTTATCTTGTAATCTTTTAACTTTAAATTTTTTACAATTAATAAAAACATCAAAGTTAGACCACGATGTTCAGTTTTAGCATTATTTTAATGACAAATGTGGAAATCGGGACTTAATCGGGATATACGACGATACCTTTTTGGTTGCCCGACGGTTTCGACTGAATTGCATCGATCAGATCGTGGTCATAGGTCAATCGGTCGCGATAATTCCGCGTCTTCTATGGGGAGTACGGCATTTACACATGTTATAAAATGTGATTACGTAACTAGCAGTTAATACGAACCGTGTAAGCAAAAACCTCAAGTAATAACAATTCAAGGTGATTATGACTTTTTACTATAAAACGTAAGAATTTTGTGGGCATTTGTACTTCTCCGCTCTCTGACACCAGTCAAGTTACGAAAACTCATATTGAATGGTCCCTTTTTAGAGAAATATATATATATATATATATATTTGCCATTTAATAGAAGAGAAGATTAAGATATAGATAGAACCTTTTTTTAAATGTTTTTCTTTGATAAACTTAATAAGAAAAGAGTAACAAAAATCCATTTTTAGATTTTTCGCTACGGTTTTTTGCTAGACATTATGACTCGAAGTTCCCATATTTGTGGGTAGCAGTCGACGATGTGGTATCACTATACACTCGTACGCTCGGCGCCAACGCAATGGCTACTGGTATTAGTGGCACATCATCACGAACGCACCTTAATTCTATATATCGCAAATCGAATTTCATCTTCATCTTAAGAAAATTTACGATTCTCTTCTTCCTGGAATAATCATATAAAAGGATTCAAGAATGTAGAAGTGGTTTATTTTTAAATACAGAGAAATGGACAAAAATGCGCTTTGCCGATAGCACTTAGTAGTTTTGTTTATTGTTTATTGTCACTGTTATATTAATATTTGTCCCACGATGTTTCAGGCTGATGTTTTGAGATATCCCAAATACCTAATTGTTTTCTTGTTGCTACATACTGACGACTTTGGACGATAGGCAGTTAAAATGCGATGTGCTAAATATATATTGGGTATATATTCCAATACGTGATATTGCCAAACATTTAAAACAGGAATTAAGCTTACTTAACGTTGAAACACAAGCAATTCTTCATTTAATTATAAAAAAATTGTAATGGATCCATTACTGATTCAAATATTTTTGAAGTGAAAACTTCTTTAGCGGCGTTGTGCACTTTTTGGGATGGGTAAAAAATTTTAAACTCGCGTCAGGACACGTGACCTGATCGAAAATTCGTAAGACGGAGCCGAGTTTCTTATATTTAAAAAAATATAACATTCGAAATTCAAACATTTAAGAGCGGCCAGGAGCGCAGAACTTCCAGTATACCCTATGTATACATTTAGATATGTTATTACCTACTTTCTATTTTTAACCTAATTATATATTTACAGATGTGTGTGTGTATGTATATGTAAATACATTGTGAAGTTATGTTTTCACTTCTGACGTGCAGTCAGAAAAAAAAAAACAGTCAGTGGTACTGACTGTTTTTCTTTTGTATATTTAACTAGCTAACCGGCCACACATTGCTGTGGCTAAATCTCTCAAATTGGAACATACTGAAAACATATTGGTCTAATTTAGCAAACTAAAGCTAAAACTAATGAATAGTTTAAGAGTTGATCGCGGACAAAAATCGTGACACGATTTTTTACAAGCTTTTATTTAATTTGTAATGTTTGTGTGAATGTGTTTTCGGCACGAATCTTGGAAGCTAAATTAGACCTTGTGAGAACGTAGATGAGAACGCAAAACTTGGTATGTTTTAGTCTGTGGTGACGAACGATGAAAATTTGATTGATCAAAATTCTTAAAAAGAACTTTACATTTTTTAATTGCTGATTAAATTAATTTAGTGGTTTAATTGCAAAAATACTTTAGAACTCAAGGCTCAAATTTGGTGTACATATGTATCTTCAGTGACAATACAATAATATGTTACCATGGAGCTGTTCTGACGATGGAGCCGGAAGACGGCCATAGGACCGTCTTGACTAAACAAGATAAACAAGTTTGGGCTCATTTGTTTTGTCTTGGTGAGTACTTTGGTGCTACATATCCAGGATATTTTCTTCTTTTTAGAGCATTTAAATAAAAGCTTGTTTAAAAAAAATACAATTATTTTTTTTCATATAAATAGAAGATTTTCTTTTTCATCAATATATTTTTGCGTATAAAAACGTCTGAACAGATCTTTGTACACCTTATATACCAATTACAATTAAATTACAAGAAATTGCAGAAACGATATGTACAATGGGTGGCTAAAAGCAATTTCTTACATGCAGCATTTGGATGGACAAAGACAACAGTATAAAAGAAATAATGGGTAGTTTTTGGTGTAAGAAGATTTTTCTTTTAAGAAATCATAGTGTAAATCTCTCGCTCTCTCTTCCAAGACTAAGGCAAAAAAAAGGTCTTGAGAGTTCGACCGCGGTCGGTAATATTAGACTCTAGCGTTAGCAGTGTCTCTTCAGTAATAATAACACTCGGATACACTGCTTTATTGTTTGAGCTGTTAATTCGATTAATTTTTATAGTGAGAACAGACATCACTTACTGGCACTAATCTTTTAAACGAATGCGCAACAATCACAATTTGTCTTAGTTTATGATCAAACGACTTGATCAAACCCTTTTACATACATCATATGTATGTCACGAAACGCTCCTATAAATAATGACAATAGCTAAATTGTGCCAATTATTATATCCAGATACAAACACTGTCGCAACAAGGTATCTATTTCGTACGAAGATATCAATCACGAGGAAAACGTCAAACTCCGACTTTTAAAAAGAATGTTTGAACGTGCGGCGTGACTGAAGAGTCCTCACGCATCGCTACACGTGCGATCATCTTTGTACACAGCGTCCAGTGTTTAAAGATCCATGAACACATAACGTGTTAAGCCTTTTGAGGTTCTCAATGAAGTTGATATGTAAGTGTACACTAAGGCTTGTAGCAGCGGCAGGATCTAATTCTCGGTCGAGGCACCGTGTCACGATTCAGGGATGATACGCAGATAATTTCTACTTTACCTTCATCGCCGTCGTACCTTATTATTTGGAAGGGCATGATGAAATTAGAAGCCTTTCGGATGAAGCATTTTTTTTTTGGATTTATTCAGAATCATAAAATATCTAAAAATATTGTCTTAAATTTTGTGCTTCTGGTGTTATAAATTATCATCGTCATGTTATTCGACAAGGTGAGTAGCCGGTATAGAGCACTATACACACTTCATGTGGTCAGCGTAAACTCTTGAATCCCTAAACAAACTTCTAACTCATGTCCGTTGGAGTAAATAAAATAAAACCAACAGCAGTTACTTAGGTCAATCAGACCTGGAGTGTTTGTTGCTTCACTACTACTACTGGCCTGGATTTGTGTGTTACGGAGGAATTTTGTCCGCCTCCGAGAAGCAAACCCTGTATGCACATGTTTTAACTTTATATCGTTAAGGTTAAATACAATAGTTACTAATGTACTAGTGACTAGTACATTAAGTCAACTAAATACAAAGCGTAATTTGTCTTTTTTTTTTGTTCTTGGAAGTTGTATGAAGCCCTTGGGAAGTGAGCGCGTGCGCGACGCGCCTGCGCCGATCAGTAGGCGAGCTGTGCACGACCATGCATAAATTAGAAATGACGTCCGTCGCCGCCACCATCCCTACATGCCTATTGAGTGGAACGTTAAGAAATATGATGTCTACGCCGACAGTCGAGATGCAACTGCTAGTAACATTACGGGGAAACCAAATTGATACGCTCCATTTTGACGATGCAATTGCGTATTGACGTGAAATTTCGAGTTTGGTACAATCATTTATTTTGCGCAACCTACCGTCAATGAGCAGTAAAGTGTCTAATGCCGCGTTCACATTTAAACATTATCAGAACGTAGCCTATTAGTTCCAAGACGACAAATATTTGCCATTATTTATCTTATCTTATTTAATTATAAAAAATATAATATGTTAGGTACCCTGTCTATTCATAGACAAATAGTGTAAGAAGCTGATATTAAAAGATAAGGTGCTTCAAGAATGACTGAAACAGCAAAATTTTAATCGATTGAATTTGAAAGCGATTTGTAAACTATAGTAAGAAGCGATTATATATTTATAGAAGGTAAAATAGAAAAGATAGGTGATAGCGTATTGTCGATGAAAGACAAACAGTTCGCCTATGAAATCGGTCTTTTAAGTGTGTCATGAGATGATGATGATTATAAGACTATATAGTACGACAGATACCTAGCTAGCCTAGCTAACTTTCCAAAATATATGTGTGTAACCTCTGTGGCTAGCGTAAGTCAATTGACAAAAAAAAATTTTTTTTTTGTTTATTTAACTGTAAATTTTATTCAGAAAAAAAGTAAATCCGTTCGCTGAAGATTTTAATTATCCTATATACTTACTAATATAATAAAGCTGAAGAGTTTTTTGTTTGATTGTTAGTGTGTAACACGCAAATCTCTGGAACTATTAGTTGGGTTTCAATCATTATTTTTGGTATTGGACAGAGTAATTTGTATGTATTGTATTGTCCTGAAATATTCTGTAATTTGAAATAATTATATTACGAATGATCATGCCTCAATACAATTAAAACTTCACATTATTAAAATATTTACATTATAATAAATATTACTATGGACATATTAATCATTGTTGAATTTTAGTGTGATTATTTGTATAAATTTATTATAATAATAATTTGCATGTCAGTAAGTAATATTGACTAAAGTCGCATGTGTAAAAATGTTTAAACATGTAAGATCTTTTTTGTACAGACTTTTCTGCAAATAAATGAATTTCAATTTGAATATCACGCTACGGTCCTTAGGAGCGGCGCAGTGACCACAAATGCAGGTGAAATTTCGGGGAGCGGCTAGTAGTATACAAATGTTATTATAATCATAACTTTAAAATTTAAAACAACCCCGACTCGAAAATCCCTTTAACGATTAGAAAAGAGCTTTTCTAATCGTTGAACCGTGATTTCGTGGAATTATATCTAAGAACACTCCCAATCAAGTCATCTTTCCAACAAAAAAAACGGCCTTTTATCGGTCCATTCGTTTGGGAGCTACGATGCCACAGACAGTCACAGAGACATGTCAAACTTATAACACCCCTCTTTTTGCGTTGGGTGCTAAAAAGCGTTTAAGCTGCTTTATTATGTTACTATTATTATATTGTGTTTCTTGTACGGTGCACGTAGCGCATCTCTGGGGCAAGATAGGTCCCACGAGCAGTACGACCGCGGTGACCTCGACGCTCCTGCCTGCATCTCACCGATCGCCGACCGCACACCTAAAGCACATTCTAGAGAAAATGATCCTTCGTTACGAGACGATACGAGAATAAAAAGTTAAATTTTCAATTATATTTTAGATATAATTATGTAAATTTACTTACATGAATTAAAGCGATCACGAATTAGGTATTACATCCCTCTGAATTGCCTGACATTTGACCAGGTTGCACTGGCTTTGGTCACAGGCTGACTCATCATATTTTAGATTCCATTACAATTTAAAGTTTTTATAAAAAATAAAAAAATCTATTAAAATTTAATACTGTTCATTGGTATTGGCGTTTGCACTAAAGGACAATAATAAAGAATTATCCGAAAAAGGTTTATACAGAAAGTTTAATTTTAATTTGACCAGAAAACTGCAACAGTTTAGCATCAATTTTGGAGAAATTTTCCAGTTTTCTGGTCTGAGTGCGAAAATACGGGTTTTGACCAAATTTAGCACAGAGATTAGTAGATCCTGGTTTACTTCATAGGAATACTTGAACCGATATCCACGCAGACAAAAACTGGTTAACAATACATTTTAAATAATAAAATTTTCTTTAGCTTATAGAGTCTTTCTCTACTAGCTTAGAACCAGCCAGGGGACACAAAATACTTAAGTTACAAATATCGCCTACAGTCTTGAAGTATTCATAGATATCTTGCTTTCCTTGCCTTGCTTTCGAAACACATCAGAATATATATCTTGGCACAGCTTCAGATGTAGCCAATGTTCATATTTAACAAATTAGTTCACGAAGAATCAATCATACAAATGAAGGACTCCAAAGTTACCGTGTTGGCTTTAACTGAGTCATAATATACTTCTGTTAATCGTCTCCTTACATACACGCAGATGTCGTTTATAAATACGGCCGTCTTATAAAGTACATTTTTAACCAAAATATGAAGAAAAACGTTTGATCACGTTTCTTATTTATGAATCATTCTTCTCAGAAGCCTTAAGTTTATTGCATGGAACATAACGTCTAACTAACAACAATCAAGCCGGTATGCAATGCCACTTCGTCCAGCAGGCGTGCCACGATGGTCGCGCGCTCGGCGCGGGCGGCGCGTGCCTGGGAACCGGCGGCGCGCGCGCGTTCTCACGGCCTCGCTGACCTGAGCCTTCCCCTACACCCCCCTCCGTCCCCCACCGCCTGCCTCTCGTCCCCTCTCACCAAGTCGTGCCACACCGAAACTGCCTTTCCTTGCGCCTCTCTGTGTGAGTACCGCCTCCTAACGCCGAACGCTTACGAGCCGAGATTAATTTATTAAGACGAAGATTGAATGGTGCAAGCACGTAACGATTTCTTAGCAAGGCGATAAACATATGTTTTACACATGGCGTTTAAACAATTTGATTTTATTATCTTTGAATATACATCCCATTGTCATATTAGACAGTTGTAACCTCTTGGCAACTTTTTGTTTAATTTTTTTGAACATTCTGCTGCTTGCATATAATGGAAGTGTTAATTTTAAGTTTAAATTTTTTTTAATCCACAAGTGGGCCCGTCTTATATTTTATTGTCCATATTTTGGTGCAATATAGTAACACATCACATTTATTTTATTAATTTAATATTAATAATACAACCTGGGATATTAGTGCGTATCAGTCTGTCAGTCAGTCAGTAGTCATTGATGTATATTCGGTCAAATATACTAATTTAATTATTTGAAAAAAGTGTCTGACAAACTGATAATGATTCTCTTGCAAACCTTGCAAGTCCTTTGAGCTCTTTTACACGTCTATAACTCGACAATCAAAAAAATAAAAGAGTTATATGTGCTTTCTTATTTATATATTTAAAATTGATAGGTACATATCGCGAAACAGAATAAAAAAATACCAAAATTAGAATACTTAAAGGAAACCCCGTGAACTCTGTGTTTTTTAATTTAATATTAATAAACAAAAACAAAAAAACGTGTAGCCATGGATATATAAATTTAATATGCCATATATTCCATGGAAATAAAAAAATATTAAGTAGCATAAAATGATCATTAAGATTATAAATATTTTTATTTATTTGCCTTAGTACCTAGGCCAAAACAAGTAGACACTTCTGTATTTCCTAATATTTTTTACGCTTAGGTACAATCTATACAAATAAAACAAACGCATGTCTGATAAATACACTAAGTATTTTTATCTTAAAACTTATACAACGTTTAAAAAAGACAACTGAAGAAAGAAGAAGTTGTGATCAACGATTTTTATTTTGTCCATCAGAGTTTAGATGTAAGCGATGTTATAAACTAAAAAGACTAACTACTTACTAAAGTCCAGCTTGAAACAACCAAATCAATTACCTATTACTTCTTTTGTTTTGATAGAGCTGCGCTGAACTACACAAATCGTTAAAGGCTAACATCATTTGTAATGAGTAATGACTTTCAATAAAATACTTGTTCCACGTACTTAAGTATACTTTATATGAACATAGATATATAACGCTTATATCACCGAAGGAGTAGGCAGAAGTGTTTTAAATACCCACATATTGTCAACTATAATTTTTTAAAAAGGGGCAAGTCCATTGCCGTCAATCGGGCACTTTGGGATTTAGAGATAGGAAAATTGACAGCATATTGAAAGGGAGGATATTTCTTATATAGATGAATTGGGTATGCAGGCCAGGTCCACACACGCGTCATTCTTTCGTATGTAGACTATCGAGTTATTACTAAGTAGCAGCGCCCCGCGGTTTCACCCGCGTAAGTCCCGATCCCGTGGGAATATCGGCCTATTTGTTAATCCAGGTTTCTAGCTATCTACATACCAAGTTTCATTACAATCGGTTCAGTAGTTTTGGCGTGAAGAAGTAACAAACATCCATCTATCCATCCATCCATCTATCCATCCAAACTTTCATATTTATAATATTAGTGGGATAACTAATACTAATAATCTAAAACAAAATTAATTTTACGAATAGAACTTGTAGAACCTAAGATAAGAGCTATCAATCACATCAATTTGACATTGTGAAACTTGCGAGTGCTTGATTGATATATAATCAATCAAGCACTTTCTCCTTAGCGAGTTAAGATCATAAAAATGTAGATAATGTAACATACAAACTCATTTGCTATCAAGACTTCATGTTCAAGTCTTGTACCTACTTATATTTATGTATAATAACAACACAAATATAATACTGTTTTATTTTTTAAAGTCCAATTCCGAAAAAGAATGTAACTAGTTTCCCACGAGTACGTTGGGTGTGTATTACTGGCTAATAGGTACAAGGCAGGGTTCGCCTGAAGCTTTTTGCGCCTTATATAATAAGCACCGCATTTTCTCTTACACATCATCATTAGAGTTGATGGCCTCCTAAAACATTGCTCAGGTGTTTTATGGAAATAAGGTGCTCTGCAGTCACGTTTGATGAGATATTTTTAAATTCAGGTAAGTATAGCAGTGCCGAAACATGAACAGATTGAGAAGAGAAACAAGTTTTGATACAGTTTATAAATCTGTAAGCACGGGTTAAATTGTTGAATAAATCGTGATCTCAAATTTTAACGCTGAAAAATAATTATTAAAATCTCTAGATGTCAGATTACTACATTAATTATAATTAGCGCAGTAATCTGACATCTAGAGATTTTAGTACCCACAGACGTTTGACACCGACGGAGTCTAGGTTTGACAAATATTTTAATGACGAAAACACTAGAAATAACATGAAATCTATAACAAACTTGATCTAAAGATTTTAGATTTAAAATATTATTAATATCAGACGTTTATACAAAGATCCAGTTTATTCAGGTCTTCTTCTGTGCAGGTATGATTACTGCATCAGATACTGGACAAATATTGGTGATTCAGCTTTCTGAGATACATATCGTGTTTGCAAGCTGCAAAGGAGATATTCTACGTAATATGTAACTGTTAGCACAGGGACCTTGTTTTAAAGCTCTTTGGAAGCCTTTAAAACGCTACACAGGATTATACAAACTGGGTGAAAGTAATCTTTTAATGGTAATGAACTTTGAGAGAAGAAAGACGAGCGTAGAGATGAACGTATTCATGTACTTTTCCTCACAACTTGTAAATTGTATAAAACAGCAATAAAAAAGAGAAAATTATGACCCAGTGGTTATTGGCTATAAAGATTTTAAAAGATTACGCCAAATGAGTATTACACAATCATAAAACTTTATGCCACCTTTATTTGCCACGTCCTGTAAATACATGTTCTTTAAACCGGTTCTTGGGGAATAGAGACCCTTCTATATTTTTTATTTAGGGGGTACACTGTAAAAGTCTTTTAGAAAAACTTTAATAATAGCACAATATTTATTTTAATAAGCACTAGTTTTTGTGGAAGACTTTACACTCTTTTAGAATTAGTATTTATTTCCGAAGTGGCTTTAAAATCATAATTGTAGACAAAGATACTTATTTTATTTATAACTTTTAAATCTCTTTTTCACTATACCGTTCAGCTTATATTCTATATCTAGATAGATAAATCAGTTAGATTCTTAACTTTGAAAGTACTTTTTCAAACAGTGAAGTAATTATATGTGTAAGAAAATATAGCAAAATTATTTGATAGATGATGGCACGAACAAAATATCATTCTAATTTGTGTCAAGCGACGCGACGTACAAAATATTATCTGTGAACTCTTTTTGTAGTTTCATCTATGAAGTATAAAATATTATCTACCAAGAGTAAACCCATTCTTAGTGACTTCAAAGCCATAGAGGGCGCGTATGCACTGCAAAACACGTACATGCGCTGCTGATCCAATCTGTTTGTTTACGAGCCACGGTCGGCGGCTTTACTAGCCCTGATTATATTATAAAACATATTCACTGCAACACAATCGGCTACTGTACTCAGAATACAGTCTTGAATATTTCATACTCTATTATTAAGTTTACAATGGGAAGGAAAAAGATTCTTAGTTCAGCTAAGCTCTTGCACAAATAATAATTCGTCATCGCTAAAATACGTGTCTTTGCCTATTGTTGTCATCAGTCTTTAAGCCTCCGCGATTTGATAGAAATAATATTCACACATTTTTTCTCAAGAGTCAACTGCAATATCATGCATTGGATCTTTTTGTGTGTGTATTGTCTATAACGGCCTATCTATTTATTAGTTCGGGCAACTTTCACAGATGGCGCAATTTTAATTTCGAGTTTTTACAATTATATATATATATATATATATATATATACATATATAATAACGAAAGGAACTTCGTTCCGACTAAGTGTACGAAAGACACCTCACGCGGTTTTTCTTTTTGTTTGCGTTTGTGTTTATTAAAGGGTTGCCCAGAAGAGGTGATAGTCCTGTAGTGTTTATGCTTATCATTGTTTATGTATTACTTATGAATGTAGACTTATTTATTTATTTAACTCTCTAATGTATACTTATCTAAATTCTTGGACAACATATTTTTGTAAAGTGATAAAATAATGTCTGTTTCGATAACAAGTATGTTTTCTTATTGTTTAAACTTTTTAACCTGGTATTGTTAAATAGCTATTACATTTAAATATTGGACACTACAAGATATTCTAAAATATTTAGTATTATTCTCAGGAATGACCGCCTCAATTCCAGTAAATAGTTGTAAAAGACATTATCTGGCCGCGTTAAATTTTACTGCTCCGATCGTGTGGGTTGTAGATTGTAGATATAGATCGGAAGATCCTAAAATTAAATTGGTTGACGTTTATGGTTGGTATTGTACTTCTTTAGGTTGTGGTGTGATAATTTTGGAAGAATGCAATGGCAATTCTCACTCCCCCGATCATTTGCATGCAGTGGAACACCGGGGTCATTTTTAATCGGTAAGAGTCCGACAGACAAGGCGGAGGACATCCATGAGGATCTTCCACTTCGTTACACAAAAAAAAACTAGGTTGTGGTGTGATGTTAGTTAGCTCGTAGCCGTTAGATAGCCCGTATTAAATCTGACGAGTGGTTTTAGAGGGTCAGTCCCGAAAGTTTCGGGGGGAAATGGGAATGGGGGGACCCATTCCCATTTCCCCCCGAAACTTTATCTAGTTTATATCATAAGTAATTTATAAGTTGAAGCGGTACAGTCAAATGAAAAAGGGCTTAAACATTCCTATTTTTATTTTTTTATCTTAAATCAAATCACAGGTTAAAATTAGTTATTCCACAACCATAATGATTACAAGTTTTTTGTCTTTTCAAACCACTAACAATTTTTACTACAATTGAAAAAAAACAGTAGGTAACAACATAATAATATGTGTCAAATGAAAAATGAAACATGAATTAATAAATAATTCAGAAATAAACGCAATAATCAACAGATGTAATGTTATAAAATCTTGAAATATGTAAAAGAGTACATACATATACACAATTGAAACAAAACTCAACTCTAAAATAATAAATAATCAAATTTTTGTGAGTAAAGTAATGATGATGCTAAAAATAATATTGTCTTATTGACACTTTTTCACACATCTGTACTTTACTTTAAAAAATCGGGGGTAATAATCGGGAATGCAATTAAACGATATTATATTATAACTTTCGGGGGGAATCGGAACTAATCCGTTTTAGAGATTAGTGAGTTCCAAACTTCCAACTTACAAATAAACAGAGAAACAAACTCTTCTGCTTTAAATATTAGAGTTATTGAATTAAAGATGTAAGTTCTAAATTATTGAAAGTCTTCCCAAATCTACGACTACCTGTTAGGCAAGGCGTGGGCGGTCGAGCATTTGACTGCAAAGTTAAGTGTGCCGGTTCCGTAATCAGTGCACGTTTTTGTATAAATGAATATTCTAAAACAATATTAAGTAATTAAATAATAATATACTCTTTATAAAGTATTAGAGGAGTATGTATAGTTTAATCCATAAAGATGTTTTGTGAAATTTAAAGTAATATCGATAAGAACAGCATACGTTTTAAATTCTTATTCAATAAACGTTCTTATTTACTCACGTGTATATTTCGGGGATGCGCACTACTCTCGGGCCCAACAGGGGCCCTTTGTCAAGGGCGAGAAGCGGCATGCCACATCAGTGTCAGGTGTCAAAATCGTTTATATTTATTTAAAATTAATATTACTTTCGAGTTTTTAATTCTGTTTGTCGAAGAGGTTGGCGATGAAATTACTTCACATATTTTATTGAATATCATATTTCTTGAACTACATCCAAGAAATGTATTTTACATGCAAGTTATAAAATTTTATCATCACTATTATTTTTAAAATTGTCACGCGTAGAAAGTCGCAGTAGTCGCAAGCAACAAATCCTGTGGTTCATAACCATTAACCATCCGTTTATTTTCTTAAATAGTTCTTTTCATAATGTGTTCGTACAGGGTATAAATACATACAGGGTGCTATTGTGGTATCTATAACTCTTGGCCCTCGCTTCATTTATTTAAGTAAATTAATTAAATATTATACCTTGTTGTCAACCGACTTTAAGTAGGGAGAAGATTTTCAATATGATTGATTTTTTCGTTTGTATAGTAATGCAATATTTTTTACCAATTGTCAACAGATTTTATTTTCTTATTAAATGGTATATAGTAGGAAGTTCCGAAAAAAAATATCAAACTGTGGTAAAAAGAAGGCAAAATAGCTTATGAATGATATACAGGCCTTGAAGACGGGTGTAGTGACTGACTGACTGTGTTCCTAATTATATTACAAACTAGCAGCGCCCCGCGTAAGTCCAGATCCCGTAAGAATATCGAGATAAAAAGTAGCCTATATGTTAAGCCAGGTCTCCAGCTATCTACATACCAAGTTTCATCGCAATCGTTTCAGTAGTTTTGGTGTGAAAGAGTAACAAACATACATACATCCATACATCCTCACAAACTTTCACGTTTATAATATTAGTAGGATCTAGTTGATGATTATTTAGCAATGGACCTCTGTAGAACATTCCTATGGTCTGGTTGGTATTGTTAATAATCCTTTTGCCTATATTACTTTTATACTTAAGGTGAGGCACAATAATGAGTTATCGAGATAAGTGCTTTAATGATTAGTCCTTGACAGGGATACAAGTATGAATGTGGTTTTCAAATTATCTTACAAAGTCACATCAATCAGATTGTGACGTCTATCAATCACATTCTATGTTCTCTGGTCTGTCTGGTCTTTAGAAGCTTATCTAAGCCATGAGCTTCTTATAACACCGATGAATCGAATTGACCAACCTTCAATGGGTCCATTCAATTACAAAAAATATGCACTGAACGTTAAATAAATCGAGAATACAATTTACCTCACGTCGAGCGATACTTTACTCAAATCGCATGTTAACGCACATTATTTTATTACTACCAAGCAAAGAGCTATTTACGTCACTGCTAAGATTTACATAAACAAGTTACATACAGGAGATCTAGAGAACAATAAGTTGGCGTGAACAAGTGGTCAGGATTCGAAGCACGTCTTCATCTCACGCCGAACGGGTAAAGGTAAACACTCGCTTGCATCATTTGCATGCAATGTAGCGACCACTTCTTTGCAGCAAAAGACAACGATCTTTTAAGGTGGACAGCCACTTATGTGTGAGGTTTTAAAAATAACTAGTAGGTACTTGAAAATTTCATTTCGAGTGGCGCGTGCGATATCTACTCCTTTTTTTTTATTTATTAACATAGGTAATTAACAAAAATGGGTGATTAATGAATATACCACAAAAACCATCAAGGGTTTATCAGTGGTATATGGGACACATCATCTCAGTACATACATGGTTAGACATTGTATTAGTGATTTTCTATTATATGTTTCTTAAGTACAAATTTACAATTTTTTGTATTAATCGCACTGCAGAGTTCAGAGGGTAAGCCATTTAATAATTTGGGCAGCAAATATTCCCACGTCCGTGCACCATAGACATTTGTATGTTTAGGCAACCTGTAAGTAGGCAAATATGACAAGCAACGTAGTGATTCATACCTCACATTTTTTTCTACATTTACAATGTTGTGACATTCCTCGCTGATCACACAAACGCAGACCTTATCGTATACGTTAAGTATACGATAAGGTAAATTAGCGTTATTTCTATAGCACTGTATTTTTTTATTAATTTATATTTTTTAAATTTGATTTTGCAACTCAACTAAATCAATTTCAAAGTCAGATGAAAACACCAATACTAGTATCTCAATTTCTGACCAACTTTAAAAACAGTACGCGGTCCTCAATGTCTTGTAGGTACTTTTTACTTATGTAAACCGATGTTCCAAGATATCTCAGCCAATTTGGTCCTAAACTCATTAGCTAGGTAGTAACATAATCATAGTAGGTAGGTAATGACCTGATACGACATTCCGGATGTTTACAATAAAATACCTCCGTAATTAAAAATGATTGAACAATTGGATAATTTCTTTTAATTATTATCGGTCAACAACAATATTATCCGTAGATGAAGATAACTGCTGAATCTACTACATACTCGTATTTTTTTTTAGTAACAATAATAGTAAAAACAAACAATCAGATAGGTCCATCAATCACGATCGACAGAATTACACTTACGACTTGACAGTTTTCAGGACCGAATATTTGGCGGAACGTCCGAGAGTCCTATCAAATTCGATTTTTGAATAAACGGTATACACTATATTGAGCGGATACCTTTATCGTCTGATTAATTTGCTTGGGATGCAGCACACGGCGGATATCGTGCAGCGGACTAATTCCTTACAAAGAATTATCAGTTACAGTCACTATAAATAAATTCATCTACACTAACAGTTTTTAAATATAGTACCTCTACTTTATTGCGATTTTATATAATTTATGCATAACACTTTTACTTATCAAAGTACGTAAATATTAACAGTCTATTCATATGTACAGTATTTAATCTATAGGTACTCGTACCTAAAGATCTATGATATTTTTGCCATAAAATATTTTGTTCTGTTGGTTACTAGTTACTATTAAAAGTCCGATTAAAAACGGTCGTTAAACAGAGCGTTAATCGGGTTATACTTATAGATATTACTAGCTATCATTAGCCTGTGATCCATGGTAGTTTAGGTGCAAACTTAATAACTAAAGTGATAAAGTGTTGAATACTGCATTTATATATACCATTAGGTATATCTAAATGTAATTTTATTTTATTTGTATTTTTATTACACAGCACAGATTACTTGCGTAGGCAACTACGAAAAGCGGAGCTTATAATCCGAATTTAAAGCAAGAGAAACGGCATTAAATAGCTAGACGCTAGGCTAAACTATGACGGAGAAGAAACCGGATGCTTTAGTAGACATTTAAACAGTATGATTTGTTTATTTACGCTCTATTTATTCACTTGCATTTTCTATTTGCTAAGTCACGTGGCTGACTCGTGCGGGGTCGTAATATAAACAAAAAACGACTGCCCTGCCCGCTCAGATTAGGCGAGAGATCTGCAAAAACAAGCTACCTGCGCCCGCGTCATTTTGGGATCTTATTATAAGAATACCGCCTTGTCCGCGTCTAACATCAAGAAACCGCTTAAGAAAGAGATAAACTATACCCGTTATTGAAGGAAGAAAGAAATACTGCATCCCTTCTAATTTAAGGGTTATGTCAAAGGCGGTTGGGAGCCGAAACAAGTTATTTAAATTCGGATCTTGTCTCGAAACCACTACGCCTACGTCTGCAATGGAAAGACGAACAATAAAAAGAACCTTGAAACGAAACTAAGTCAGTATTCTTGGCTTTTATTGCTTTTTGTTTTTACAATTGAATGCAATGAGGCAAATAGAAATAAATTGGCAACAAAAATGCTTGACGTGATAGCAGGGTATGCGTGTGACCAATAAAGTAATCATCGAGACAGGCGGACCAATTACGGCACTGCCGACTCATTCGTTGGCGATCGAAAATTAAAAATTAATTGATGGCACTTTGGCCGCTGTAAACTCGCGACGCGGAGCGTGCGCCCGCGCGACGGCCGCCCGCAGCCGAAGACAAACACAGGCTTACAACATTTATTTAAAATTATGGTAATTTAATTCGCGCTTTTAAAATCCCTATTTCGTACGTAATTAATATGGGTGAAGTTAATTACCTTCGTATTAGCCTTTTTAAAATCGTGGGTACAAGTACCTCCAGAGAACTACAAGGCAAACATATTCTTGCATATTTTATCGCTCTTTAAGTCTTAAGCTTAATAAATTTGAGACGATAGCTTTCTCCGTTGCGACAACTACCGTATTGTATAGGAGTCGTTAACTTATTCACTTACTAGGGGACTGGACAATCGTCGTTTGTTTCTGACTAAGGATTCCCATATAACGACAAGTTAAGTGGCCGCATTCGTGGTATGCTATAAATGGCTATGCAAATTCAACTTATCAAACGAGCTATTTTCGCGACAATGATTGACTTTTAAATGGGTATAAACACTGGGTGTATCGGTGTATCTCACGAGGTTTGTCTGACGTATTTGGTGAGACATTGAAGCGCGTCACGTAGCGTCCGACTTGTCCTCAATTACTCATATAGACTACTTAAAAAACGTACGACACGTCGCCGCGTCGGTTTTTTACCGAAAAAGGACCGCCGCGTTCCATTTTCACAAAGAGTAGCCTTCGGTTAAGGTAATTTGTTTTGGATTGTGCGGCGCGGATGAATGGCTCTGTCGGTGGCATGTGGAGGCTCCACTCCGCGCATACTGATGAACACGCCGCTGGTTTCGACTGGCTGGCTGAGACAGAACAGCCAATTATTTCTGTCTTCTCTCATCTATTGTGAACCACACATATTTATTATGTTATTGCAACATTGCTTTGTGTTACCTTGTACTATAATGCTAGAACAACAGCAGGAGTTTGCGTTAGCACATAATTAAATGACACACTACATAACATTATAAATTTTATAGAGATTTTCCACTAAGCAGGTATAAAGGGCCCGATCCCTGGTCCTTGCCGATAAAGGCCGAGTAAAGATCTTATGCCAGACAACGTCTACCGTTCTGTAAAAGTACCTAGATGTAAACGAGCTTCATATCATAGTTTGTCTACTTAGTTCATTTATAACAAGAAAGAGGTCAGATGAGAAACAAGGTGATCTAAATAAAATGCAGTTCTATTCCGCCCCTGCAGAACATTAGAAAAGAAGTGATCATTTCCAGTGACCAAGGTGATCTAATTGAATTTTAAGGGCCAAGCACTTCGTAGTTCCTGCAACTAATCTCTTTGTTTTACATCTATAATAATATACATACAATAGTTATTTTAATAAAATAGTATGTAATCAGATAACCAATAGCCATTAGTTGTAACACCTTTCGGTGTAAACGTTAAGAAATGTAGCACATTCCTCGTTCAGTTTTTAATTGCAAAAACAGTAAAAAAACCTAAAAACCACTTATTAATTTACAGTTAACTTCTTTTATACCAAGTTTTTTATTTATTATTATTTAAAGACTTACAGTATTTCTTAAACTAAAACTTAATTTTAGTTCGCTGGTACATATATAAGATTAAGCTGCATAATTTAGTCTCATTGAGTCTGCAGATTATTTAATACGGCCGGTTCTGAGAGGTGAAAAATAAGAATCGAGTAGGCATTTTCAAAAATCGATTAAGAAAGACATGATTAAGTACCCGAGTTTTTGTGCTCGTTCATTCCTCTCGGGACTCGATTGTACTCGGTATATTCAGTTAAAATATTTGCATATGGAGCAATAAAGCAATCTGGCGGTAAATAATTATGTTAGCCCGGTCCCTTTTTCTTCGTCACCGTAACGCCATAATTATTTCCATTCAACTGTACTGTCAAGCAATGTATAATACCGAGAGATATATTCACAATAAGTACGCTTCGACGTCAATGCATGCGAGATTAATGCGAGTAATATTTAAAAGCCGTCTTGTATCGAGATAACCTTTAAAGTTTACCTTTCGTAATGGCTTAATTGAAAAAGTCAACAAACATCACTAAAAATCCACCATAAAGATAATTCATGCAGGCGAGTGTTCAAGTACACGCCCACCAACGCGATTTAATTACAAAATCAATAATCGAATTGCGAAGGCGAGTTAATTGATTGTCTCTCGATACGACGCCATGCTATCGGTCTGCGTGCATCGGTGTCTCAAAAAAAGTAACATCAGCTGCGATACCTACCGTGGAGGGATGCGAGTGGGAGAGGCATATCATATAAATCATACTACATGCTAAATGCAACTATATCTCATAATGTATATTGAAAGTAATTACGATGGACGACCTAGCAGTAAGCGTGCGCCGTGCTTTAGAAATGAACGCACAACTGGTTTAAATAAACAAGTGGTTCTGTGATCAATGGACCTCTTGAGCAGTGGGGTATTATCAGAAATTACTGCTCAAATTTGAGCAGTAATTGGACCTTATTTAGAATTTCCCTGAAAACTTCATCAAATTTCGCAAAAGACTTAAAATAAAAAAGAACCCGAAAAAGAAGTCGTCAAAATGACAGGAGGAAAAAAAATCGGATGCCCTTCACTCCGTGCGTGAAAATTATGCCCCCTGTCTAAGGCAATAACTACAGTTTCATCATTCCATGTTACCATCGTTGGGATTTATAAATCGAGGGTCAGTGGTGGATATCCCCATTTAATTTATGATGCATTTCTGCCATATAATGCCTAATAAATTAATTACTAAATGAAGTAGAACTAATTAATACTAGAACTTGAATTTGACCACAACAATTAATCTGATAACTTAATATATGTAGTACTAACAAACGCTTAGTACATAGAGACAGTGAGTGAATAGCCCTAGAGCGTGTTTACCTACAGAACGACCTACGGTTATTATTTCAAGGACACTGACAGGGCAATATACTGCTTATGAGGACGAAATTTCAAGGTTTCTTTTTTGTCATTTGACTAAGGAACCCTAAAATTCGTGCAACTTGAAAACGTTTTAAAAGTCCAGATTTTTTATCAGATAGAGAACATTAATTAACTTAACATTACTCGCCACATTCAGAGGTGTCTTGGCAGATATTTTTAAATTTCGAAGGCTTATTTTTTCACGTGGAAAGTCACCGCGGGGTACATACCATCGGACAACAAGGTTGCTAAACTCAACTGGAACGGACTAAAAATCAGAAGATTTGGCCCAACATGTACAAATAATTTTAACACGGGAACAAGTAATTTAAACGTATATTTAATGTAAATGTTTTTTTTTTTGTCTCAACCTCTTCACTCGTCCTAAAGGCTTGTGTTTTGAATTGTTTTACATAAGTAATTAATATTTTTTGGCATTTAAATGCACAGTAGGGGCACATATTTCTCCGCCCATTTACAGTAACTGTCTGACGTTATTCGAGTACAAGAACGCGTTCATTCTTCGTATGGTGGTCATTAAAAACACATCAACATCATATAAATTATTTTATTAAATGTCGATTCACACCTTTGCCCCTGGCCGAGCGTGTCTAATCGATCGGGACCTTACGTGTATTTTATTGCTTGATATTCGTATACACGTTTCATTTCATTTTGTACTTTAAAATATGTATTTGATCATTTAGTTCAACTGCTGTTAAAAAACAGGTTTCTTGCCTTAGTCGATTGCTGGAAAATTTCTTACAAAGATTATCAAGAAAATGTCTATGAAAGGCAAACTCATAAACATCAATATATTAATACGTGAAGAGAATTCTTTGTACCCCTTTTTAAGAAAATTTCGCAAACGTAGTAACGTGAATTTTTAAATATTTATAGATTATTATATATGATAAAGAAGAAGTACAGAAAGCTAAAATTTTTAATCAATATTTGCTATGAAGTTAAAAAAAATGTAAAAACGGTTACAAAAAGATGTATTTTGGCCTGTCATGGTACAAAAGTCTATACAATGACAGGTCAAGTAATATTGGCCAAAAAATAAACCATGGTCGAAATACGGAAACAACGCTATCTGTATATTTTTATTTTACACAAAACTTATATGTGTATCTACGATAAACAGCCTTTTATTGTGCAGGTCGACTAGATTGAGAGCAAATAGACCGTAATAGAATCATAGACAGACATTAGGTTACCTAATCCTATTAAGGGTTCCTTTACTATTTTAGATGTTCCCTACATCTTTTCTATTTTTAATTTTATCACCTGATCAGTTGAATGGTACGATTATTGCATAGTTGTAATTAATTATGAAGGTTAATTATAAACGTATATGAAAAATAATGTATTTATTAACCCGTACCATAGGGTTCTTATCACGATGATCGTCTGCCGTAGGACTTCCAGACGTTGGTTCATTGTAATTGCATGAAATTAACTGTCCTGAAGTATCATAATTTATTGTGATATTAATAAGACTGCTTTTTATGTGTCTCTAGGCTGTTATTAGCGGCATTAACCCTGAATGCCAAGACGCGAGATTTGGTCGTCGTTCGTAATATTTCGATTTTAATTTTCTATACCGTCCACATACTAACGGGTAGTGTACCATACCCCAATATTGGTACTATAACTCCCGTAAGACCTACCAACACGCACCGCAAAAGCACAACACTCCAGTTCCAGTTTAGTTACATTATCGTGGCATTTAATTTGAATCCTAAGTAATATTATAAATCTGAATGTGAGTTTGTTTGTTTCTCACCTTAATTACTCGACCGACCGTCATGAAATGTTGCATACACGTTGTCAAGGGTATAGAAAAGTACATAGGGTACCTACTCCCAAAAAAAGTACTGTTCTCGAGTGATAGTGAATTGATTGACAAATGCTAGTGTAAAGTTTATCATTTGAATCGTTAGTGTTTTTAAATGTATGTATGTATGTATATATGTATAATATGTTTGTGTACATATTTGTATGTATGTTTATGATATGTATTTTATCCTATATACTTTATTTAAGTATTTTTGTCTAATATTTAGTTTGCATATTTACCTAATAAACTATAATATTTTTAATGCACCTACTTCCTATTTTCTTTGCATCACCCGAAGGTTGACTGGCAGAGAATGCTTATGGCATTAAGTCCGCCTCTGTATTCTATGTCTATAAAGTTAAAAAGAAAAAAAAAATGATTGTCTGTAAAGTCGGTTTACGGACGATAATTTTACGTGATTTCTTATGACGTTATAAGAAAACAATGGAAGAAAGATAGATGCGTCACAAGCCGAATTCTTAGGCCGATCGTGCCTCTCTATCGCTTGTTTTGCACTCTTGCTTGCACGCTCGGCTCAGGCGGAACGTGACAATTCGTGCGTGCAGCCGGTGTTCATCGATTTATAAGACGTTATCACGTCACAAAAAATTAAGGAAAGGAACTCTTTTGGATTTCTTCTCGAATAATAGACGTTCTGATAGAGAAGCTCCGCTCTACTAAAGGCTGCAACTAACCAAGCATAGTATTGTGTTTCTGCTGATTAATAAGGTCTGCAAAACTTCACTCAATTAAGATGTACACACTGTACAGTCAGTTTATCAACTTGCCAACAGTTGTCAGTTTATCAGTTTGCCAACTTTTAATAGAAAAAAAAACTAAAAATGGCGCTTGTTTAAAAAAATACATTTTCAGTTGGATCTGTCGGCTATTAGAACATTACTTTTTTATATTAATATCAAAAAGATTTTTGTACGAACACGTCTACATATTATTTATGCATTGAACAATATACTATGCATTTTTGTTTCATACGAGGACGAAGACCTGTACTTTCATGCTTTAGCGTTGGCTAATCAACGTATAAAAACGAACAATGTAATTCATAAATTACCTTTCTATCACTATTAAAGACTTTGTCCGATTATAAATCTAGTACAAAATGAGCTTTCCAACACAATACAAATTTAACCATATTCATTTCCAACATAACTACAACAAAATGTAATTACAAATCACATTGTAATACAATGGATTGCTCAATGAAGACTGTAATTTACGCAATATAAGAGCTAATGTCAATTGAGTTGTGCCTCGGACCATCTTAATTATTGTAATAATTACTATTGGAAATTATGGTGTTAAGCTTAATGAACTGATGGACATCCCGCGGTGGGCTCAAAGCGCGCTATTCGAACACGCGGTCTTTCTATGCGGTTCATAATAATTACAATAGTACGTATGTGGAATAACTGACAGAATACGTTATTGTATTGATTCTTGAGTTATTAAAAAAAATACATCAGGTTACATTTATTTCGTAAATATGATCATGCGAGTCACTTTTGAAAATAGGGATTCATTTTTAAATATATAGATTATGCTACGAGAGTGATGAATGGTTGGCTCCACTCGCGTAATAGAGGTCAAGCCTATTGCCGTCAACGAGCACTTAAAAATGAAGATAGGAAAAATAGTAGCATGTATATTGAAAGGGAAAGGTAGCTGAGAAGGGAAGGCAATGGAAGGAAAGGGAAATATTGCTTGGGGGTGTATGCCATAGCTCGACCATATTAGGGTCGCATACCTGTTATTTGTACTTTTGTACTAGAGGGGCTCATGGCTAAGTGGTAACCGATAGGTTAGCAAATTGCCAGGTCGGGCCAGGATGGGTGACCATTCTTAACACATTGAGACCCCTCCGTGCCTCGGAGAGCATGTTAAACCGTCGGTCCCGGGTGCCATACAAATATCTGTGGCATTCGTTATGGGTAGTTAGAGCCCTAAAAAGTCCGACAACCTGGTTTAACTACAGAACTTCGATATCGCCTAGTACTTGTGTTGTTGAGGTCTGATGGCAGTCGCTTTACGTAAAATATCGAAGTTTGGCCTTATCGTAGTTAGACTGAAAGCCGACCCCAACTTAGTTGAGAAAAGGTGCAGAGGATGATGGTCTGTTATTTGTACTGGCAACAGCCGTTAAGTCCGAGCCCTCTTGTATTATTCTGATCTGATCTCGATATATATGTATTTTTTTTTATTATAGGGGGCAAAAGAGCAGACGTGTCACCTGATGGTAAGTGACTACCGTCGCCCATGGACACCTGCAGCTCAAAAGTCACAAGTTCGTTGCTGGCCTTTGAGATAGCTCTTTTCTTCTATTTATCTGATTTTATAACATTCTTTAGTTTAAAGTCAGTCAATAGCGTAATACTTTGATGTTCATCACTCAGCTCTTAGTTGTAATCCAAGGAACCACCATACTGTTAAGTTAGTGGGACAGACCCGGTAAATGTGTTTGCAAACATTTTTGTTTATAAAACCTGAGGACTGCCAGCCCAATTTTGCCAATAGAGAAGCAGCTTTTAAAAACTTCTGCACCATAATCATATCTTGGGAATAGTTCTTTTTTTCTACAAAAAAGTATTATCCTTTTCTGTACCTCTCACAACGCTTATGTCAAATTCAATGACGATCGGTTGAGTAGTTATGGCGTAAAACCGCAACAAACAAACAATTTTTTTTTGACTAGCCTGTTGGTCTAGTGATGGACCCTGACTGCTATGCCATAGGTCGTGGGTTCGATTCCCACTCGACTCTGGGTGTTCTTTGTGTCCTTTGTTTGTATGTTTGTAAAGTTCCCCGCTACACAGGAGTAATTCCGAATCCGGGAGTTATCTTCATATTAAAAAAAAAGCTTTCTTTCGCATTTATATTATTAGTTAGGAATTCATACTGTTATATATGCCACCATTATTTTCAACAAGATTACAGTCGATAGAATCCTGCAGTGATGGACGACTGTACTGTTGGTTTAATGAGAAAAGAATATGACTTTCTTTAGAGTACAAGACAAAAAAACCTTTTTTAACAAATAGTTTATCGCAGAGAACAGTTAGAATAAAAATTTGTACATGTATAATTATCAGATTATTTTTTAGCTTTTGTTAGTTGCAATTTTTTATTTGTAGAGTTAGTATTTTAAACATAAAAAAGAATTACTGAAATTGCGAATTTTTGAATTCGTCGCTGTAAAAGTCAAAATGTGATACAAAACTGAACACAGTATCCTTTCTTTTTATAAAAAATCATTTCTCGTCAATAAAATGGCTCAGAAAATAAAATGGAAACAGAAAATGTCACAGGACGCGCAATACGTTGAACCAGTTCTCTAGATAATTCTAACCATTCGTCTTTATACGATATGTCTACATTGAATGTCACTTTCAATCAAGGCACAAGTAACAATATAGCTATTGATATGTCTTGAAAAACTCGGATAAAAACATTAGTAGGTTCAAAGAATAAAGACACACGCGTTCATTTATTTTATAGACTAGCAACCCGTCATGGCTTCGTACGGGTAGCAGAGACATCTTTAACAATCATCATCATATCATCGCTCTATCTATTGGTCAAAACCGCATGAAAATCCGTTCAGTAGTATTTGAGTTTATCGCGAACAGACAGACAGACGCGGCGATTGACTTTGTTTTATAATATGTAGTGATGACAAACAACCAAATAACTTGCCTAATGCCAAGTGTTTGCTGGTGCTAATAAACAGTCACGTGGTAAGAGATGTCACTTGCGCTTTGCCGATCTTAATGGAATTCGGAATTGTGATCCTCACTAATATTTTTTAAGAAATCGAATGTGAGTTTTTGTTTCTTTGTTACGTTTTTGACTTAACTGAGTAGTTAAATCACCTGTCATCGTGAAATTTTGCATACGTACACGTTATCAGGGTACCCCTGGGGGCTTCTATGCAAATTTCAAAAGCAAAGGAAAAGTACGTAGGGTGCTGGTACTTTTCACGTATCCGAGAGAGAGAAATATAAATTTAACGCGAGTGAAGATGAACTTAACAAGTAATGGTTACTTTGCTTGACGGGTGAGCTATCCGTCGTACTCGCGGTCTCCGATAGGGTATGATGCACGAGCAGGATCCGTGACAGATCCGATTTGTCTATTGTCCGGTAGCGTTAACGATTCGTTACAAAAAGACCGGTGACACTGTTTTTAAACTATGGTTAAACCTAGCTACAAATGATCAGGGGTTGTATCGACCTCATGTTTTAATAAAATGAAGAAGACGATAAAGTCTTCTTTCTCTGTCCCGCAAAAAAAAATTAAAAAACAATTAAAGTTTACCTACCATTTGCGGTAAGTATATATATGCACGTAGTGGATTTAAATTGAAAGGTATTGAAAACATCGCAATTATTAAAATATGGGATGATAATTGTATGAAAGTTCTTTATAAAGCCCATATTGAATTTTAACAGTTTTAGGGCTACCGTAGGCCTTTTATAGAGACAGGGTACAGTAAAGTAAATAGTAGTACCTACTTTAAAGTTCTGTTCGAAGTCTTCTGACTGGCGAAACAACTCCACCCTTCTGACTCCGACTACAGAAGACAGTAGTTTGGTGATGGTTCAGTGTGAATGTGTATATTTCTGCTGGGGAGTAGACTAGATTAGACTACAATAGTATGTTTACCACACGATATACTATACAATTGCGATAGTATGTTTGTTGCAAGTGTTTACAAGCACTAATAACCATCTACCATCAGACGAGCCGTGTGATTCCTTCGTAACTAATAAAAAGAAAATTGTGTATATATAGGGCTGAAGAAGACTCATTAGAATAAAGACTTTCGTAAGTGGTGTTCATAGTTATTAGGATATACGGTTTTACTCGCCTGTGTATTCGGGCATACCCGACTTGTATCGGACCCGACAGGGGCCCTTTACCAAGGGTTGAAGCCTCCTGCCGCGACAGTTACAGCGTGACGCCTGACACCGTTGCATCGAAACAATAATTCCAGCTGCTATTGTTTTCTTCGAGACAAGTTCTTAAAATCTGAAGTGGTCTCCAAGGCTTGTAAACCCATGCTAGGAGCCTAGGGGTACTGTTATAACAAAAAAAACTGTCAGTCGTAGAACTGCACGTTAGAAGTGAAAACATAACTTACATATACACACACACTCACACATTTGCATATATGTATCCGAGCGTGACGGTCAGTGCTTTTTCCCCATACCAAAAGTGCCCAACGTGCCTAAAGAAGATTTCACTTCAAGAATAAGTTCTTAGTAAACAAAAATAAACTGAACTAATACATAATACAGTGCCGCCTGGCCTGAACGCCACACAATCTATCAGTGGCATCGATTCAATTAGCAGTGGAACAATAGAATTGCCGCGGAGCGTATCCGCCGCCCTGGACAGCCGAATACCGCCATTCATCCGCTGGACCGTAGCTTAGAACTATTAAATTTTATAAGTAAATCCTATTGTTTTGGAACAAATAATGTTTGCCGACTTATCACCGTTGCTGTGTCAGTTAATTAACCTGTCAATTACGGGCTTATTCACTTTATAGCTCGTAGAGTATCATGAAACTGTGTTCACTCACACGTGTGTGTGTAATCTCCATACTCCCTACTTTACCTTGACGGGTCAAAAATATAGAAACATTCTTTATTACTTAACTATCTAATATATAAAAATGTCATGTCACGGTGTTTATGGTTGAACTCCTCCGAAACGGCTCGACCGATTTTAATGATTTTTTTTTGTATATTTGGTAGGCTTCAAAATAAGTCCTAATGTATTTTTCAACCGTCTGCCACCCCCCATTTTTTAATCGTTAAAAAAGAAAAATGATGATGTCGCAGGATGACAGAACAGTTACTTTACGCCTCACGATATTATTTTAGTCTGATCAATGCGCTAGATTGAAGAGGAGAGCGGCGTGATTACTGGTACCCACCTAACTGTATTATTGTTTTTCTCCTTTGCATTCTTTTAGATTTCTTTTTTAAATTTTATAAAACGAGCTGAAATTGTTGATATTTAGTCTATATAACTTCACTTCAAAATATAGAATTCATAAAAATGGTGTGACTTTGAAAAGACTGTCATACTGAACTTCGAAGTTTAAAATATAGATGTATCGAAGTTCCGTACATCGCGATTATGAACATTCTCAATTAAATAATTCCTCATAGCGTAATTTCTAACTCACGTAAGTCGTACTTTTAAACTATATGAATACAGTACATCGATATTTTAAACTTCGAAGTTCAGTACGACAGTCAAATGGTGCTAATACTAACAGATAATCAATAAATTACGAAAAACTTTAAAAATGAAAGGTCGATAAGGTCCAGTCATTTCACTCTTCTGGTAATAAGCGACAAAAACTGTATATCATCTTTTTGTTTATAAATATGGCTCATTGCTACAATATTTAAATACATAAAATATGTACTCAAACTAAAACAAATATGATTTAAAACTGACTTAAAAATATAATCCTTTGTAAGTTAAATTTATGTCATCTAAGTTAGACATATATTCCATATGTCTAACTTAACCTTCCACTATGTTATCTAAACGTTGACATATTTGCAAATATAAGTTAATATTTGATATTACAAAAATAAGTATCTCATGTTGTATTCAAAATTATATAACCTTCAAAGTGGGTCAAAATGTACTTTACTTTACTTTTAAATAGGTATACTTTTCTTCATAGTAAAGTAAACAAAACATTTTTATTGAATACTTACACACTCAAAAAGTTATATTTATATATGTAGTAAAGTATAGTTATAGTTATATTTGTAGGGCCCGTTCAACCCACTTTTTATTACGGAGACCTCGTGATAAAAAATCAGCGTTTACCAAAAATTTTCAGATAGCACTGAAATACATGACGCTGTATGTAGATGTCACCTCAGAGGCTTAAAGTTTAGTCTGTAATTTCTTTGACACGTGTAATCTCTCTATTCTATAGCTCTAGACACGTTCCATTTTTACCACGCTTTTATGAGCTTTACTTGTAATTAACTATCTAAAGAAATCTAGGCCGTCAATTTTAATCTACTTGCAATTGTCGTTTTAACTTTATTTAATGTAAAAAATTCAGCCCTTCCCTAAAAACGGGAGTTCATCCATATGGCGTCATTAGCGTTCTTGCATTCTTGCGCATTATCCTTTTTGGGGCTTTTTGACATCTTCACAAACTTTCACATTAATGACATTGTTGATGTGAGTGGAACCCGTTGTTTATAAAAGCTGGTTGAAATAATGATGAAAATGTTGGCTGTAGCATTAATGAATAGTAATAATTACAATACACTAGCCCTTTCCAGTGGGGTTCAGGGGTTGCATTTTCAGAATGCTTTTAGACCCAGTGGATTAAGCGTGTGTTGCGTCAATGAGTAACATAATATGGAATTAATATTTAGTTTTATTGAACAGAAAATCTTTATAAAGTAACTAGGAAGGTCCATTACAAATGCCATTGAGAAAAATCTACGTAATCAGCGAATAATATTTTCTGAGAACAACGCAATGTTAACATTATAAAACATATGTCTTTATCGTAAGTTCGCAGACCACATGCATTACAGTACTTAACCTATTTTAAAACCCAACAAAAATAAAAGATCGGAACATTACAGTACGAATCGAAAGAGTGTGCCGCGATCGTAAATCGGTTGAAATGAGCCTTATTTCAAACGTCGGCAGCAGAGAACACGGCCATCAATAAGGCCTCTTGAATTTATCACCGCACAACACTAGGATGTTTTAATCCGACGGCGCGTGGGCGCGATCCTTTAAGCGCACATTAAGTTTGGTCAAGCTGTAAGTACCGCCAACGACTTGCCGATCGCGATGCCGATAGCTTTTAGTGCTTTTGTTGGTTGATTTTCTCTTTTCAACATCAGTTGACCCTTGTATTGGGTTGTGATGGGTTCGGAAATCCATTTAAGAGATTTAATTTTATTTATTGGGGAGCAATAACTGTTAAGTTTATTAATAAACATGTAACTCACACCATTGTCTGCCAACATTGAAGAATATTATAACACACTTGATCACAAAATTTAAGAAACAAGTCATGTAACAAAAGCAAAGGTTTATTTGTCGCACAAAATTTGCAGTGTAAAAAATACTTTACTTCCATTAATTTACGTGTAGGTAACACAGTAAATATACTAAACAAGAAAACGCAAGTTCACCTACTTTGCATATCCTAAGTAGGAGCTTTGCTATGACTTCTTTTACCGCATAAATGCATACCTAATTCATTCTGATCATAGCTAGCTCGCGTGTCGCACGTCAGACGTGAATACAAAACTGCCTAATTGCGCGTTATTGAACAGTAAAAATTCTTCCCATGCAGTTATGTGAACTAAAATGTTTCTGTTATCAAAATACCTGCTACTTATCTGCAACATTTTTTTTATTGTAGGGGTTATGGATCGAAAGTAATTATGTTGCGTAGTGAATCCCGGTTATTTAATGTCCAAGGCAATACAATAAACAGTTATTATTGTTGTACCGAAGATTTTACTATAGTATGGGAGCCCATCAAGGGATTTTTGAGTTTACTCCATCGCGGCAGATTAATATAAGGGGGTATACCTTGTAGCCTAGTAAGTACCTTCACCATATATCCGTGGCTGGCGTGAATAATAATATGTTGACATGTCTAAAATTGCTATTTTTCAGGGTGGCCATTTTTAAGTTTTGAGGTTATATGTATATGTTGAGATTTCAAGTAACGAATATTTTTTTGGTGACCGAGTGTAAGTTGATATAATAAAATATCAATGTTCATTCACAAAATCATGTGAATCGTTAATTTGACATGAGGTTTTGTCATGTTAGACACGTTAAAATGTCAACATGTTTCCAAGTCGATTTCTCCAAAATTTATGTAAATTTGAAACTGTAATTTTTTTTCACGTGAATTCCTAATGCGTAGGAGGTATTACGCCAATAAAAAAAAAAACATGCAAGTCGACATGTCAATGTGTTCACGCCAGGCACGGATATAAGCCCTCTATCTTGCGCCGGGTGTTTAGGGCAGCCAATCAGAATAGTAAAAAAAAATAGGCAGTCATGGGACTGTCGACAGAAGTGAAAACCTAAACGATAGGACGAACTTAAAACGTCACATTAGCAGGTTGGTGGCATTAATTAGGAGCTGACAGAACTCAATGTTTAAATTAGCGCTCTCTAGTGAATCTATGGAGTGGAGTTCAGTGCTTTTTCCCCACAGCAAAAGTGCACAAACGTGCCTAAAGAAATTTTCACTTCAAAAAATAATTTCGAATAAAATACATACACACACACATCTGTATATATATATATAATTAGGTTAAAAATAAAAATAATATATACATACATAAGAAACTCGGCTCCGTCTTTCTCTCGAATTTTCGATCAGGGTCACGTGTCCTGACGCGAGTTTAACATTTTTTACCCATCCCAAAAAGTGCAAAACGCCGCTAAAGAAGTTTTCACTTCAAAAATCGACCATTTGAAATACTCGAGTGCGTCCGATTAAGAAAAGGTGGGGTAATCACATCATTTTAATAATCTGACGATTTCAGCGTTACGCAAAGCTGTGGGTGGTTTGACATTCTAGAGCGCGGTCGAATTTTTTTTTTTTTTTTGATGTAATAATTCAACAGGAAACAAATAATCTGCCGATTTCTACAAGCCGAAGTTACAAAAATCGTAAAGAAAATTTAGTGCTTTCCCTTTCACATTCTCTATATCTCTCACTCTCTCTACCCGTCCCCATACAATTTTTTTTTATGTTCTTATGGTTATGTTCTTTTTGAAAGTTGCTGGAAAACGTAAGGGCGCTTGTCGACCGTCGTTGTCACCCCAGGGCTTCAACGAGAACGGTAGTACTTCGAGTCGAGTTAAGGATGACGTGACGGTGATCGTGCAAACCGATCTCGTTTATTTTTTTACCTCATCTTGTTAAGAGTAACCACGAGATAGTGTTGTTTGCGGATGATAATTTACTCTTATTTAGACTAAAACGTAGAGTACAAACTTTGAAGACGTAAATAATGCTATTTCGAAAGTGGTTCTCTGGTTTGGTCTGGTCGGTGAGGTTGTGCGGTACACAACGCAATACAATGCTCCTCATGCGAAGGTGCCCATGTAAAATCTTGAGAACGCTTCCCGAACTAATCTTCAATATGTACTGAATCTGTTTAAACGTGATTCACCAATTCTCTTCGACGAAATTTGTAATTTCTGACACGTTTTCTTCCGTAATAGCCGTCAAAGGGCAACGTCTTTCTTTATCTGCCAAAGTTTGCCAAACTCCCTTAAGTTCCCTGAAAAATCGGTACACAGTTTTTGTCTACAAATGCAATTTGAAGACTATCAAACAATTCTCCCGGTTTTAGGTCATGTTTAAAATCGTAAAATATCGAATTGCACGAAATCGATATAGATCCATTTTTCAGTGAGACACGATAATTACACTTAAGCTAGCTAGCTAGCTAAGCTGGTCACTAACTAGGTCGCAATAAAATATGGAGAAAAATTTGAAGATGCATCTTTTTTTTTCGTAAATGATCTTATTTCAAACATAAAGTATAACCTGCCAGTGTTCCATGTATAAAAACTCTTGACCGCAAAACTTTCTGACTGGCCTGGGACATACTGTATATACATATTTGTATAAATGTCGAAGGTACTTAGCAAGACATCATTAAGGCGGCTCCAGTCAGTCAATCACCAGTAAGCTATGTTGTTCAGTCCTTGAGTGGGTGAAGTCTTTTAATAAGCTGACATGAGCATCATTAGGTAGCCACGTACATATAGGTATACTTTTTTATAGCCTGTTTTGTAATTATCAACCCTAGGGTTTAATCTACAAGATTCTCTTGTTTATCACTTAAATCTTGTTATGATACAAAACTAATAATTTCCTTATAAGTAGGCCACGTTCCTTCAGCTCAAATTAGAGCCGCTTGACTCGACTTTAAGAAAAATACCTCAATGCTAAAGACGCCATTTAACCCGAGTCCTAATGTAGTGTTAAATTCTTGATTTGATGTTCTTTGCGGTTGCCAGACCTTTGCGGGGTAGCAAAATTTATTGGTTGAAGAATGTGAATTATTTCCAAGGTGTCACCATATTTTGGGTATTTTCTTGATAATTTAATTTTAATTGTTCATCAGTTTGGCAAAAGGCATTGTATTAACGTGCGTGTAATGAAATGCGAATTGTTATTCTTATAAATCTTTATCTTATGTTTATGACTGAATTTATATATATATATATTCCAATTCAAAATAGAGGGTAATTGAGCGTGTTCGCAGGTTCCTTTAATGGTTTTTTCGGGCACTTTCTACCTAGGAAGGTCGAAACACCGTTCGGTTTTAGTCAGTTCCATTCCAACATACGACTTCACCGTCAGCTCCCGTAAGGTTTCCGTAGGGGTTTCTCACTGGGGGGTTTTCTAGTGATTGACAGTTGCATGATGAGATTTTAATGTCGATATTATTCTGTCAATCATGACTGTTGGTAATGATTGACGTTTTGCATGAGCATCTAATGGACGCCTAATATTCGAAACTGAATCTATACTAAACTGTCAGATATCTGAAATAATTTCATATCTGTATTCGTATGTGAAACCGGTTTAATATTATTCATATGTCCCAATCCGTAGGCAGATCTGAAATTTCATATACCCACCACTAACCTATACATATACACTTGTTATCTAGTCATTATACGATGACGTATTGAGACGTTAATAAAGGACAAATATCCTTGATTAACTGTCAAGCGGCGTGTTATGATAAATCGCTATCTAATAATGACATCTGAAATTAACGTACGGATTATTAATTACTTGTCATTATGGAACTGTGTGAGAACTAAATTTGAAATTTTAGATTAAAAACGAAACATAAATCATTTAGTTACACATGATATGTGTAAATAATTTATGTCTTGTTTTATCTCTATATTATATTAATACGTGACGAGAATTATTTCTACGGATTTTTAAGAAACTTTCGCGAATGGAGGAGCGTGAAATTTAGAAAACTTAAAGTTTAGAAGTGTAGAAAACTAAATATTTTAAACAATTAGAACAGCTATATCAGTATATATATGTTGACCTGTCATGGTACGTAAGGCTATACAGTGACAGATCAAGTTTTACTGTACCTTGAAATAAAACAAAACAGAAAAAAGTAATTAATGATGGTCGAAATTCGACCACCAGGCGATTTCTAACATGTATAATTAGCTAAAGACGAAACAGTTCAACACATATTTCTTCTCAGTTTGTCAACCGATTTACTTTTTGTTGTTTAGTAACTATTGACGATCTTTAGCGTGATCAACAATTTAATTTATTATGGTCGAATTTCGATTTCGAGCGACCACTGAACCTGCCGTTGCAGACCAATATTGCTTGGTCTGCAACGGCAGACTATATACTGGCTTAGCTTGCTATATACTGGCTTGTTGGTCTAGTCGTTAGTGACCCTGACTGCTGAGCCAGAGGTCATGGGTTCGATTACCACCCATTGATTGTGTGATGAGCATGATGTTTGTATTTAGAAATATATAAGTATGTTTATCAGCAGTCTGGTTACCATAGTACAGGCTCTGCCTAGTTTCGAATCAGACGGCCGTGTGTGAGATGTATAAAGTTATTATTATATATATATTCTCTTTATTAACTTTTACAAAACATATAAATTACATTTTTAAATACATTATTATATTAAAAAAACATATTTAAAAATATAAAAAATAGTGTCCCACCGGTATCGGGTACAGGGACCAAGCTACCGGTGGTTAGGGTTCCAGAGACAGAAACCTCACTATGCGTGCTGTGTCGAGAAGGACTGCCTTCTGCATTAGGCTCTTGATCCAGCTGCCTAACGTGAGCCTCTGAAGGTGTTGGTCGAGGCTCTTAGCAATTAACCCATGGGCCGAAATGACTATCGGCACAATGATTGCTGAATCCACATCCCACATGTCGACAATCTCGTGGGATAAGACCAAATATTTTATTTGTTTATCTTTTTCGGCTTTTAAGAGATTGTCGTCATGGGGAATGCTGATGTCAATAATCATTGCTCGGCGGCATCGAATCGGCTCGGCATCAATCGGTCTATCACCACTATATCAGGCTTATTGGCAACAATAGTCCTGTCAGTGATGATAGATCGATCCCAGTACAATGTTGCACGACCATTTTCGAGAACTGGGTCGGTCGGGGAGGTATGCCCTGTAGTATGGTAACTCGACAGTCACAAGGTTATATTTAAGAGCAAGTTGCTGATGGACTATCCTGGCCACTTGATTATGTCTATGCAAGTACTCGCCGTTGGCAAGACGAGAACAACCAGAAATTATATGTCTGAGGGTTTCTCCGGGACGATGACACGCCCGACAAATGTCAACTGTGCCGTCCTTCAGGATATATCTCCGATAGTTATTCGTCATAACAACTTCGTCCGTAATTGCACAGACAAAACCTTCAGTTTCTCCGAAGAGGTCACCGAACCGTAGCCAGGATATATATATTATTATTATTATATTCAATGATCGCGCCAAATAGTTCGTCAATTTATTTGTATAAAATTCCTACATGGAGTTTCAATCTTCCATACCGTCCATTTAATCCACTAGGTTGCACCATTTTGAGGCAACATGTTATTTGTCCTGAGGAACAGCAGTCACAGCAGTGGGATAAAAAATTGGTTTTAGGGGCCCAATTTCTTAATACGAGATCTTCTACACATTGCCGATGTAATTGTGCCAATCCTTGGTAAATAAATATTCTACTACTTATATAAACTTAGGTATATAATATTTACTTTTAATCCTTGGTAAGGGAATATAAAATATGGAATTTTTAAATCCATCGATTGCTGTCCTTTGGCTCTGCCTATCAATTACACCACATGTTTGTATTGTAAATTCGAAAAGTGACTGTAATCAGCACCTCTGTCGCTCATTATCCTTAATTTCTTAATCGTGCCTTTAATTGAAATGTTAAGGTGCTTCGATAACGACGCACACATTACTGTCCCGAGGCGATTATGCCTACTAACTTAATCTTTTTTTTTTACAACACCGGTAGCTTAATGAGTGTAATGACACATTACTATGCTCGACTTGCAAAAAGGTTTTAGTGTTCGCCACTTATCGGCGCGAGCGCACTTATCTGTCTTGCTGAATACTTTTGTGCAATTATTGTATTACAGAAAGTCTAGCGCACTACTCACTGCAGGCTGATTAATATGCATGATTAAACTAAAATTAATTTAAAACATTTATTCTTTATTCGTACTACGTTCATAATTTTCTTTGTTGTTGT